>OX381612.1:21817100-22285598 GCA_947459985.1 Diloba caeruleocephala | reverse complement strand
CCAACCCACCTACCAGGCGTGGTGATGGTGAGTACTGGCAAATTCCCCCCAAAATGTCGACACATGTGGAAATGTATGAGGGAAGCCTTTGTTCAGCCGTGGACGTCCTTTGGCTGAAATGATGATCATAAATAACCGCGACTGTCTTATATATAAATCCACCAAATCAGCAGAAAACGTATAATTCTGAACAAAGCGGCCGATCCGATATAAACGATCAGTTACATGCCGTGTGTCGTCATTTTGAAGGGAATTTGCCAGTACTCACCACGCTTGACAGGTGGAATGGTGAGCGTTAAACAGCTGCTGCCACATCTCTCTAGTTTAGAGTCACATTTTACGACATCCACGGAAGGAGATGGACTGGTGCGATATTCTTTATCATAGATATATAAAAATACCAAATTATATATACTATTCGAGAACTCAAACTACCATCTGGTTTAAGATCAGTAAAAAAAATCAAAACTATCGACAGCTACGGTGCTATCTCGACATGCAGACGGGCGCGGTGGGCCGCGGGCGGGCGTAGACCGATGTCGCAACAATCGCTTTCGCAAATGGTTTCGTAACACCCAATGCCGAAAATAGTCGAAAGTTATTTCACGCTTTTTGTCCTCACGCACGTCTCGCTTTCCGGTCATTCTATAAAAATAAATTTACCTACGGTATTTTCAGTGGACGTTGCTCATTTTAACGCAATGAAGATCACTGTTAAGGTAGAGTCGTTATAAGAACTTATGTTTAGAACACAATCTCTAATAAATCTATGCAAAACGATCGTTGACGCTGCAACTTTTTTTTCTTTTGTTATTTAATTCATCTACAGTTTCATCTTAATTTTCAATTGAAATTGCGATAAAAATCTAAGATTACCGCGACATTTTTCACTTATCAATAACTTCACACGTCCATCTATAAATCGCGTTGCTGCTTAACCAATTAGTATCTTATACATAATCAACATAAATTTGGCAACGGTAGTAAACCCATTCACAACTCACCCATACCGTGCCTCATAGGTTCATGAACACCTCGCAATACTCCACTTATTGTAACACAAAGAGCCAATATTCTGAAAACTACGAAGATGACATTGAATGTTCAAACAAAAATATGAAATCAACCATTATCACCTGAATGGTTGAACTAGTTAGTTAATTAATACGTTAGCGGAGATATTACAAACAAAGTTCAAGGTCCGTCGCCAGCCGGTATTTGTATTTGTGCGATCATTAAACAACAACACTAGTGAAGTGTACCAGTTAAATGTTCATTTCAATCTACGAGGAAGGGAAATGTAATGTTTATACGTCAATTTGCTGTAGCGGGATTTAACAACGGTATACTGCATTTCCTATCACTGCCACTGTTAATGATGTACGCTCAGTAATTTTTGCAACTACGATTCCGTGCTGTGAACTCATAGCGAAAATATAGAATGAAGTTATTTCAGTTATTGCATTATGAGATTTAATGTAAAACTTTTTATTCTCTTATCAGTTTTATACAAAACAACAACGTGGAATATATTACACTCAGTGTCAGACATGAAGACATCTCCACACAATAAATTTGAAATATGAAAAACATTATTGAATGAGTTATTACAATTCCGATACCTATACGGAAAGAAACTGCATTCTCGTCTCATTGGCAGAAACGCATTATCATCGTGACGAATTGTATTTTATCATACATAGCATAGATGATAAAGCTATTCTATTATCTATTTTACAACTAGCAAAAAACCATAAAAAATGAATATGTCCCAGAATAATATTTAATAAATTATCATCATCATCAGCCCGTAGCAGCCCACTGCTCAACAAAGGTCTCTCTAATATCAGGCCACTGAGCACGATCGTCGGATTCCCTTATCCAACTCGTGGCAGCCACCCTTCGAAGATCGTTTTACGTTTGCCGAGCCGCGGTCTCCACTCAAGAACACGTTGACCATAAAAGGTTTCATCTTAAGATTGAGCTGTAGTAAAGACGACGAAAACACGCAACTGTCCAAATTTCGACAAGTGTCCAGGTCGAATTATTGAATTCTTCTATTGGCATCTTTCTCGAAAATACTTTTACCCTACTGCGGAGTTTACCAGAGGTTAACCTATTCCTGGACAATTTCGAGAGCCCCGCCAGATTCAGCAATTGGTTCCAGTATGACATGTTGGTTTAATTTAACATGATCTTGTTTTTTCCCAAGTTAATCCTGACACCGATACGTTGGGAAGAATCAGCTAGGCCATTCAGCATCTCATGTAAATCCAGCAGCGTTTTCACCCATGTTGACGATATCGTCTGAAAATGTTATGTGTGAGATGTACTCGCCGTTTATATTTATGCCACATTTTTTCCAGTCCAGTCTTGAATATATCCTAAATTGCAATTGCGAATAATTTGGGGGGAGATAACATCACTTTGTTTCACACCTCGATGCAGGGGAATAGGCTAAGACTGCTGGTTATGTACTTGGACGGTCATGGTCGTGGCGTCGTAGAGACATCTCAATACTTTGATATATCACCCGTTGACTTGGTATCGATGCAAGGATTCCAGGGTGTCGATAGAGTCAAAGGTCTTCTCAAAGTCCACAAATGCTAAGCACAGGGGCCGATTATACTGTGTGGATGTGGTTTATAGCGTCGTATCGTCCTCGAAACCTGGCCGGTTCCCGGAGCAGAAACTTGAAGAGTCTCCGCCCAAGACAATTTGTGATGACCCTTGAAAATAACTTGTACACATAGCTTAGGATCGAAATGTCCCGATAAATTCTCAAAAGGTAACAAATTTAGTGTTAAACGCCCTTGGAGTTCTTTCATCAAATTCAAATTCTTTATTTGCTAAATAAGGGTACAAAGTAGATGTTATGGTAATAGTATATATATTGTCCTAATTATTATAAAAAATTACTATGCAGGGTGTTATGCTATAAGATAGTATTACATTTACTGAATGTTAAATTAATAAACTTAAAATATTGTCTTGAAATGTATGATTAATTAACAAAAATCAGTATAACAAACAAATTAATAATTAAACCAGGTAATGTCAAGGTATGAATTTATCAATATTATAATATTCACGAACCGAGTGGTAGTAATTTACTGAAGCAAGCCGTGGAGACGTTTGTAAATATTAAAATTTTATTTGCATCCTGTTGATTTTTGATAGCTTTTTATATGTGTTTGGGGCCGTACATAATATACTCTATTATATTTATTTAATGAAGTTTTGGTTCTTTCTACACACTGTGTGAAAGAATGACACGATCTTTCTCTTTTGTTAAATATTTCTCGCTATCTCTTAGTAAACATTGCACATTCATATATATATATAATTATAAGCTAGGCATAGTCATGAAAGCATTCTATTTAAAGCTAATGAATTGAAAGGCGCTTACTCCGCCCGTTGAAAAAGTAAAAGGAATTCAAATTCAAAAGAATAAATCATTTTATAGCGTGACAGAGTCAGTCAGTGAGTCTGTGATAAGCTTAAATATATATAGTATTTTATTAATATCTGCACAATTATCTTGGTTGAAAATTAAACATAGTTCTTATGCAGCGCTTCTGCGTTCTAAATATAAGAAGCCACTCAGTTGAGTTTCTCTAGAACATGATGCTGCATCGCAGTGAGGAAGAAACATACCCATGGCATACTGTTATTCACACATCATGTTCATGTTCACATCAGTCATGTTTTTAGCTTATACAATAAATATGAAAACAGGCAGTTTTTCACAATTCATACTCTGATCTAAATGTCGTAAAAATTTTGTACTTACATCCTTTTAAATTGTTACACCCCTAACATTAACATCGATAGCATAGACAACATTAGCGATTGGTCTCTGTTTAAAATTTTCAATTAGAGTCTTATTAAAATTAAGTTTAACGTTATTTAATGTCAGCCAGCGAATAATAGATGTCAAACTACTTTTGTGCTGCAAAAACGAGCTATTCGGTCAATTTATAAGTTCCGTATCAGTACATTTATGAAAATGTCTTGTATGTACATAAAAACATTGAACTTTTTGCAATAAACTGTGATATCCATAGTAATAATACCAGGAGTAAACACAAACTGGTTGTTCCTGCCACTAAGCTCTAGAAGGTAAGATAATCATTTAAATGTCAATGTGTACGTTTCTATTTTTTAAATCCCAAGTCATATTCAAAAATTAAGTCTAAGTTTGAAAAATAAAAATTAAGTTAATTATTAAACAGAAACTGTGTAGAAAAGATTTCTATAACGTTACAGACTATATGGATGACAAAAATACTTGGGATTGAACAGCTGTGATATTTATGGGCTTGTGATGATATTCCTGGTTATATATTTAAAATACCATTTATCTTATCTTGACATTCAATAAATTACATCATAACTTCTTACAATGGATTATATTAATTCATATAATGACATTTTAATATTTCTATATTTGCTATGACATTAATTACTTGTTTTTTATATCTATTTATATTTTTTTATAAATATTCACTTAGATTTGATACTATATGTGCGATTACCATGTGGGTTATTAATTCATTTTGTTTAATTGACGTGATATTTGTCTGGCAGATTAGGTATGTCGCTCTAGTGTGATCATACGAGGACCTGGAGCCCCCGTTAGGTGCCGTAGATGACCGCCCCAGTGGTTTTAACCGGTAGGAGACCAGCATTCGTCCTTACCCAGGGTAGAGGAAGTTCATGAAGAATTTCCAAAGGGCCCAATAAAAAAAAAGATTAGGTATGTCATGCTCACTCAAGTGACTTACGGTGGCGTCGTGATTCGGGTCGCTGAGTTGCCCTACAATATGTTTGGGCTAAGCGACGCTGATGCATGCGTCATGCTCGTGAACTAGTGCTGTCTGTTGGGACTGGTCATCTTAATACAGCCATAGCCATTTATTCATAAACATTAATAAAATTTAAACTCTGGCTCGTATAGTGTAGACTTAATGTAATTTAGACTCTTTTCTCCTACATTGTCCTCACATAACCTTCATTTCAAGAAAAAAATAGTCAAATATTGTTACAAAACTATTTTAGTTTAAAAAAAGTAACCATGGAGTTTCTTGCCCGTTCTTCTCCATAGGAAACCTTACATCTTGTAACGTAGCAACTAAAGTCTGAGAACTAGAAACCGAGACTACAATTTTGAAATAAATATAGATTATTGCTTTTTACCTCTAGATTACAGGAAAACCTATAAGAAGACTATGGTCTTAAAATAACATGGTAAATCTTCAAAATAAAAAAATATTGTGCGTACAAACTTACGTTTGCGGTTGGAATATATGGGAAAACACGTTTTTCAACTACGATGTTAAGTTTGTTCTTGGGATTAGTTTCATTTACATTCAACAATAGATAATATATTCAGCAATTTCGGAACCCTCTCCACGGGAGTTTAACTCGCACTTGTCCGGTTTTTTACATTTATATTAATTTGCAAATCATTAATGTATAAAAGAACCAGTAACGGACCCAACACATTGCCTTGTGGCACTTAATTCTATAACTAGGACATATTTAACATTTCTAATACTGGACTGATAATCAAAGAGGACGGAGTTATAGGTATTCTAAAGTTTTCTCACCACAGGTTTCCACTTCCACACTCCTGGTTTCAGTAGCTCAGTTGTAACTCCGTAGTCTCCCTCTTCCTCGGGGCTGTTCTATTTTTAAGTGGTTTTAGAGCCGCCTCCATATTTGCAAAGCTGATTTTTGACAGGTGTTCAGTCGTAGGCCAATACGGCTCTAGGAACTTATTTTCAGGATCATGTCGTGATGTATGTGAAGCTTATAACTGGCCATAGACGTTTTCAACTTCCGAAAGAAGCTCCGGCTTTGAAGACGCCTTCTCCACCGGCTGGAGTCAGCTTCAAGTGGCTTCTCCCCAAGGACGAAAACATTCTAGTAAATTCTTCTTCTTTCTAATAAACTTTAGTTATATATGTTTATGGTGGTAATAATACATTCCAGCTTTTATTGAAGTCACTTGATATGTGTTTCAATTGTTTGCTTTTGTATGGAATGGAAATTATTGAACTTTTGAATGGAAATCTGCTTGTCTAATCGTAGTCTCATACAGAGTAGTCGACCACGTGGTTTTAGTACAGTCGTTGCCTCTATTGAACAAATTGATTACTACCAATGAAACATGTCAGTAAACAAACGTTCATTGTATATGTGAAAAAACAAATTACGCACCGCTTTGATCATCATTAATTTCGTTTCACTTGACTCATTGCATCCATTTCAGTTATAGTAAATCTGCTAGTATCGCAATTTGCGACTCAGTAAGGAAGTGCTTGGTATTTCTCTACGAGATCGAATCAGAAATGAGGAGATCCGTAGAAGAACTAAAGTTGTCGACATAGCTGAAAGGATTAGTAAACTGAAGTGGCAATGGGCAGGGCACATTGCTCGTAGAACTGATGGCCGTTGGGGCACAAAGGTTCTCGAATGGAGACCGCGCACCGGAAAACGCAGCGTGGGACGACCTCCAACGAGGTGGACAGACGATCTGGTGAAGGTCGCTGGGAGTCGTTGGATGAGAGCGGCATGTGACCGCTCGTTGTGGAAATCTAAGGGGGAGGCCTTTGTTCAGCAGTGGACGTCCTGTGGCTGATATGATATGATGAAGGAAGAAAGGCAAAGTTGCCAACAAGACGCACAACAAAAAAAGTTTATTCGTTTGTCGATATTCATTTGTCATTGCTCCTGTTTTAACAAATCTAAAAGGAATGTGGAGTATCAGTCTATCAGCACATAATAGGTGAAAGATCGCACGTGTCAATTACAATAGATTTCCTTTATGTTCTTCCCGTGTCATCTTTATTAGCTTTACACGATTTCACAAAACCTTTGTTTAAATAAGTACACACTACTATAGGAGATGTTCCGAGTGATTGGCAATAGGTTTTAGAATACAGCATAGAAATGCATATATGCGTTGCAGCAATTTTGGCATTATGCCAAGGTCATATTTTTATGTTTTCATGAGACATGTGTCGGATATTGATTTGATATTCCCAGCATGAACTTTACTTGTAAAGTAAATTATAATTTGGAATGTCAATGAGAATAAACATATAGGTGTTTCTATAAATCCCAATGTGATGACGATAAAAACTATATTTAAGAATCGAGGTTCGTAGTCCTACTCTGTACACACGGATGTGGCTGAGGGGGTCAACGGTTTTCCTTGGTGGGGTGTTCACCTTGCACGACCTCATTCGCTGTGTATTGTAATACGCGATTAGGTAAATTGACGTATTTTGCAATGTAATCACAACTTAATTACTTTTAGAATGTACTGAATAAAGTTCCTGATGTTCCTTTTGTAAAAAAAATAATGGCGGGGACAGATGTTTTACTTTTATACATTGTCCGTGTGTTTACTAACTATTCATAGTTAGACAATGACTATTGTTTGCGGAGGTTTAACAGATACAGTTCGTAATTCGTTTTAATATGCGTATCTCAAATTTCTAAAATATCGTGCATATTGGTTTTCTTCTTGATTTCGAATTAAGAACGCATCCTGGCATCCTGTGTACGCCATCTACCTACGATAATTTGTTTGACTTTAAAATCCAGCACTGCTCAAATAAGTACGTCGTCAAAGCAGTATTAATTATAATAACAGTACACGACATAGATATTAGTTTACGACACCGACATGAGTCTTAAACCAGTGATTACATCTTGTCGCGGCCGGAGAGTTCCCGTTCAAGTATTTACACGAGAAAATTGGCTTTTTCGTCACGGTGACCTGAGCCGACGACTCAAGCTAAACAAACTTGCCACCACATGTGTCCCGGCCGTTGATACCTGCACCTGTTTTCTAAATACCGTACACATTGTTTATCATGTTTGTACATGTATTATTTCAGGTAAAAATCCTCAGAAGGTTAGCAGTTCATTTTCAATGGTTTAATTTTGATTTGGGGACTATACAGATGGACGTTTATTCGAAAAATTTCATTGGTTTTTAAACTCATTTCTATACCTCACTTTTAAACATTATGTTGGTGTTCACACATTATTATTTTTATTTCACTGCTTAATGGCAACTACTAGGTGGTATGGTACTATGGTACTTCTAGGTGAGATAAAAGATGTGCTTTTCTCTCGGGAGTCACCCAGATTATTATAGTTTTCCTTGATACCAACATGTATATGGATGTATACTATCTATATAATACAAGTTTAGTCGGATATATACTAAGCTGAATGTATCCATGATAAAAAATGACATATATGGAAAAAAACACATCGTACTTCACATTCAGCAGTTATAAGATGATATAAAATGACGGTCAAATAAGAGTTACTTGACCGTAATTTTCAACAGTTGTGTTGTGTTCATGTTGGGTCACAATTTTGAGTCACAAGCTACCGAGTACTTTCCACATTGTACATCAACCATCAACATTATTTTATATAATAAAAAATATTTATTTATTTCTATTGCCGTAACACAATAATGATTAATAACACTTTGAATTCCCCGCTACCCTCTATTCAACTCGTATCATTATCATCATTTCAGCCAAAGGACGTCCACTACTGGACAAAAGCCTCTCCCATAGATTAACACAATCATCATTGTGTCATAATTTTGGGCGGAATTTGCCAATACTCACCACGCTTGGCTAGCGGGTTGGCGAGCGCAGTATGGTTACTGTTCCACAGAAGGGACGCTGCTGCACATTCCTTCTGGTTAAGAGTCCCTTAGTCCCATTTTACGACATCCACAGGAGAAGATGGAATGGTGCTTTATTCTTAATCCGGACATCACACGGACAACTGTGTCTTTTCGACTACGTAACCTCAATTTTTTATAATTATTACTCTACTTGTGTGCTCCATCTATAATATATATAATTTAGTATAACATTGACTACCCCTTAATAGTGGTAAGACCGCCGTTGATTGTACTGATCATTTAGATTAAATAATATCGTAACCTGTATGTTATTTATATGGAGAATATTTGATTTACTTTACATTAATATTGAAAAAGAGCATTATCATCACCAAGATGTGCACAGTGATGACACACATGACACACAAGTGATGACCACTTGTTGTAGTTGCTTCTAGCCGACTATCCAAATTAATCGAATTTCGCATTAAGTATAACATCTTTTCAAACCAATAGTTCACTAAGTAGTGTAATATCATTACAAAGCAAGACCCATACAGTTTATGTGTTGTGTAAATCGTTTACATAAACCCACCTCTATCACCTTCGTAGTTTGTTGACATTTTCTGACCCCAACAAATAAATTTAATTTCAAGAAATACCAGTTTATGCACTTTTTGCAAATGGAATCGAACACCTTCAGTCTTATTACAAAAATCTTGTTAGACTCAGGTTTAAACCAGAACTATGAAGTCTGGACTTAGTACGGAACTAACGTTAGTACCGTGGTTTAAACCCGTCCGTATTACAAATATCAAATTAAGTCAGGACTAGATAGTACCTGACTTTAGTTCTGGCTTAAATTATTTCCACAGATTATACACGGAATTCCTTGGAAACATTCATTCAATCAGATAGCATTCGGATACACTACGTTCCGTTTACCCAAATGCTGAATATTTCTGTATTTTTTTTATATTAATGGTATTGTATTTTAACATATATAATAGGGTATTTAATGACGATAACTATTAGAAACGAATGGTTGTTCTTGTTTCAATAAATGCCATTTATTTTCTTTCTGAGGAATACTTTTATGACATTTATTTCATGTCCGAAATATGTACTTTCAAACAACACTAATGCGTAACGGAATGTCTATATCGCGCGGAAATCTTTAAACATAGGTAAAACTATTCTGAGATTTGAACGTTTCTTCGTACTTATTATTGATAAGAAGTTAGGGAATAATATTAATAAAATAGAACAACAGAAAAAACGAAGAAGTGAAAACTGGAATTCTGAAGAAAAAGTTAGTACTTGCCTACAATTATTGTAATGACGGCACATTACTATCTTTAGGACGACGCAAATTTAAACTATTTCAGGATATATTACAGTTCAACATACAAAAATAAACCAAATCTAACCTCAAAACAATGAATTTGACGTATATTTGTGACTTAGACCAAAGGTTTTAGAGTTAAACTAGGTCCCCATCAGGTTTATCTTTAGTACCATAGATAGTCCAAGACTAAGAGTTAAACTACTTTTTGTAATAAGAAATTTGATTAAACCACACTTTTAGTCCGAGACTATCGATAAACCATGTTTTGTAATAAGACGGCTTGGGTTTACTGATTCCGCTAATAAAGGTCACTGAATGAGAGCGACATATGGTTTATTCTTTGCCCTACTCGTAATCGAAAGAGATAATTTTGTAAAAGCGAATGAACGATAACTGTTTGACTTCGATGTTATACTAAGTTTAATATGCTATAAAGTATTGAATGCTAAGGAAATAGATAAATGGTAGATACAGAATTGGTAAGGAAGAGTGTTTAAAATACTCAAGTGAATAAAGTAGCGAACAGCCGGGCGAGTGGTGCGCGGCGTGGCGTGCTCGCAACCTTGCGACGCGCGGCGCAGGTCAGATTTTTCGAAGGTCGATGACTCGCCGCTTGTAATCGCTACGAGGTATTGTTATTGGTTAACCAACCCCGGGACGAGAGCGCATAGTGTTTCATATGGAAGCACGAATCGATGCGTGCAATAGGACAGTCCCCTTTTATTAATACTCTATGGGTTCATTTATCACTTCCCCTAACCTGTTTGTTTAATATTAGTTTTTATAATTATTAGATGCATACAATAGGTATTTCGATTGAGTATATGGTTTGGCAATACATACCGTTAATCAAAATACAGTATAATATTTACATTGACAAGCGTGTATCGTATATCAACGTATCTACTAAAATGTAATTAGTGTCCATGAAGAGTCACATTCACAAATGTCGAATAATTTAGGCGAACAATACTTAGACGTCGCTTGACGACACAAAATATGTACCGCGACATTGTTAGCGGCCTTCGGGTTGCGCAACATCTGTGCCCATTTGTCAGATAAAATACAAAAAAAAATAGCTTTAACAACAAATTTCAGAAAGAGGATAAGGATGTGGTTCGACATGTTAGATAGGGAATACGAAGGTGTGGAAGCTGTAGCGTGACATGATCGTGCATCGTGGAACAAACGTGTAAAGTGGGAAAGGACGTGACATTTTAAAACCCACCATAATATGCCAATGTCTTAGATTTTCGCGACAATTACTCTAATACTTACTAGTATATTATATAAACGATATAAAGTGTTTTAACACAATACCTTAAAACCATCTTATACCTTATTTCTTATTTTCTTTCGCTTTCTAACACTTAATTATTTTGAAAAGTAACTCACTGGGATCAGTGAACTGCGTGAACTGTAACTGGCTTCACCCCAACGCACCCGCTACATTATGTAGAACTTGACGTAGTGGTGCTATTGATTGTTTATTGGATTGCAGATGAGAAATTTGATATTTTTTATTTTGTGTTTTTAATCTGTAACTTACTTTTTCATATTAAAATGGCTATTACATACATGACGTCATTTTAAAGAACAAATACCATAGGAACATTAAAATGAATTATATATAATTTAACAAATGTGACGTAATATGTGTCGAAACCTAAGATTTATTCGATCAAAAGTAAATCACTGATAATACCAAAACCAAAAGATTGTATAGTTTTTTTTTTGGATAACAAAAACTGTCCCTTCCCTAGGCCAGTGTAAACGAGAAGTCAAACTACCTGCTGTGGCTCCGATCACGAATAATGTATTAAATGGAAAGGGTCCCCGTTTGTGCTGTAGATACATTTAAAAAAATTTAAAAATGAGTTGTCGTTGCGTTTCTTTCTTAAAACGCTTGTAACTTATAAGAATTCCCTAAAGCTGTCGAGATATTTTTTTTTATTGTTATAAGATTACTTCTAGCGTTAGGTTTTCAAGCAATCTTTTCAGAGTAATCCGAATATCATTTTTTGAAGTCTGGCTTACCTATCGAACCATGCAAATATGCAATTTTAGCTCTGATTACGATCGGAATTTCCAAACACCCAAAGGACAGTATCATAAAATAATCAGTTAATTTAATATTGGGCGACGTGGCCATGAGTACAATTTATATCAATTCGCAACGAATACGATAATCGAGTGGAAGTCTAGTCGAAGGTTGAAAGCGAAGGTCAGGCAATTGAATGGCGCGGAAGCGGGATCCGAGCGATCAGCACGTTTGTCTAGTTGCCTCTATCTTTGAAACTAATTGTAGACTTAAATAGGATTTAAAAAGTATGTACGTGTAGTTACGCTCTTTTCCAACTGGAATTGCGTCTCACGTACAGATCAGCAATTTGAACTAACGATATAAAAATTCAGATTTCATGACTATGTTTAAAACCCCACTGGACTTGAACTCACTGTCTACAAGCAAATAATGAGGTAATTAGTTCTTTATTATATTTTATATTTCAAGATTTTTATTTACCATTGTTGTAAAAAGCCATTCTCCTATCAACTAATATCAAAGACACGCACTCTTCTAAGACTGGAAAAATGTAAATAACCTTTAATAGAGTTCTATGATCGAAGCCCCTAAATACGTATTTAATTCCAATTTCCAAATAACAAGGCGTTCATAATATTGACCCGAAAACGCATCGAAGTCAATTGTTTCTTTTTTTTACTGGTCGTTGACACAAGGTTTTATTATGATTGTTAGCAGATAGTAGGTATGTAATTAGATACTCGCGATTGTGAATAACGTAAGTAAAATGCATACGTAGTTTAGTATTGTGTTATTTTCGCAGAAATGTCTATATTTATTGCTTTTTACCATTTTTGATTTCTATGTTTTAAATAATAATTTTATGGGATCCAATTCAAAGCAATCTCAAATAAATATCTGAAAGAAGCAAGAAAACCGATTTATTACCACTTAAAACTCGCATTAACATCGTACATTTACATCTTAATCAGACTGACTAAAGTTTGTAATAAAAAAGTACATAATAGAACGATTAGAATAGAAATATGAAACAAAAGAATAAAATGTAAAAAATATAATTTAAAAAGATTGCTAATGCTCCACTTAACTCAAACGAAAATGGTCAGTCAACACTCGGCTTAATACTGTGTTATAATGTGAACCACAACACGTTGAATCTACAAATGACTTGCTGGGCTTTACTGACTTTTTCCAAGTTGTCTATTTACCAGCAACTATGCCAAATCCATCCCAGTAAAAACTCACACTGTAATATTCGTAGGAAACGGGGTTAACGGGTGTGTAATTTTTTGTACTATTTAGAGAAAAATATTATCTAAATAGTAGATTAGATAGATGATAGATGCCCGTGTGGTGCCGGCTCAGAATGCCACCACCCCATCTCCTCCCATGGGTGTCGTAAAAGTCGACTAAGGGATTAGACGGAGGATGGGCAGCAGCATCCTTCGAGTACAATAACAACTCAACTGCGATCGCCAACCCGCCTGCCAAGCGTGGCGATTATGGCAAAACCCCCCAATGAGCCCACAACACATCCATATCGGTGGTTGTGGTGATCTTTGGGGGAGGCCTGTGTTCAGCAGTGGATTTCATTCGGCCGAAATGATGAAAAAAAAAAAAATGATGAGATTAGATAGACTTTTGTAGATTTGTATAAAAATATTATCTTTTACCTCGATTCTGTTACATTCATACTGCTTTGTGATTCGGCCCTAGTAAGAAATATAATGTGGATATCGCTGAAAACGGAATACTCGATTAATAAAATGCATTAAACCAATCACATAATAATATATTATAATAATTGTTTGTGAAAGCATAGATCGACCAGCTACACATATTAGTGTCATTGAGGGATGCCAAGGGAAACGGCAGCGGTTTTTTCCAACGTGATGATAAATAACAATATACGGTGTTCACCAATCAGCTTATAGACCGTTCATTTTAGCTTCGCTAAAGATATTAAACGCATTATTAACTAAGGGCTTATAACATATTTAGAGAAATATATACTGTAAGATAACCAATGTGTTAGTCTTACTGCCAAATTTATTTCAGAAGCTACACACTCATAATAACAATAATTAAACTTACCACTTAATACAAGGGAATACAAATATATCTGTATTATGTGATTTATTTGACCTAACGAAAGCTTTTGATTTCATTTCTGTCCACACGTTGATCTCGAAGTTTGACGAGTTGCGGACGCTAGGAGTTCAATTGAATTTTCTCCGGGATTATATAGGCCATATAGGGTCTTACATTAATAATGGAAAATATTTTAAGGCTAGGCTCTATGAATGGTATAGAATTCATTTCAAATATTAAGTATCGGTTTTACTGATAATAAATAAATCAGTATTCAAACATTCGACTAGCGAAAGATTTACTTACTCTGTACTATTTGATAAAATAAAGGTTGATGTTACGTTTATTTATTTTGCAAAAACGCATCATTGCTACCTATAGATTTACCTCCTAAAATATTTTCCATTATTAAAGTAAGACCCTATATAACTGATCACACTCATTGTCAAATAATTGCAACTAAATGAGTAATGATAGGTCAGTAGGTTTCGGCGTTCCACAAGGCATTGTTTTGAGGTCCAACCTGTTCTTCGTTAACATTAATGACTTGAGCAGACAATTTTCAAATAGTTAACTTATATCCTTTCAAATGATGCGGTTCTTTCGTTTTGTACTGTCACCTGGTCAGAAGCTTACGAGCATGATCAAAATGCCTGTGTATAAAATCAATGATACCATCATAACAAAAGCGCTTTCATCCTTAATATTACATAAACCACATGGAACCACACATTACACAAAGTTTAAAATTTAAAAGTTATTAATTCACCACACAGTTATGCCGTATATACCATAGAGTCCGAGTTCAATACTTGGATACCTTTTGTTTCAAATGTGACCATCGGCAGGTAATTAATAATGTCAAATACCTTGGTTGTCACCAGTGGTGCCTAGTGGAAATTCTTCATGGACTACCTTCGCCCCGGAGAAGGGCGAAAGGGTATGCCGACTCCTACCGGCTAAAACCACTGGAGCGGTTATCTTCGGCAACTAAGGGAGGCTTCAGGTCCTCGTAATGATCGCACTAGAGTCGCCCACTAGTGCCACGCCTATAGGCACATCTCGGAGAGGGTTACTGTAAAGTGGTCACCCCCCCCGGGGGGATTGTAAAAGATGCCCCAAAGCGTCCCACGCAGCGTGTGGCCACATGCGTGCTAATAGATTTTATACCTAGTATATACTCTGCTTTTAGCTGTAATGTGTATCTTCGTTTTTTTCTGTTTCTTTCGAGCTATATTTCCTGCTAGATAATCATGATTAATTGATAGCTTAAAACAATTTGGACAACTTATGCGAGTATTTTACCTTCTACTCCACACAATTCAATAGATAATGTCAAAACAGATTATACAAACGGAAGCGGAACAAAGTTTATGTTAAAATGTAAATGTAACTGGTCTGCTGTTATAGCATGTATTAGTGCAATTTCATTTGTTTCGTTTTTTTGTACATACCTACTCACATAAATTTAACGTTTCCAATTGTTAACTCGTTAGTGCTGGCATATATTAAAATTAGCATCGCCTTCTCCATTTCTTATTATTTATTACTATCCTACGGTGTTCTACCGCTGCACGGTAAAGGCATTACATATTTTTACTTATCCCTGGCTGGGGTCAGTCCTTTAGAAAGTAGTCCTACATCCCATTACTCCCTGCCTTCTACCTGCCGCGATGTCGTTAGTTTCTGTTACGGTCACTGTGTGGTAGTTTTCATCCATGGATCCTTCGGCATGCGGCATTATACGGCCTAGCTTCATTGTGACTTGGCTTGTGTGGCATACATCGGCAATGTGTATTTTGGAGTGCAGTATCCAGTTTCCTATATCACCTATAAGTTTGAATCCTAAAATACTACATTCCAGATATCGGGAAACTTTTTTTAGCAAAGATTATGTAAACTTGGAAGGAACACTGCACATTGTATATATTCAGTCTCTTCTGTCGCGCGGTATTTATTACAGGTAAGCATCAATATGTAACAACAAAATGTTTAGCTTACCAATTTTGATTGCAAAATGTTTTTGTAAAATAGCAAAAAAGGTATGTCACTTGTAGGGGAAATTTCAAGTGAAAAAGCGCAAAATGGTTGACCCAGTGACCCAATTGTGGTGGCCATGAGCGAGGCAAGGTCAATCCGCGCTCTTGTCGCTTGTAATCTCTTTTATACCGTCCACTAAATAAGAACGCCTACTTACCTACATTCATTTAAAATATTCGTTTAGATGTAGACTTTTAGGGGAATTAATTCTGAGCTTAAATTATTTCTCGTACTGCGGGAACATGCGAGGTGATTAATTAAAAGAAGATTTAATTCAAAGATTTCATGAAACCATAACCATGTATATGTACCATCCCTTAGGTAAAGGACATTATTATAAGGCGAAATAAACACATTTAGGAACGTACATACCATGACTTTTGAAAATGTATCTTTTAATAGAGTAATCCTATTTCAGATATTGCTCTGATTTATTTGAAAATATTAAAAACCTTTTATATGAAAGAACAACGCTAGTTTATCACCGTTTCAATAGTCACTATTATAGTTGATTTCCAAACAAGAAAGAACATTTCATGTTTAATACTAAGTAGTAGTGATTGTGATTCGTTACTCAAGATAAGGAATATTCTTTCTTGTAAAATAATGTAAGTTGCTATTCACGTTCTTACTTTTCTGCTCCAAATCTATCGAATGGATTCGAATGGGGTTTTCATTGTTGGATAGCATTGTTCTTCGGAAATGTTTTAGGCTAAATTTGACTTAGGGAAAAGTTTGTGACTTATGTACAAACAAATGAGCTTTATACCCGAGCGAAACCAAGGCTAGAAGATAGTTCTGAATATTTCTGTGTTCGATGTTCATAATCGAAATACTACATTATTAACAAATTAAGTTATTATTGAATAATGTAATAGTTACATTTCAAGTAATTAGGGCGTTAATGCAGACAAAGTCACGGGCAACTCCAAATAATTTTATTATCAAGGTAATCAGCAAAATTTTAGGCCGTCATTTCAAACACATTTATATTTGTCACCATTTAGATAATGTAAATAGCAAATAAATACTGTAATTTGATAAGGCAGTGTCATTGAACGTTATTTACTTCTAGATAATACTCATACATATATTATCTTCATATTAATGTTGATTAAGTGTAGTCGACTGTACAGTCCCATATGATTTGACTATGACGTATAATTTTGCATTGCTGGAAGGTAACCAGTTCTATATCGTCTATAGGTAGAGTCTTTATTAACTATACACATTGTGACTAGAATCGTGAGACAACAAGATAGGAAGTAGTATATTAAACTAAAAAACTATAAACTGACTGTGGCTTTTGCGTGTTAGCCGACTAGCAGACTAATGGGTAATCGGGTGACTAATCGGCTATGCCGATCATTCTGAACTCGGTCAAGTCAGACTGATGAAGTGGTGAGCAAATGAAAGTTCTGATGCACGACGCCTTGAAAAGTGGATTTAACTTAGAAAATGATATATTATTTCCACTGGTAAACGTTGTTTGATCCTATACACATGCTGCCCACATTCAATGCTCCCAGCGACCTTCACCAGGTCGTCTCTCCACCCCATTGGAGGTCGTCCCGCGCTGCGTTACCCCAACGGCCATCAGATCTACGAGAAATGTGCCCCGCCCATTGCCACTTCAGTTTACTAATCCTTTCAGCTATGTCGGCAACTTAGCTCTTCTACGGATCTCATCATTTCTGATTCGATCTCGTAGAGAAATACTAAGCATAGGACTACTAGTAAGTAACTAGTACATATGTCTCTAGTACTTAGTATGAACGAGCTATGGAGAGCCATAGCTCGCTGAATGACCTTGAGCTTTCTTATGGGGCCCATGGTGAGTGACCACGTTTCTCTCCCATATGTTATTACTGTAACACACGGATTCGACGGTTGAACTCTTTCTCGAAGTTGGACCAACCTAACTGGATGGGTTGTCCCAGGTAGGCACACTCATCAACATTTTCGAGAACAGAGCTCCCAACGGATATTGGAATGGGCACGGTATGGGCATTTGACATGACTTTAGTCTTGCGCATATTTACATTTTGAAGCCCACCTGTTGGGAAGCTCCGTTGAGATCATCGAACATTGTGCTGAGTTCTTGCAGCTATTCTGCCATAAATACGATGTCGTCGGAAAATCGAAGGTGAGTGATATGATAATGATATACACAGGCGGTGAAGAGTTTCAGGGAAATGCCGGCCCCCTGGGTCACACGTCTCTGCAATGGAATTTCCCTCGTGCTCTGTTGATGTACTCGGCCCGACATGGTGGCGTTTCTGTATAAACTCACTTAGAACTTCAATGTACCGATAGTGATTGTGGCACCGCTGCAGAGATTGCAGCACTGCCCAGGTTCCGATTGAATCGAATACTTTATTATAGTCCACAAACGTTAAGCATAGTGACAGATTAAACTCCTCGATCTGCCGCAGCGTATGGATGTGGTCTATGGTACTAAAACCTTTTCGGAAACCGGCTTGTTCGGGCGGCTGGAAGTCATCAAACCTGCGTTCGAGACGATTCGTGACGATCCTAGAAAACAGCTTATAAACATGGCTTAGAGGCGAGATGGTCTATAATTCTTCAATAGGGTGCTATCACCATTTTTGAAAAAGAGCTCCACCTTGCTTCTGTCCTATGCCTCCGGCGTTGTACCCTCGAGTAAGATGGAATTGAATAACTTCTGAAGGACTTTAGTACCGGTGTTTGACTGGCTTTCAGAAGCTCTGTCATAATATCATCACCACCCGGTCGGCCTTGTTATTTTTAAGCTGTTTCTAAGCCATCCTAATCTCGTACAGGCTGATGTCCGGGATATCTTCGGTATAGTGTAAGGTTAATTTGGCCCGCGGGGGCTTTGTCAGAGCCAATGGCAAGTATAGTTACCGAGGTGTATAGCTGCCGGTAGAACTTCTCAATCTCTCTCCTCGTACCCTCGGTCTTCAGCTTCATAATACGACTCTGCAATAGAC
This sequence comes from Diloba caeruleocephala, assembly GCA_947459985.1. NCBI lineage: Eukaryota > Metazoa > Arthropoda > Insecta > Lepidoptera > Noctuidae > Diloba > Diloba caeruleocephala. Next base: position 22,266,432 of record OX381612.1, on the reverse strand, counting down.
CTGTCTCTTGTGAATACTTTGGAGCCTTGGTTCCAGAACTGCTACCGTTCAACAGAAGAGACGCTGCTGCCCATCCCTCTGGTTAACAGTCCCTTAGTCGGCTTTTACGATCACGGGAGGAGATGGAGAGGTGCTGTATTCTTAGTCCAGACACCACACGGATAAAAATACTCAAAGTCATGAAATTCAAAATTGAGAAATTAATCGCAATTTTTAGGCGTTACCAGAACAATGCATCAAATGGAATTGTAAATATATACCAGGGTAATAAATCTGCTGCAGCTCATGAGCTTGACATGTATCGTTCACCTGTAATAAATATAACTGAACTTTCCCGACTAATCGGTGTGCGGCCGGTCCACCTCTAATTATAATGCTAGTTGCTAGGACGCGACAAAACAGTAAAAGAAACGACAAAATATATTATTCGTATTGATTTGAAATTTCTAACTAGAAATTGAGTTGCACGATTCTTTTGTAACTTTTATAATAGGTACGTTATTTCATTTGTTGTATCTTGCAACAATAACAGTTGGAGTTGCATTGATAGTTCATTTAAGACATCGGCACACGACATCTTCATACTAAACTGGTAATGCTAGGAAAAATAATTAAGTAGATACTTACCGATTGATTTAATCTATCTATCAGCAAGAGATCAAATGTCATTCATGATCATAGTTCCAGTGTAGACTAGGCGTATTACTCAATATGACCGGGTTAGTTTAGTTGTTTTATGACCTCTAAACCAAAACGATTATTCTACGCATGTCTCCACCATGTCATATTAATACTTCTTCTCTTAGATTATGGCTTCTGTAGATTATCTTCCACAATTTCGCCAATGTCAAGTATAAGGCAACGTTGTACGGTGTTTAGATTAATTAATCTTTACATATTCAATAAAATATTTCTCAAAAATGAAAAAATCTATAAAATATCATATTAATACGTAATTAATTACTTAACCCAAATCGATGTCACTTGCATCTGTCAACGACTTTTCTAATGAAGCGTGCGATATGACAGATTCATAAAAATCCATTATGGACGTGTAACTCTATATTGAGACCTCATTACACGATCGTAATTTGTAAGTTTGTATGCTGCCTGCCTGACCCGGGTAACGTAACATCGCTTAGTGTAGCGGCCTGACGCACAAGTGGACCGTTTCGAGTAACGGAAAATGAATACCGCCGTATAGCACAGCTTCGAATCACTTTTATTTTATTTTAAAAAGCACAGTTAGTCCGCTCCCAATTTTTATTCAAACTTCTGCGATCAAGTAGTTTTAGGAGCTTTTATTATTGAGTCCTTTTATATGTATTTCGATAATAAGGTTAAATTAGCCATAGTTGTTACGCATAATTGTAATTGCAATTACAACTCGTACCTTTGCATCAAGTATGATTATATTGTTTACTGCAATTTATTTACTGACAAAAGCAAGTACCGATATTTAATCTGACACTGATCAGCTCGAAGCTTTCAATACATGGTTTCTAAATTTCCTCAATAAACTGCGATTTTTCCGTATTAATACACTTCGCGTGGATGTGACAATATTTTTTTATGTTTATATTTTCATACGTATCGATTGCATAATCTGTCAAAATAAGTAAGATTTTGTTGCTAGCCGTAACGGAGATATGACGAACTTTAAACGCGACCTCGTTGCGCAAACGGCGAGTAACGATATTCCGCCAGTGTCTCAGCGTGTACGACACACCGAAACTCGACGATCACTTGGAAAGTATTCGCTTGGAAACGGCCACTTTCTCTAGAACAGGTCCAGTTTTGATCCAACCGCAGCGGTACGTGCTCACATGCGTCGCAGCAGTTCTACCGAGGACGACGTCCGAGAGTGCAAATAAGCTTCAAAATGGTGAAATACGTGATATGCGGCTGACCGGTTGCTTACAATGTTAAAGTGCTGAGCCCGAGGTAAACTGTACGCGTGCGTGGCTTAACCATTTAAGTATTATTGACCTTGGCAGTTTTGAAATATGATGACGATTTTGCAATACAACCGAATATATCTGTGAGCGAATCGAATTGTAAATTTTTACATTGGTCAACCTGTAAATATTATACTTAAAAAAAAATCTGTTCATAGTTACAATCTGTATTGGATTTGCAATTTATATTTGTGTCTAGGAGGAGCAATTTGGTAATGTTGAATCCATCAGAATTATGTGTTATAGGACAAACACAATCAAATCAACTAATTAGCAGTTAGAGAGCAAAATCAACTAATTAGCAGTTAGAGAGCTTCTCTACAATCACTAGTTTTATAATCTATGGCATTGTTGCAGTATACCCAAATCTTTATGTATAGAAGGAAAACGAGTCTCGTACATTTTTCTCATTTAAATACGAACGAAGTTGCCTGAAAAGTTGTTGAGTCATGAATGAAGGTGTAATTGTCATGAATCATCGTATTGTCGGTAAAAAAATTGCAATCACTATAATTAAGAACCACCCAGTAGAGCCAGTGAAAGGTTCGTAAATTTCACTACGAGTTAAATTGCTGCCATTAAAAATAAATAAACTGGTAAGGCAACGACTTGGCAATAGGAATGAAAAAAAAAAACGGTCGAAGTGCGAGAAAGAGAGGGATATAGAACCAAACAAGTGCGTTACCCCCGCGAAGATTAACCACATATTTATTTTTATTTATCTGTAGTGCGTAGCGGTCCGAGTGAACAGTGCTGCATGAGGATAAGAATGATGTTATTAAATCAAACTAAAATGTTTGTCATTATGCCCAGCAGTTAGTACTGATTTGATTTCCTCAAGCGTAGCACGGAATTTAAATTCATTCGTCACCAATTCACACCTATATGATATTAGTATTCAATGCCTCTGACAATGATAACTAATTCATGTAATTACTATATGAATAACTAAATAACAGGCTTTAAAATTTTATTTGTAACAATAACTTATTATAATATTGATATACATATTAAAACTAATTACATAAACACTATTTATTATTAAACTAACGATTACAAACAAATACAATATAACTAAAGATAAAACTTATATATACATATAAATAAAAAATATACACAATATGTATGCCTTAAATAACTAACAATATTAACTAAATAACTAATTCATATAAGTATAATCATTATAGACATTATGATCAGGAGTATTTTTGTGAACTAATTAGAAAATTAAAATGAAACGGTATTAACGTCACAACAGTTTTGCTTATCGTTAAATAGGTTTGTAATTATCTAGTTCTGATGTTATATTAACTCGACCGTTTCCGTTTAATTACTTTTGTCACAATCGTAACGTTTTATTTTTGTACCTTCATTTGAATTAACTATCTAAAAGTTATTTTTACGTGTACATTAAATGAATTCAGGCTATGCTTGTTATGGCTGATATATTATTTAACATTATTTAAGACATTCTAAGAGAATAACGAAACCATGCAGCTCTATTTTAAAAAATGTGCCGTTAAAGTAACCGACAGATTATTCAAGTGTGAATCAACGCTGGCTGAAATTATCAAACTTTAACCGTAAACCGTTTTAAATCTAATAAAACCAGTAGGCGATGCAAAACAGACAAAGATTAACACTTTATACCTATAATGCCATGGTAAATTGTTTTCATGGCCCTTACAACCTCTGCTTATATTTTATCAGCTCTTATCATTAGTAGCTATCTTATTGGAGTCAATTCTTCATTTGTCGCCGATAACTTTGGATATCTCCTTAAAGTTATTTTTTTAAACTTGTCGGATTCGTTTACAGTTATAATTATTAGCAATTCGCCAAACATTGTTACTGGCCGTAGCAGCTACGCGATGACCTTTGCGTTCGGGCGCCTGACCATGAGAAACTCGGAAGGTTGCGTATACTTCTCGCATGGCCGCCCAATAAGACTGAAAAGATGTATTTTTTTCTTTATGGTTTTTAGTATCGTAACCAAAAACGTAGCTCGAGCAGCTGCAAAAAGAACTTATAGGTCTCGAAACCATAAGTATAGTGTCGCACTGCACAAAACAGTCTACAATCTTCTGTCTGACATTGCTGCTGTGTGTGTATAAAGCCAATAGGTCGACCAACCAGTCGACCAGACGCTCTCCCTCCCTCGCTTTGTCCTCCGTCTGCCTGTTCTCCCCTCCCCCGGCGCCCTCCATTGCGCCAGCCAGTCAGCGTTTGGTCGGCGGAATGATTGCACGTTCCGTGCCACCGCTACTACACACTTCTTTACGTCATAGTTAATTTTGTGCTCATTTTAAAACTCACACAAACCCAGTAAGTGACACGTGTCCTATCATCGCGCTCTGTATTTAAGAATGCATTTTCATCTTTGGTGATTATCAACAAAAGTCATAAAACTTACTACCGCTTTGTCTTGTTACAGGTACCTACTTGGAACTGGGTGTGAACCCAGATACGGTGTGTGTGGTTTTATGTAATCTTATTTATACTGTTATTGAAGAAACTCATAGTGGAGTTAGTGAATTATATGCTCAGTGTGTGTGCCATGACAAAATTGTATCGGAGCTAATTGATTTATATAAAGTGCAGTGTACACTTCGACAACAGTTCTCCGATTGTTATGCTCTGTAAAGAAGTGATTTGTGTCATTATTGGATTGTTATCTATTTGGATTCTCAGCAGCTAAATGGCCATTGTAAGTGTTTTTTTGTCTATCTACTTGTGTCAAATTAATTATTATGTCCGTCTCATCGTATCCAAAGAACATCTAAAATAAATAATTATTTTGATAATTATTTCATTTATCTCTGCAAGGTCAGGTTAAGGATTCTCATATTAATTTATACTTTGATTATAATGACGTTGGAAGTTGAAACGATGACTACATTGAAATTGATATCAAGTCAATTTGAGATAGTCATATAAAAATACACAAAACGGTCATCAACGTAGGAGAATTAAAATTTATAATTAAAGCAATAACATTTATTGTTAATTGGGTAAATAATTCTGTGGTAGGAATTTAATTCACAAAACAACTTTATCTGGATTTAATAAAACCGTAGTCGGGCAGTTTTATACTGGCAATTCTTTTTCAGTCTGCTATAAATTGTGATTTGGGGTGTTCAGGCAGGTGTAGTGAACATTCTAGGAATTCTCACGCTCACTTGCTATGTTGGCCTTCCGAATCCATTTGCTACATGCATAAATTACTCATTGTGAATTGTTGAGCAAGGCTGTAAAGCTAATGAGACATCGAGATTGCGAATATACGGGCGCCATCTTTACGATTTGACTGACGCGCATCGCGACCTCGTGAGCAAGTTCACTAAATTTAGAACACGGTTGACAATCTGTGCTCTCTATGCTTGTTTAAATTTTTATCCCTGGTAACTCCCCATATTAAGTTTTAATACTTAACTTACAATTTTATAAATTATTCTATTTTTAGTTTGGCCGTTCCGAAGGTCCTTTTAATTTTACAAACATGCGAGTAACATAATATGTATTTGGTCTTTGGTTTGCAAAAACTTGATTTGCTCATAAGCCAAGTCTTCTCATATTGGTCTGAGAGGTATTCATGTTGAGCATAGAAGTCGGAGCTGTTAAGAGGTGCTTTGCTTATATTCTTAGAAGCACTTCAAAGTTTCTGTGAAGTTTTGAAATGTTGCACCGCAAACATGTGGTAGCGAGAGCTTGGTTCGCGTTATGCAGAGGTATCTTAAGTGGGTCAAGGCGCGTTCGCGGGCGGCTGGCGTTTCCTACTCGCCACAGACACTGACGACACTACAAGGAAGGCACTCGTTATTCGCACTTTAAATCAACCTCTACTGATATTTAAACTGCTTACAACGAATTATTGTGGGTAAACTGACTAGGATACTGAGTTTATTGTAGATTTAAAGGATGTAATTGGTGGTGAAAATCTGGTGATTAATTTCTTTAATCATTAAAATAATTTTTAATTATGTTTTTAAGAGATTAAACTAATATGTGCAAGAAATAATTTAAATGTTCCGATTTTCTAAACCGTGTTCGACAATTTATATACACTTCGTTGTTACAAACCGCTTGATCGTTTTGGGTTCAGGATTACAGGAGACCTAATCACAATTATTGCCACCTACATTGATAACTTATTATCGATTTTAGTCGCTTTCTTTTTAGAAATATATAGGCTGGATTTGCAAATTAGTATTTACTGTTTGCTGTGTATACAAACAAACCTAGTTTGTGCGTATTTAGCAGATAACAGCAGTTTGTACTAGTTAACGTTTGCGCCGAGCACCGACCCACTTAGATACCGGCTATCACTTACCGTTACGATAACGTCCGAACACTTTCTCTGCACGCTCCATTTCGTGAAATTCCTCATCCTCGAGTTCGTTTACTTAAGTTGTTAGCGCTAGTTCAGTCATATCAATAACTCTGTCCATAATATTATTAGTTTTGTCTTATCTTATAGTCGTTATATCTTATCTTATAGTCGTTATATCTTATCTTATAGTCGTTATATCTTATCTTATAGTCGTTATGTCTTCTTTTATAGTCGTTATATCTTCATATAACAGCTCTATTTTTACGATTTAGTATAAATAATGATGTATATTATCATTCTTTACTTATCCTTGCTTTTATCAAAGGTTGCCGGTATTTTCATAAGATGCACAATACATTTTATCATGTTTAACGAAAATTATTAAAGTAAGTCAAGGTGCGTGAAGTATACAACGCGTGCAAAATTTCCCGGCTAGGTATCTAAAATTGTTTTGGTCTGATTAAAGAGTAAGTCACTTGTCTAATAACGGCACCAACTAACGGTACCTCTTGCGAATTCCGCCTGGCAGTCATCATGTGTGTCTCGAGCAGCACGATTATCGAATGTAACATTGACTTTCACATTTGTGTCGTGGTGCGCTGATGTAATGCGGCCCCGTCGCTGCGCCCGCGCCAATGCGATTAGGTAAACGTTGCGCGCAGCTTTCACCCCACTTTCACCTCTATTTCCGCGTTGCTTGGAGCCGTTCATTGGAGCTCATTTACACAGATTATTGTATATTGCAACATTTTGTTGGTCGTTTTATGCAGTAGCACGATTACGGCTCTTTGGCACAGGTGCATCAATTTAATATTTTGATTTACCTGCACATCTAGTTCTAGTCCTTAGTTGTCCAACTGGTATGGAATGACAAGATATTCATAGTATATCGATATCATTTCCCGCAAAATAATTTCCTGTAGCTGTAGTTGATGGATTCTGAAGACTAATGTTCGACAGGTACGTTAATCGAATAGAATAGACCGCTGAAGCACATTGTAGGAACATCGAAAATGACTCAAATTCGAGTAGTTCTTTAACTTGAGCCTTGAGTTTGCAAAATTATTGAGATGGGTTTTTATTACATGTAAGTACGTGAAAAAGAAATTCGGGTGTCATATTATTTATGCTTAATTGGAATAATCAGATTAACCATAACATAGGTAGGTTATTTGTCAATTAGACGAGTGAAGAGTAAAATGTCAATGCCTTTTAAGCTGACCTATAGTAGGTACTAAACTAAACTAGGTATACAACAAAACAGTATCATATTGTTTTATCTACGAAACACGTAACTAAGCACTGATACATTATTTACGTAAATATATAACTCCGGAGCAATATGCTACAAAGGTTATCTTGTTAGATAACGCTATAGTGCTTCCTATATATGTAAATACCTACCGCAACCAGTATGTACACATAACATTACAACCGAACGTTGAATACGAATTTTAGTTAATTCTCTAGAGTTCTCGAAAATATTACCCGCTTCCCAATTAATGATATTAATAGATTTTTTCTTCTTTAAAATGTAACATGGGGCCCCAAATCTCTGATAAGATAATGTTAAGTTTAAGATTATGCGATAATATCTATGTATTTGGTCAAATTTACAGAATTTACAGAAAAAGTCGTGCAAGAAAATGCGCGTTGATTACCACACCCTGTCTTTAGCTTGATTTCAGAAACCGAGAGTCGATTCGTTTTCTCAGAAATGCGAACTGTCTTTAAATAATGTCATAATTATTATAATGTAGAATTACTTATACAAGTAGACCGGGAGTAGTGCCGTGACATTGGCCCGGTGACCGACTGAAATATTTCTCGCCATTCGTTTGCACAACTGTAGTGCTCAACTCGGTTACATACAGCACTACTCTGCTATCGAATACAGCTATAGTTTCGTGCAGAAAATTATCACTGGCATGAGTTATATAATCGCAACAATAAAACAATTACACAGTATTAAAATCTAAATAACTCTTGCATGCTTGAAACGTACATTGTTAGGTATTTAAATCCTTCATTTTGCTCTCATAGAAAGTGATAATGATATTCATTTTGTGTCGAAAATTTTATACCATATTATTAAGAATTTAATGCAGTAGTGTAAAAAAATCTATTCGTTTATTATTTTATTAAACGAGTAAGCTTAAATTAACACTGCTAGGGTTAAGATTTTGTTTTAAATGTATGTCTTTTAAATAGGCCAGTGAGTATTATTAAGCTACGCTTTAATAATAATAGTGAGCAGGTTCGTGAGTTGTTTGCGAATTGTACGGTTGCAGCCAACTATTGACCCACTGACACACAAACGATTGAAGGAAAACTACTTAGCTGTGTCTCAATCGACTCAACGATGTAAATATCAATATTACTTTCGTTAACGATAAACGATATTGATTATCACTAATTAATACGGTTGAAATTATGTAGAAAACGTATTTTGCTAATGTATAGGAATATTAAATTATTAATAAATATAAATTAAATTTTGATACCTACTAGTGTATGTTAACTCGTCTACCATTTAATGTCACAACAAATATTTGAAAGCTCTTTTTATAAAATATATATTCTTAGCGAAAAAATAGAAATGGATGTCAAATGAAGACTGATAATATTCTACGCAAAGTGAAAGGAATTACTAAGAAAAGAACATTCTTGTTAAAGTTAAATCAGCTGAGGGCAAATTCTCGTAATTTAAAAATGTTCAAAATACAGTTCCGATCTAGTTTCAGTGTCATAAATGTCACAAATTGTGTTCTCCTAAACTAACCAACAACGTCAAACGTGAACTTACACTGTGATGAGATAGAAAATGGATGGAAAGTTGATCGAAGTCAAAACAGTATTCTGCTAACATTTTGAACAGACACAGGCACTAAAATTGTCATTAAATAACCGTCAAAATTGACATTGAAACGAGACTAGACTGAGATTATACTGAAATCTGACTGAACTTTTAGAGTAGCAGAATACCATTTTTTGGTCCATTCATAATTTAATCTCAGTTCGATCAAGTTTCAGCCATAGTGTCAATTAATTACGAGAATTGGCCCTCTGATGCTAGCGATCATAATCGTAGATCATAAGTACGAACATGTCATCATTACCTCAACTTTTTTTTCGTTTTGTTATTGGCTAACCGTGTTTCACAGTTGGTCTAGCCGCCCAAAGGCTTGGCTTACACAACCGAGACCGACGATTTTACGTGTCCTCCCTCCTGCGAAGCACAGAGAAGCTCAAAGGGTCAACTATTTACACTATGACTGAAAGTTGATAGAACTGAGATTAAATTATGCATCGACAAAAAGTTCAGTCTGATTTCAATAAAATCTCAGTCTAGTCTCATTTAAATCTCAATTTCGACGTTTATTTAAGGATAATTTTACTACCCGTGTCATTCGAGAATATTAGCAGAATATCGTTTATTGGTTTGTTAGTTTAGGGAATTACCATATGTGAGATTTACGAACTGAGACTAGATCGGAACAATGACCGCGACAATTTACCAGAGGGCAGGGAAGTAGTATACCACTAGCCATGTCCTTGCTGCCGGCTCTGCCCACTGCCTTGCTCACTGCCGCAGAAGAAGCAGAGTGTAAACGAGGTATAAATAAGAGCTGTATTTCACAATGTACTTCTTACCCTCCAAAATCACAAAGTTATTGGATTCCAATTGCGTTTTTCCTGCTATATAAGGTATTATTTTAATAATCCACGATATTTTGCATGGTGCCTCAGTAAATGCTTAAGATGATGTACCGAACACAAAAAAATCTCACGGTAAAAATCCATTTTTTTCCTTTGTGTGATGTCGCTACCGTGCGCCGTCTGTTTTGTTTAACGTTACAGACTATCTATATCAGTCAACCAGCCCCGCCCGCCACTGTCTTACTAGATGCATGTGAATATTATCACAACTAAGAGAACTAGGATGTAATGAAATAAGTGATTTAATAAAAAAAAAATTAAACAGTAAATTTACAAGTTTTTTTTATACCTACATTATCTTCATCGTTCACTATAGCTCCATGCAAAATATCGTGGACTATTAAATTAAGACCTTGTATAGCATGGTTCTTCGGCAAGGTGTTATGCAAATTTTCCTGCGGAAAAATATATGCGAAGCCGAGGCGGTAAGCTAGTGTAGTTACATGTTCATTTGAACAATAATTTAGTTCATTCACTACCAAAGTGTCTCTGCAACACTAATGTATGAAAATGCCTAATGGATTAAGTCTTAATTTGCTAGAATAAATAAATAAAAAGGTGTACAAGCATGTTTCGAGCGCTTCGGATTGGTGCAATGGTCCAATAGATGCAGTTTGGCAAATTATATTATTAATAATTAAATTAAATTTATATTTTACGTGTCCAGTAAATGGAAGCATATTGGTACCGCATTGTAATGGAACATTTAACGATGCAATGAAAATTACGAGTTATTGAACCATTTTCGCAACTCAACATGGTGTAGACAGGATGATACGAACAACTATTATAAATAGGTACCTATTCGTTACTTATTATTAAAAATAGTATTGAAGTAACGTCGACTATATTTATTATAATAACTCTGGTGATATAATATTATGTAGTGTCGGTTGATAACATCTTAATAATTAAAATTTATTGCGTGTTGTGTATGTGGTGCCGGTTCAGAATGCCACCACCCCATTTCATCCTGTGGGTGTCGTAAAAGTCGACTAAGGGATTAACCGGAAGATGGGCAGCAGCGTCCTTCGAGCACACAACAACTCAACTGCGATCGCCAACCCGTCTGCCAAGCGTGGCGATTGGCGATTATGGCAAGACGCCCCACTGAGCACACTTCACACTCATATCGGTTGTTGTGGTGATCTTTGGGGGAGGCCTGTCCAGCAGTGAACTTTATTCGGCCGAAATGATGATTGCAAAATTGTGGTAAATGTTCACAAGACAGATAAATAATCCTTTACACGGTGTCTTCCTCTACACACTGTATCTACATTTTTTGTTCAAACTCTCCTCTCATGTCCGCAGGAAGAGATTTCTTAAAAATCTTTGTACCTTGTAGTCCTATTTTGTTTTGATATTTCTGTGTGTACATAATTTATAAAATAAACAATTTTGGTCTTATTAGTATGAGCTGTCCCACTCAGGGCTCCTAGGCCGATATTAATTTTATAGGCGTTCTGCTTTTTGCTGTGTTATGTGGTGATATTGTGTGACGTCATAAAACGTAAACATTCATCATTATTTATATTGACATTGTAACGACGTGTTCGCATACTATAAATAATTAGATGTCAAGTTGTATGTAGGTGGAAAGGAATGCGATTCCCGAATTCTTGGAATACGTGCATAAATTCAATCGATAGGTTAAATAAACCACTGTATTTGGAAATAGGTATACATATATTGTTTTGTATCCTTTACCGTAAAGAACCTGGTGGTGTTATTGAAAAATGAATAAATACGAAACTAAGAACAATTAGTTTCAATTTTCCCGATAACAATGCTTATTATGCTAATCAAACTGAACGGACCAACTTACAGTAAGTCAAAAAAAATACAAACAAGTTCGAAACTTTTCGTGTGAACTCTCCAAGTTTTTCGCCACATTTCCTACTTTCTACATCAAAACATCCAGACAACAAATGGTCAAACACAATCTTATTATTGTTAGACGAATGTTGGAGACACTCCAAATCGTCGAGCTCTAGTTGTTACAACTCTTAAAATAGATCCTGTAGGTATTTTATCTCAACCTATTTGTAAGAACACACAGCTGTTTGGTGTTGTAAATCGAATCTTAATAAGAAAATAGCAAAGCAATGTAAACTGTTTGATCGATTGGGGTCAGCCAGATATGGTATAGCGTAGGTTGTCTATGAATCCTTTGTAATAGTGTTGAAATCTGTTGTTTTAATGTTAGCACATTATTTGATGTTTTCACGTTGCTGGTTTGGCTGCGTGTTTTAGCAGGACCCAATTCAGTTTCTATTTAATTTTGTTATTTATTCATCCTTCTTTTGACTTATTTAACGATGTAGTATATATATACCTAGTATAAGTATTCCTGAACGCTATACTAAAATACATCAGTTTATAGGTATAATAATAGTATTACGCATTCATTGAAGTAAGCTATAATTTTTCCGTATTAACAACATATAAACAAACTTATGGGGGTGCCCCGTGACTATACTATGTTTATTGTGTTGTCATGTCATTCTACCTATAAACATATATTTCTCTTTATAACCGCACTAGTTCTATACGAGCGCGTGGTCCAAAGTCTGCAATTCCATTGCGGTTCATGAGCTTCTCGCCTTCCTGCAAAACGAGCTTGACGTAATGGATGAGCTCTCTCTGTGGCATGTTTAGCTACAAAGAGCGTGACGTATTGGTTGCTTAGAAGGTACTCAGTGAAACTGCTGAGACCAGCATCCGCCTTGGCACCAGAACGAGAGACGGACGTGGCAAGAGGAACCTGACGGACATCTTCCGAGTTTTCAAGGAGACCGATCCGGATGATGTCGATACTTACGTGGCTGGACATATCGGATAGTGAGGCGAGGCAGCTATTGGAAGACATAAATTAACGCAGGTGGAAGTCGCACAAATGCACAAAAACTTGGGGCTTCTGCCAAATGATGGCAAGAAGTTTTATCGCTGAGCAATGGCATTGCTGCATGAGCAATTCTGTCGATCCCATCGCGTAACGTAAATATGTGCCGAGGCGGCGCGGTTCAGTTTTCGCCTGTCAGCGAAAATGGAGCCGCTATAAACAACGAGCCGCAGCGCGCGGTGCAATGACCGCGAAGTGTGACCTGTAATAAGTGACACAAATACGTCACGGTTTGTAAAAACAACGCAAACGATACAGCCGAAGAATGGGAGCTATGCGATGAAGACCTCACGCAACTATTCAAGTTCTAAACCACCAGCTGCTGATCCGGCACCGGGTGAAGAGACAGCGGCAGAAGACATTTACTCCAAAAGCGAGTAAAGTAGACAAGGACGGCATTTCACTGGGGAACACTGGAAAAAGCGACCTCGTCGCAACCACGATAAACTCTGCACCACTCCTATTAACGATTACGTGAGAGCTGTAGCAACTAGCAACCACCTTACTCCTATAAACTCTCCTGGTTACGCACAAACACCGGGAGATAAGCTTCCGGAATACTTCACTAACGGCCGAAATTAAAATAATGTAATCCAAAGTCTTCAGATTTAAGATTGAACTGATTAAACTTGATCTGTTTTAATGTTAGTGTGATTTTTAACAAACCTTCAATCCCAAATCCAAAGACATTGGGTTAGATTGGTTATTAAAATCGGCCGTAAGTGGAGCTAGAATAAAGTCGGTGCTGAAGCAAGAGCGATATTAAATTGGAGTTTAGCAGGACAACGGGTTTAAAGTCCTACATGTTACAGATTCCCGAGATACAGAGCGAGAAAAAAGTGTCTTCTATGGTGCAGAATTTGGACGACAAAAATCGTGTTCCGGCGATACAGGGAAGCACGACGAAAACGAGTTTAGTTTTATAAGTCCGATGGATTTTGTAATTGTATATGTATGGTCTTTAAGGTTATAATATACAAATATGGTTCCATGTCTTTCATAAAAAAAAAGTACATTTTGAGTGGGAAAGTGTAAAGAAGAAAATAATGTTTAGTGCCGATAAAATTCTAAGGGCACCGCACCTTATAGAAGCGCTTTGTTGTCCGTCTGTCTGTCTGTCTGTCAAGGCCTTTTTTCTCAAGAATAGCTGGAATTAACGAGATAACATTAAAACTGAAGTATAGTGTAAGAATACAGTCTTTTAGTCCTGTTAAAAATTCTTCCAACTTATGTAAGAAAAGGTTTTAAAGTGCATTTTCATACTTACTGAAATACTCACTGAGTTACATCAAAACCTATAGGGCCAATACTATTGACTTAGGACCTTGAAGTTTGGTGTGAAGGAAGTTCTCATAGCACAAATAAAGAATAAATGCGAAATCATTGATTTCTAATTCTATGTAGAAGTATTACTTGAAATTACATTAAAAAAAATAAACAAAACTTAGTTAGGTTTCTTTCATTTACAGCGTATATTGAAGTAGGACTGTTACGTAATAATTTCGTTTTAATTTTCCTACATTTTTTTTATTTTATCATCATGTCTGTCTATTCTCGGGCTTATATGTACGAGGGAACCCGGTATTTTGATAGGTTTACGCAGGGACATGGGTCCAACGCGCAGAGGCCCGTTAGAGAATTTTAATCTATTATGTAATGGAACAATAACCGGACTCTCCATGGCTACACTATAAAAATGCTGTCTCAGACTGTCCCCGAGTAAAACTATTCTATGAGATGAAAACTACAATTACGTATAAGGTCTATGGCAATGGGTGCTAAATGGAATAAACTACTTCTAAAAACGGAAAAACGGTGTCTGCCTTTCCACCTTTAAAATAGGGTCACAGACTGACTCACAAGATGTGCCCCCTAAATAGCAAACAGGCGACAGGGAGCAACCCCGGCGTGAGTGACCCAGGGTGTTGTGAGGTGCGGCACTGGTTTCACCATCGTGCGTCTCGTACACTCTGAGCGGGTTCCCGTTATTACGCCATTAGACGCTTCCACCCCCGAGCATATAGCTCTGGCGGCTTCCCTCTGATCGGCCAATTAAGGCAAGCCAACGTTGAAAGTCCTGCGGGCATTCATGGGGTTCCACTCCAGCCGACCAATAAAGGTGAGCCGGAGACGAAACCCTGATCGACTCTATCGTCTCGTCTCCGTGCTTTGGAGGGCACGTAAGATTGTTGGTCCGGATTGTTGTCATTAGACGGCAGTCGTTAACCCAAGTCAGAGGCCTTTAGGTGGCTTGAACAACTCTGACATATGTTATGCAAGAAAAATAATGCCGTGTGTCGTAATTTTGAGGGGAAATTGTAAGCTCGCCACGCTTGGCAGGCAGGTTGGTGAGGCGGAGATAGATGCGTTTGAATCACCAAACACGCTCCCTCCGCCAGAGCGGTGAGGGCGTGCCTTCAAGGTCGCTCGGAAGTTTGAGACGACATGCTCGGCGGCGTGCACTCGAACTGTGGCGGTTCATGCTGCCGCAGTACGCGCAAAAGCGCGTCGTTGAGGCTGTTTTGCCGCTCTTCGGAGCCTGGCTCCAAAGGAGTGAGCGCGTCACATTCCGCCTGACGCAGGTATTCACCGGACACGGTTGTTTCGGTGCGAACTTGCACAGGGTAGGACGCGAGTTCACGGTACTGTGTCACCACTGTGAACACGATCAGGATACCGCACAGCACACGCTCGGAGAGAACCCTGCGTGGCGTGCCGAGCGGTGGATCCTGGTCGATCGGATCGGGCAAGATCTCTCCGCCAGCAGTAGTGGCTATGCTGGCAGAGCATGAACATTGGAGTGCTGTGGTTTCCTTCTGTAAGTGTCATGCTCCTGAAGGAGGTTGCAGAGCGGGATTAGAAGAGGGCCAATCCTGCTCGGAGAAGGAGGACAAGGAGCCAGGTTAACAACCGCCGTGGCGCCCGTGTCCAACATGTCTGAGCCTCCTGTCATCTTTGTATGACGGGGGCCTTGGGGATCGCTTGCGCGCCTATTGGGGAATCTGCGTGCTCATACGAGCGAGTTCCAGTAAGATGTGAGCGCCGCGGTGTGCATGTGGTCACGTGTCGCCATGTCCGCAGCTACGCGCATAGCGAGGCTTCGGGGGAATCCTTTACAATCCGACCGAGAGGAGCCTAGGGAGTGGCCTCTTTACAGTCGCCTTCCCTCTGCTAGAGGGGATGACCGCTATTCAATCATCCCCTCCGAGATGTCCCTAAAGGGTGGCAGCAATGGGTGGCTCTAGAGCTAGATTATTCGAGTTCCTGGAGCCTCGCTTCGGTGCCGAAGATGACCACTCCGGTGGTTTTAGCCAGAAGGAGCCCGGAATACCCCTCCGCCCTTTCCCGGGGCGGAAGAAGTACATGATGTATTTCCACCGGATCAATAAATCAAAAAGGCCGGCTGGTGAGCGCATTATGGCTGCTGTTCTATAGACCCAGTACGCTACTGCCGATCCCTTTGGTTTAGAGTATGTTAGTCGCCTTTTACGACATCCACGGGAGGAGATGGTGCTATATTCTTAATCCGTACACACGCACAAATTTTATTTATAGAAGCTAAATGTTATTAGGTTTTTAGATAATGCAAAACTTCTCATAACACCAAAGTCTACAATTTACGGCAACAACATTATCCAATTAAGATCTAGTTATTAGGAAATTATCAATGACCAAAACTTATAAATATTTCGTAACAGAATGAGAAACAAATACAGGAAGTAAAACCAATTGAATCTGGTCGATGTTAGTCGGTCGACAGCCATAAACAATGCGGATCTAATAATAGAGGGCGCTAGCAATACTGATGAAAAATAGAACACGAAATGTGGGCCACAGCCGTTCCTGTGCTCTCCGATACATTTCACTACGCCGCCGACATCATTTATAATCTATTCTAAACCTTAAATTGTTAGTTATACTAATATCAACTCACGTCATTTTTCTTTGCAGTCGTATTTTCTTGGATAGGCCGAAGTCATGTAAATTCCGACTGTCTGATCTGGTTTACGATCATACCACCTAATTTCGACCATAATATTCGTTTAGCTGTTCGTGCTGCAAAGGCCGCAACACACTTTCGATAGTTCGCTTCAGTCTTTCGTTAAGTTACTTGCATCCGAATCCGACTGAATCGTGATGTCCAACATTACGTATAAAACAATGTGAAATAGGTAATTCTGAGATATATTCTTACTAGTAATTCAAAATGAGAGACATTGGAACATGAGGAACACGCCCATAAGTCTTAATCATTGACTGTGTGGAGTATTCTTTTAAATTACCGACGGTGGTCACGCTCGCATTGTAATAATTTTCCTCCTACTGGCAGTGATAGAAAACACAGATTGTGCATGGACCGAGCATCCCTGTAATATAGTATGAACTAATTAAGTGTATGTATAGCACAACTGGGTTACAAAAGTTTTAAACTTATGATAAAGTAATTATATAAAGACAGCCTGGAAAGATTCGTGTCCACATGGAAGAGAGTATTGGTTTCCAAAAAAATCCCTTTTAAAGAACGAATAGTTTGGAGAATAACAGTTATCGATATCTGTTAGAAACGTTGTGCTTGAGGTTTCCACACCAGGACATGAATTCTGTGTTTTAACTACATATTTCAATTGAGAGCTGATTAATGATCGATAAAATTGAAAATATGAGTGTTCGGGCGCACGAACTCCGTAGCAGATCTGATTACAAAGTCCCACATATGTAATTTTTTGATATGCATGTATAACCATAGTTTATCGTCGTGTGATTCTTTACTTTACAACATTCTTGTTGTTCTGAAATTAACACAGAAAATACTAACGGAATTGCAACTTAGCAGGGTTGGTGTTTGTCTTTAAGACAGTCTTCTGTTTAGACAATTTAAATTATTTTAGCAGTCTAAACAGGGCTTGTTATTTAAAAATCCTATGCATAAATCGAATGTAAACCAAACAATCTTGATAATTGGAAACCTGAAATAGAATAAGTCCTAAAATTTCGCCCTGGGGCACTCCTGATGTTACAGTTATGGCTGAGCGCTTTAATTTGTACCATTTAGATACAAAATAAAGATCGATACAAATATGCCTATGGGAGACATTAGTGGAACATCAATTGTAGTAGTGTAGTATTGTTATTAGAGTTTTGTTGGATTTTCATACATTACTCATCTATTTTTGCTATGAATTGATGCTAAACTGATTATTTACATGTTATCATAAGGATATTTTAAGAGCAAATTAAATCTTTAAATAAATCTGGGTTAATTGATATCTGTTTACATTCATAGATATAAAATTATGTATAGGTATTTGTTCAGGGAAATCATTAAATATCACCCCATAGTGTAAAATGGCTAGACGTGGGAGGGAGCGCCGATATACCTTTCATTCCCCTACGCGTTTGGCTATTATTTGCTCTGGCTTCGTGGGGAGCACACGTTGGGGCAGCAGATATGATTCCTATACGAACGTGACGTTCTAGGGTATGGGGAAGATTAATTGAGTTTGAAATTAGTTTGGTGCCATTTCTTCGTTCCTTTTTTTCTTTAAGAATGCACTTACTACTTTACAGAGTAATTTCGCAAAACTTGAACAGCTTTCAACCCCCTGTTTTGTCGATGATGATAAATTTGTTATTTGAAAAACTAGCCGTTTAATTTCAAAGAATTCGGTTTATTTAATAATAATTTAGAGTACTTCCGCATAGACATAGAATATATTGTAGGATCATATGGGTTTTAGTTTTATTGCGTCGAACCCTAATACTTTTTACTCCGTATAACATCAGCTCGTTTCAATCATATGAAAAATCAAGCTCAGTCAAAACCAGTCCAGCCGTTTCGGAGATTAGGTAGAACCAACAGAAAGAAAGCCAGCGATACAGACAAAAAATCAATATTTAAAGTATATATACTTTCATATGCATTTAGCAAAAATCTGTTTCATTGACATTACAAACAGACACTTCGATTTTATTTATTTGTTTAGATGTGTGCTGGTGTTGTGTCGCAATTTGAGAAAGACTTACGTCCAGCAGAGGACATAAGCCGAGTGATAGGCTTAGTTGACTGATTGATTTATATGTAAACTGAAAGCCACGTATTTACCCATTGCACAATAATACAGATACAACATTTAAATTACAACAACATATATTATGCTGGTAAGACTTCCTCAATTTTGTTAGTCGATATTTACTCGAGTTGCCGGAAAAAAACTATAAACCACGCCTTTTATCAGTTTACACATTCACTCAGATTTGTTCGTTTGCACAAAATTCGTAGGCTATCTATCCATCATAACATACATTTGAGAAGCATATAACGAATTAATTCAACGGACGTCATACTGCCATCTCCTCCGCTCAAACCTTTAATATTCGTTATTTATTAATAGCATACAACCTTTCATTATTTTCTTTTGTTCCCTGCTTTTCAAAACATTGCATAATGATATTAATAGTGAATCTTTCTAAACAGCACAAAAAATCATGAAACCCCTCATCAAATCCGGTATAGAGCTTCAAGTATCCTCGTGATGACTCGTTCGTTACCTGACACCTACATTGTAATAACATTTGCGTAGTGATCTCATTCGGTATTATTAATAGATTTTATGAAACCGTAGATATAAAAACTTTTTGGAGTCTGATTTCAATAACAAAAATGAAGGAGACAAAGTGTACCTACAGACATTACGATTCACCTTGTTTCGCGCGGCTCGCGGGGGCAACGACCCGCCACAGCTGGATCGCGTCTGTGTACGTTATGTTAAACACAAGCGCGCTACTGTACAGCGTGGAAGAAAAATTTAGTTTTTTGACTCGTATACGTCAATGGTGGTTACTAGGACCGCGTGGTTTTATACATTTGTAATCTCGGATGTGCACTAATGCTGCTATAACTTAAATATACGAGGCTTATCACTCGATGTATTAAATTTAATCGTGATCTAAATATTTAAATTATGTGAGAGAAGGCATAATGAATATCAAATTTGTTGGCTTACAGATCTGTAGATCTTATAGCATGAAATAATTTATTAAAATTAAGGTAGGAAGTTATAAGCAAATGTTTAACAGATGCCAACACAAATTCAGAAAATTTATACCATCATAATAAATATCTTAAATTTTGCTCGTTTTGAGTTTTAAGTTGATGATACAGTTTGCCGTGTGTGCCGGCTAAGAATACCACCACCCCATCTCATCTTGTGGGTGTCGTAAAAGGCGACTTAGGAATTAGCCGCAGGATGGGCAGCAGTATTCTTTGAGTATATTTATAACTTAACTGCGATCGCCAACCCGTCTGCCAAGCGTGGCGATTATGGCAAAACCAATCAGCACACAACACAAACCCATACCGGCCGTTGTGATAATCTCTGGGAGGCCTCAGTCCAGCAGTGGACGATGTTCAGCTGAAATTATGATACAGTTTCCTAACTAAACATTGAAAAAATAGAAGTGGTATTATTAAATTCAAACTTATATGTACAAGGCATGAGAAATTATAAGCCTGAGGGCGGAAAGTTGTCGTTTCTATTGATAACGAAATAAGAAAGTGACATAAACAAAAAAACCTGTTGATTGAAATGGTTTCGTACGGTACAGATTTATCAAAGTTTCGTTTCCATTAACGACTTATTTGTCCGTTTAATTTTAGGTGGCAGGTATTCGAATTTTTGTTTGTTTTATTCAGTTCATTTAATCCAAGGAAAGCTGACAAAAAACAACGGTACAGCTTGCTTGATAACTTACAAATATTTATTTCATTTTTATTTTAATCATCATATCGGCCCTTTATACGTCCACTGCTGAACAAAGACCTCCCCCATAGATTTTCACAACTGTGTCATCATTTTGGGGGGTATTTGCCAATACTCACCACGCTTGGCAGGCGGGTTGGTGAGCGCAGTATGGCTACCGTTTAACAGAAGGGACGCTGCTGCCCTTCCCTCTGGTTTAGATTTCCTTAGTCGCCTTTTACGACATCCACGGGAGGAGATGGAGTGGTGCTATATTCTTAATTCGGACACCACACGGATTAAGAATATAGCAATGATTTTAATACTTGTTCTCAAAAACAGAACAGTTAAATTTAATTAACTATAATATGCTCAAGTTGGAATTTGTGCCCGAAGAGGATGGCACTGAATGCTGAAATACGGGCTATGCCTAGTGCGGCTTCAGAAGCTATATCTATCGTGTATGTACAATTTTATAGGATAGCGTTTAAATTGTAAACTACTGTGCTATTTCTTTTTGGCAAATAAATTATAATTATTATAAAATAACTTAAAAAATACCTTAATAAATTTCGCATCATCAAAAAGAGGCAACATGTTGGGCTTCCGCGTTCTGTTATATTTCAAAGATGTTAAATAAGTAAATTTAGGATGTTATTAACTCTACAGTAAGTTACCTATTATAGCAGCTATGAAACGCTTCGAGCTAGTAATTCATGTAAAAAATGTGATTCGTTGAGGAAAAATCACGTTCAACGTTCCGCGGCTAAATTATTTTAAGAAATACCATAGCAATACTACTATAATTAATTAATT
This sequence comes from Diloba caeruleocephala, assembly GCA_947459985.1. Classification (NCBI taxonomy): domain Eukaryota; kingdom Metazoa; phylum Arthropoda; class Insecta; order Lepidoptera; family Noctuidae; genus Diloba; species Diloba caeruleocephala. Next base: position 22,244,967 of record OX381612.1, on the reverse strand, counting down.
ATTCGAAATTATTTAAATGTTTGTTTCATTGTAATGTGGTTTACAGAAAACGACCAGCTTCAGCGGTATGAAACATGGAGTACTGTACTGTAGTATAATGCTATAGTAGTAATTTTATAATAAATCTGCAGCTCTGTTATGATTACGTGGTGTTTACATAATCGCACACACGGTACACAAAACAAAACTCGTCATTCGGAATCCGAACACGCCTATTGTGTATTTTTATTCAGCAAAATCGATTTAAAAGTCAATTCGCATGATGTGCTGAATTGTTTGTCAACGGATGTCGGATGTGGGTCAATGTCCATTTGGTGCATTACTTACCTACGTATCAGTTTGTGACGTAGAATGTGCTGTAAACTGTTGATAAAGTAAATGTGTTTGTAGAACTTGTTATCAATAGTTCGCGGCGATAGTTTACTGGTTTGGTCCTACACCTTGTGTGCTACTTCTTAGAAAGTACAATATTGTTCGGATTTTGATAACAATAAACTCTTATAGCTGCGTCATGTCCGTCCTTCCTCCTGTCTAGCTATCAAATAAAGAAATCGCCTAAACGAAAGAAACGTCTTATAAAAAAAATACATATGTCCTTTATCAAAGCTTTTTGGACCTTTCTAAAAGAAGTGCATGTGATGCTTAGTGTAGATTCCACACACGAGCTGGCAACACACATTTTGGTGATTCTCCAATAAGTTGTGTGCCAAGTTAAATAACTGCGCAAATAACTTTCTCGTAGGTTATCCAAGTAATGTAAATTATTGGATTCTTAAAATATAACTATAGAACCCAACTATTTGCGTGGTCAGACAGCTACATGAAAAGCTTTGTTTATATAAATTCATTTTAAATATAAAAGGCTTTACGCAATTCATCTACTTAAGCTTACTTTACTACGTTACTATTTACTGAGTTAACTCAACTCTACACGCACATGACTATTACTTAGTTAACCACAGTGAATCCAAGTTCGTCACATCACTCGTGTGGCCTATCTGTTTAATAAAACGATTGTCAGTATAAATGACGCAATCGGTCCTAGACCAGTTATGTAATGTTTGCTCTTAAACAATAATAACCTTGAATTGTCATGCTATGCGAATAACTAAACGATGTAACAAAGAGGGGATTTAAGAATTTCCTGTAGAATTTCCTGTAATTATTTTTTATATAGAATCAATTCAAGTTGCTCTTTTATGGATTTCAGGTCCCGTTGGAAGTGAAGCCGGAGTCATGAACGCGCCCAAAGGTCGCCACTCTCATCAAGCCGGGTAGCTGATATACAAAGTAAGTTTTGTTAACGACATAGTTTAGGCTATAATGTACTCTTAGTTCTGACGCCAGTGATATGACTCTATCCATATTAACGCTGTTTCAAAGCTTTGGGGCAAAGTACTCAGTACCAAGATATTTTCATATAAATAGACCTAAATTAAATGAGATAAACAAGCGGATTGTTTATGTATTGTTTACGATTTAGTAATGATGTCATTTACGGAAAAACATGTAATGCATATTCAGCATTAGAGGTATCTACCGTTTATATTAATTCGGATTGAATGGTTATTCTCGCTGCTTTTGAGTGTACCTACAATTAGTTACTAGGACCATACATAGGAGGTCGGTAATCATTATTTTATAGATATCAGCTTAATACACCAATGAATGAGTAATTTGATTACCTACATTGTTCCTATATATAAGTTTGAGAACAACGTAATTATATTAAAATTTTGTTTGGTAATTATGAACCTCCATTACGCATTGTATTTGTTCTAATGGGCTTTGGACAATTATTGTCAGAAGGACCAAAAAGCGCCAAGGCCCTTTTTCTCCTTTTTTTAAACGTTGCCGTTGGAGAAACACAACGGCAATGTTGTTGTGTCGTGGGTGCGTTTATATACACAAATTCCATACACAATACACCCAGACCCGGAACATCTACCTGCAGATCATACAAATATTTATTCTGTGTGGGGATCAAACCCGCGACCAGGAGCGTAGCAGCCGACTGTATCAGCTAATGCACCAAACGTGGGGTTAAAGGGCTGTGGTCGGTTTTTCCACTCAAGAACATTACCCATGTGGGCCTAACCCTGGTTCCAAAGATCAACCAGAAATATATAATAACGTGTTTTGCTTCATTTCTAATTAAGTGGAAGGTTTGTCAAAAACCGGTGATGTATGTTATTTTATAGATTAGTCGGCATCGTCCGTCCACATTTTGAGGGGGCGTAAGCGTAAGATATAGGTATAAATAGCAACACGTTGTCAGTCGATCACCTACGAATACTATTAATTACCAGCGTCATCGACATCATAATTTCAGCCGATAGACGTCCACTGCTGGGCATAGGCCTCCCCCAAAGATCGCTACAACGACCGGTTCTGCGCTATTCGCATCCAGCGGATTCCCACAATCTTCACTAGGTCGTCGGTCCACCTTGTGGGAGGTCAGCCCACGCTGCATCTCCAAATACGCGGATGCCACTAGAGAACTTTTCGGCCCCATCCATCGACCATCTGTTCTACGAGCTATGAGCCCCGCCCACTGCCACTTAAGTTTAGCAATTCTTCGGGCTATGTTGGTTACCTTAGTTCTTTTGCGGTTCTCCTCATTAATCAACCTCTTATTTACTAGCGTACCTACGTGTAGCACATTCTTTCGGCATTTCTTCTCAGATGTCGTCTACATGACGAAATGCCCTCTGGTTTTTCAATATGACGTGTAAAAGTGCCTGTTAGGGCCTGATTACTGAATAAATGATTCTATGTTTACCAATAAAACAATTAATGAATCGAGGGCTTAAGAGCCAGGAACACGTTACGTAATTCCAGTCCGGTATCTTTCTCTTACATAGCTAAGTAGATTTTCCAGCGGGCCGTTCTCATAACGGAATCCGCATAAGTGCACCAGGCGTAATTGCATCTTGTAACGCACCGACGCACACAGCCAATAACTTTGCTTTTAAACAACGCGAACTATTGAGCTAGTATTACTTGTTTAACTTTGTAATTACGAAATCAAAACTGAGATCGACATAAAACTAACTTTTAAAATTTCGCGTTGCATGATAATATAAAAAGAAACGGGAATTAACGCGAAATTAGCTTTGACTAGCTTGATGTTTCGACCAGGTTGCGCCGAACAAGCAGACTATTACAGATCGAGAATTAAAACAAGTAGAACTTGAGTCGAGATTGCGTTAATCAAATATGAACCCTACGTAGTAGGTCCAGCATTTATATTCAATTATAATACGGGCCTTAAACTACAAAACAAAGCAGACGAAACAAAACTGTCTAATGTAACAAAGCTCTAATAAGTAGTCGAAGTTCGAAATTCAGTGCAATGCTTCCTGATACGTTCATTTTCCCCAGTTAATATATCTATTAATAATTTGTAAGTATGTACTAAAAACAAAAAATGTAGATAAAAAAATCAGGGATTCCAAAATAAATCTATCTCACGAAAAACATACCCGTTATCACTTTCCGTGTGAAGAACTGTCTACAGAAATCGGTGTAAAAATATAAAAAATGAGACTAGAGAATATTACTGTTATAAAGCTACAAATTTTAATATTTTCCATCCTTTTATTATTGGTAAATTTAAACACCGGTTTCTGTAAGCAAATTGTTCTCGACACGAAAAGTTTTCACGTGTTTAGAATGGGCCTTCTGTTTGGAATTCGATTCTATTTGGAATTTACAAATGTTGGTGAATTGGATTTATAAATATTGCATGGACAGCCTGTGTATTTACTGGTTATTTTTATCTGTTTTGGCTTTGTCGCGTTTTTATGGACTATAGGGAAAGATAAGATAGAAAGTACAAAATGATTGTAAACAGACTGTTAGGTTGATTAAACAGCGAGATCATCGTAAACATGTAGCTAAGTAAAAAAAAAAACAACGTTGTTAGTATCTAACTGAAGAATTTTGTTATCTATGATTATTCCCTCGGACATTCGTCATCTGACTCCTATAATACGTAGATACGAACGATAGGTAAATATAATACGAGTCGCGGGGTCATTAACCCCGTATCTTGCAGACGGTCGGGTAGGTGACATTGACCTTTCACGAAATTACAAATAGACCTACAGGGATCGATCGGTCGGTGTTTCTTTATGTACTCGGGATATTATTACTAACATAAAATAAACTTTAAGTAATTTTGTACATTGCTTGTCTAGGGGGTTATCTAAATAGGTTAATTTTCGTAGGTGTACGAGGAATAAAAAACCGGACAACGAGTTGAACTAGCGTGGGTTCCGAAATTGCTGAATATATTGGCTTTTGTTGAATTCGGTCTTGTACCAATGACTTATCCCAAAACAAACTTAACATCCTAGTCTAAAAACATGGTTTCCCATACATTCCAACCGCAAACGTAAGTTTGTACGCATTTTAAGATCATAGGCTTCTTATAGGCTTTCCTGTAATCTGTCTAGGTAAAGAGCTATTTATTTATATATTTTTACAAAATTTTGGGCTCAGTAGCTTCGGAGATAAGATGGGCGGATAGTAAATTTTCGTCAATTTTCTTAAATAACTTTCAAACTATATATTTTAAAATTATAAAATAAATACATTTAAGACCCTCACAATAAGCCCTTCCATTTCATATGTTACACGGTGTACTGTAAAAACTGTAGTTTGCAAAACTTTATTCTTAAATTTTCTATATTGCCATGCAAAACTTTATTCTTAAATTTTCTATATTGCCCCCCCAAAAGTGACCCCGTATTCATAATTCATTTATTTACGTTACACGTACGTTTGGATACCAAATTTCAACTTAATCGGTCCAGTAGATTCGGAGGTAATTGGCTGTGACAGACGAACAGACAGACACAGGATTGATCCTATAAGGGTTCCGCCGTTTTTTCCTTCGGACGTTCGGAACCCTAAAAACGGAGTGTACCCATCTCATTCCGTTTTTGATGATCGGCGAGACATGAATTTGACTGCGTTGTTCTTCAATAATTTCATACCTACGCTACACAGGTCGAGATTATTTTTAAACCGTATATTGTTTACCTTTGGATTACAAAAACAAGACAATTGTTAGAACAAGAGTTTTCGTTTCTTTGTCTGTTCAACAGCAGCAATTCCTGTTTTTCATTTTCTATGTTTTTATTTACCTTTACAAAGTGTGCAATGTAACATAAATATATTTTTAAAACCATTGTAAGCAAGTAGTGTGTTTCACAATAAAGATAAAATTAAATTATCTGTGGCAAACAAAAGTAGTCAAGGTTTAAAAATAGTATTTACGGAATGCTTTTCTATATGTACGAATATAACAATTATAGATTATAAATGCAGCGTCGCAATTTAAAATAAAAAGATATTTGCCGTCGATGTATATTGCGAACGGGTGATTTATCCGGGGCTCGACGAACACCATCCGTTACCGTTGCGAGGGGCTCAGACGCAATCGATAGAGGGCCGTTGCTTGGAGACCAGCTTCCGCCCAGACTTTACAATTATGTGCTCGAATACACACAATATCAATCACACACATTGTCATTAAACTGTAATTATTTTTAAGAAATAAACTCAAATGGGTTGTACTATAAGTTATATGAATGAACTGATTGACATACCTAGAACTTTTTAGTAAAGTAGTGTTTAGTAAGTAACTATTACAAGAGATGAACATTACTTGGTCAATAAAAGCCTAAACCTGCCAAGTTACAAAATAAAGTTTTCCTTGTTATCTGACATCGAAAGAGTTCGAGTATCGAGTGTAAATTTCCTTACTATCTCTGCAATTATAGATATAGAATATAAGCTATGAGATACTCGTTGGTTTTTCGTTAACCGGGGAAATAATATATAGGAATTCAAGAAATCTTACATATTCCTTATTGTTGTAAATAAATTTAAAAACATGTAAAGTTTAAATAAAATTTTACTTATAATTTGAGTTGCATCAAATATTCGGCCAGTTTTTCACTATTATGTCGAGTACCGAATATTAGATCACTAGTTCACTACTCGGCCGAATATCGAATACCGTTTTAATTTTCTCTACTCAGAACATATCGGATAAAATTAAAGTAAAGAAGCTATTTTAAAAAGAGATTTCGCAGTAAGATCACATTTGATACTTAACATAAAAATCCTATAAGTCCAACTAAAACTAGCGGCAAAATTAACAGCCGAATACTGAAACGCCACTTAACATTCAAGTCCCGCTAAACTGTTTAAGCTTTCCTACCGAAGACGGGTATCTCAAATAGTTTAGCAGCGATTAAATATTATTTTGTGTTTCTATTTTTATGACAACGCAAAGAAGTCCAGCCCGTATTCTGTCGTATGCCGTATTCGATCGTTTGATGATGATTCGATGAGTTTTGATTCTCGCTCTGTAATCGATCGAATACGGATTCGATCGATTACAGATCGAGAATCAAAACTCAAGCAGAACTTGAGTCGAGATTTAATATAAACATTGGGGCTATCATGTAGGGTTCTATATAGGGTATATTTGATTAACGCAATCTAGACTCAAATGTGGCCTTAGTTTGGCAGCTTTTTCAATAGCATCAGTGATCTTGGTTTAGGAGCGCCTTACGTTTATACGGTCTGTAATTCGAACCCTGCATGCTGGCATGCCTCTCCATGACTAGCTAGTAAAACATTAGCGTTTATTTCTGATGCAGAATCAGATACCACGTTTGAGCTCTATATGAAAGTATGAGTACAAGTTAATATGCTTCCTTATTAGCATATAGGGATGGCCTTTTGATGGCATCGCGTGTTTTTTTCAGAACCTCTATGATAGCTTTTTAGGATTCTGGATTTTTAGAGGCTGGACTATGCTTTTTACTTACAGGATGGTTTAGTATATAAAATATTAAGGTATCATTCTTATGTACAGACATATGGATGAGTTTCATTTTCTTATTTATTTAAAAACGTTCTCCGCTCTAGATTTAACCTTGTATCATAAAATAAGCCTTTCATCAATCAAATAGCTCCTCCAGGTAGGGTCAAATCACTTGATCAAGGGAGGGAAGATGGTCAGTTATGGAGAGAGCTTGTCGAAATCTTGCTTGTTAGGTAGGAAGACGGTGGGAATCATGTGTCGTATTTAATTAAGAGGACAATGAGCTGCTTACACAACATTATTAAAAAAATACATACATATTAAAATACGACAGGCTTCGTTTTTTCTACAACTTATTAGTTTATCAAGATAACTAATGGCTTATATACAGTAGTGGATGTCTACGGGTAATACGAATGAACAACGTTCAAAGGTTCTAAGTATATAAAATAGCATTCAGACAAATATAAGACATAAAAAACGTAGGTATATTAAAGTAACTTGTTTAGCATAAAATAGTAGCCCCAAAAGAGAATCGCTAATTAATTGCACGAGGTTTTTGACATTCAACCCAATGAAGGTCAATTAACTTTAAGCAAAATAATTCATGCGGAAGTTGCCAAAGTGTGTGTAATATCTAGAATGTATGTTACCGTGCATGTGTGTGTGTGTGTGTGTGTGTGTGCGCGCGGGGGCGAAGTACGCTCAAGGGCAACCGCCGGGTAACGACCCAACCACGCACCTTCGATTAGTCGTGCGTTCTACACCAATATCGGCATTTACTCGTGCACTGCGATGATTGATGCATATCGCTTTTATTACCATTATTTTCGTGATTATGTTAAGAAGTATTTATTTAGACTGTGATGGTATGCCAACGCACCTTATTTCCATAGTTTATGGATAAAATAATTTATTTTGCGGTGTTGTTTCAGGTGGTGCCCACAGGAGACGGGTATGGACGTCTCTTTCAATAATGTACTGGAAGGGACGCGTCAGTACTTCATGGGGGTACCTAAGCCGGCGCAGGCGGACGGCTCCGGGCAGCCCTTATGGTCATCAGGTGCACCACTACCTGAAGAAGGAGCTCCAGCGCAATCCGGTGCCCCGGCTCCCTCTTCGCGTCCACCTTCCGCCGCCGCAGCGCCGCCGTCTGTCCCAAGTTCAACGCCAGTCGTAGCTCCCCCGCGGCCGCCCTCGGAGCCAATCGAACCTGAACCGCACATTATCCACAAGGCTACAGTGATGCGTGAAGCGGCAGAAAAACGGCGTGAGCAGCCCGAGATCGAGGACGATGAAGAGGCAGTTGGTACACTCTCGCCCCCTTCCCACATTATCCGCAAGCCACCTCGAACACTTCCTTCACCTGCTCCTGCTCCTGCTGCTCCGTGCCCGTCCCCAGCGCGACCACCGTCAGCCGCACCGTTGCAGTCCCCAGCGGCTTCAGAACCACAGCTAGAGCCGACTGCACAGTACCGTCCGCCCGTGCATCGCGTGCAAACGCCAATAGCAAGGCAACCCGATCATTATGCATCAGGTCGACCTCCTGACCCATATTCTACATCGCGTCTACCAGAACCTTATGGGCGTTATCATTATGAAGCAAACATGTCGGACGGAAGCAGGATCTCTCACGGGCCGGTAGCTTCACCTCAGCCTTCGACGCATTCGCGTCAAAGCCCACAAACTTATGCAAGGTTATCTGGGTCAATGCCGCAACACACAGCATCAAGATTGCGCGATGTAGCCGCGCAAAGTCCGCCTACACAGCGATACCAAATGCAACCTGCGCAGCCGCCACCTCCACCCAACGATCGCGTTCCGCCCATACATCATCCGCAGCCAGCGCCTCCAGCTCAGAGGCACTCTAATGATAATCGATCACCACAAATGCAATATTCGTCCCTACAGCAACGTCGTGAACCTTCGCCTTATGGACGAGTGACGTCTCATTATGATAGGCATCCTGTGGTTCCACAACGTAAATACGATCCTCAAAAGGCATATCCAAGTTACCGGCCTGCACCCGCCGCACAGCCTGTTCAGAGTCATCGTGTAGATACGCACCATCAAGTTCATTATAAACACGCAGCGATAGATGTTATGAGTGCACATTACTCATCAAGACCACAAGAACGTTCGCCAGTGCCAATCCCACCGCATCCTCATGATACAGCTCGCTTGCCCCCGCGTATTGACTATCCTAATGTAAATAGATCTGTAGATACTAGAAGCGGTTACCCATATCAGACACCTTCGACATCAACGTCCAGGTATGGACCTAATCTACCTGTCCCACTTGTCCAAAACTCAACGCAGTCCAGATCTGTATATCGTCCAGCAGCTGCACCTAAAACTAGCTATGATTATGCTCCTTCAACACCCGTCCAAACATCACCAGCGAGGTCAACGGTAAAGCCCGGTTACCCAAATCAAGCACGCATGACTGTCTCTGTAACGTCATTGGTGAATGAAATGAATCAAATAAAACAAAAGCAAGAATCACCTGCTGCAGTAACCCAGGTCAATCAAACTAAACAGAAAAGAGAGTCACCGTTAGATTTATCTGTAAAAACTGTGAAAAATTCAGCTGACTCGTCCACGACTCAAGACGACGTAGTTGATTCTGTGGTAGAAAATAAAATAATGGCATTGGCTCATCGTCCTCCTTCTTCAAGTAGCCGCCACGCACACTTACCATCGACGAGCTATGTTGCATCTCATAAAGTTGATTTTGCACCAAATTTCACGCAGTACGGAGAGAGAGGTACCGTGCAAGGATATGGGACATTGTCACAACCAGGACATCCGTCTCTACGCTATAATGGTACATATGAATCCCATCGGCCGGTGGCTGAACCATATCCTCTTGAATCTCCTCACCATTACCAAGAGTGCAGTGTTCCAGTAAGAACCGAGTATGTTCCTAAAATAGATCTCACAAGATCTGATCAACGTCATCCTGAAAATAGAGTTCGTGATGACCGACACTTCATCATAGAAGAGAGAAAACGTCCTGCAGGTCCAATTGTTAGTAACATTCCGGAGAAGATAGTACGTTATGAAACCTGGACATCAGATAGTCGGATAGACCATTTAAATAAGTCAGCTCGAGAACAACACGAACTCATGAAACAACCCGTTTATAGCTACAGTAGATATAAACAATTGGAGGCTTACCAAAACGAACAAAAACGATCTGCCATTTCTACAGTCTATCGTGAACATCACAGTCACGCAAATCGCAGATATTCTAGTATTCCATACCACCCGGAATCACTAGCTCGTGAACAAAGCGATTATCATGGCCACTATCACGACAGAAATCCGTCTGCTAATAGCCGTCATCAAGTTATACAAAAAATTCCGAGCCATAGAGATATACATTCGCATCATTTTGAACCCTCTAGTGGGATACCCGCTGATAAAAGGGTGCTAAGTATACTGAGAAATAGTTTAGAAACAAAACAAACAGGCTTAGTAGAGCCCTCGAGACAAGCAAAACAAATACCAGATCTCATCGTAATAGATGACGCTGAAGATTCTGTGATAGATATTACAGATCTTACAAAAGAGAACGATACAGATATAGCATCAAAAAATCTTATAAAACCTCCATCGAATCATATTACCCCCAACTTAAACCAACAAATACAAATGCCCAGAGCTGTCGATTCTTTACCTCGTGACTCGGATTATAACAGCCCAGATCTAAAACCTAAATCTCCTGAAAACGATGTTGCGTCTAGAATTAGAACTAAAGCCGAATTAAAAGTAATGCCACCATCACAAGATACTATGCCGAAAATTGAGACGAAGCATATTACACCGCCTGAGAATGAAAAGCTAAAATTACTTCCTAGAAAGACTCATTTATTTAATCAAATAAGGGAAGACAATCTAAGATTAGAATCCGTAATAAAAAATGACGAATCACCTCAAACGATGATACCAGAAGTAAAGACAGAGCCAATGAACATTGAGGAAATTGAAAAAGACGCCGAAATATCCATTAAAACAGAAAATTTATTTGACTGTTTAGATGCTGAAAATATGCATCAAGTCGTTATAGCTCCTTTTGAAGATTTAGATTGGGATACTGCCTGCGATAGTTTTATGGAACAGCTAAAAACAGGGTGCCATAAAAAGAAAACAATTAGGAGACGTCTTGACACCTCTGAGAATGATAATGAAAGTAAATTCGATACGTCCTTAAGCTTAGACTCCGCTGAATCTAGTATGCAAAAATCGATTGCGGAGGTAACACCCCCTGGAGTGGAGATCTCACTACCTGAGGTGGATATCGTACAACCCGTAATTATTAAACAAGAGCCGATAGATGAAGACGAAATAAACCGTGAAACTGAATTGTCAATGTTAACTGTGCTAGAATCTATTCCGATAGAAAAACGATTAAATAAAAGCAAAACTGATAAAAAGATAAACAAAGAAAAAGATAGTATTAGACCTACCAAAATTAAAGAGAAAGCTAGGGTTAAAACTGAAAAATCTGATAATTTGTCTACTTCACTGTCATCTAAACAGGAAATAAACGAAAAGACACCGATTAAAACTGTGATAAAGGAAGAAGTTGAATCAACGGATGATGATGAACCACTAATAAAGAGTAAAATTCTAAAAGAAAAGGAACAGAGTGATCGTCTCAAATACCAATTGTTAAAGGACCTATCAGAGAAATCTGCTTATGTTAAACTTGAGTGTTGTGATGTAGATGTAAATAAAAATACCAGAAACTCCCTGGATTCAATAACTACAAAAGATAAAGAAGAAAAACAAGGCAAAGGAAAACTGTCTAGACAAATATCTAGATCAAAGAGAAAATTATCCATTGATAATAAAAATGAAAAACGAGATGTTAATTCGAGTTCCGATAGTGATGATGATGATCTTAGTGTAGCCAGAAGGCTTCGCATGCGTAAAAATACAAAAACTGACGAAAACAAATCTACACCTTTACTAAAAACTCCAGTTAAATCATCTTCTGTAAAGAAACACGACAGTAGCAGCACAAGCAACAGTTCTACGCCAATACGTAAACCAACATTTGGCGATAGTTCGTATTTTCATCCAGGTTGGGAAGAAGAACTGTATAAATATAAGTGCTCTCTTCGTATGCCTTCTAGACTTATTGCGATACCACGAGGACGTTCTGGTGGGCCATTTCTTCGAGGATCAGGAGCAATTTTTACACGAGGGTCGACATCTCTTCCTGATCTGGACCCCGCTCCTCTCTCTCCAGCTCCTTCTTCGGCACCATCGGCTGCTACAGATGATTTATATGCGCGGCGACCTGACAAACTTACCCTTGATAGTGATTTGGACTCAAATTCTAGTTATTCTACACCAAATAAGTTACAGTATGATTCTGAAGCTTCAACATCTACTGTGTTATCTTCAAATATTAAAAAGAAAAGTAGTTCTATCGTCGATGTTCTGATTCAAAAATATGGAAGGAAAGAAGATGGTAAAAGGGAAAAAAAATCTAAAGATAAAGATGACAAAACACCTAAAGTCTTAGCCAAAAGGACTTCGAGTGAATTATTACCTACACCTAGTTTAGGACTTGTAAAAAATGGGAATAAAGGTAGTTACAATGTGAAGAAAGAAAAATTAATGGAGGATATATTTTATTTAGGCGCTTTTAGAAAAGAAACGGTGACTGCCTTCAGGAATTCATTTATTAAAGACACAGATGGTCTTATAGGTGCAACTGAAGAGTTTGCACCGGTTGTTCTCAAATCTAGGACCAGAACAGAGAGTCGTGTTTTAAAACAGCGAGCTACGATTAAAGAAGTATTTGGTGATGAACGGCCAGCTTCAGCACCACCAATTTCTTGTAGAGACGAAGGCATATCTGAAGAAAAGGAAGAAAAAGTTGAGGAAATAAAGAAAGAACCTGAAGCAAAACCTAAATTCAAGCCTAGAAAGATTGTAAAAGACAAAATTAAAAGAAGGTCTAGTTCAATAAGGGATGGACTAAGAAGTACTAAGTCACTGAAAAGAAATGATGCTAAAGGTCGACTTATGCGTTTAAAAAAAAGGAACAGCATAATGAAATCGCTAAATCACAAAAGAACAAAAGAAATGTCAGCAAACAAACACAAAAATGAAAACTCTACTCAAGAAGAAAAAGATAAAACGAAAGTAGAAGGTAGTTCTTTGGGTCCAACTGAAGGGGCGAATACGAAAAGACGCTTGAAACGTCTTTTTGGGAGAAGAAAATTTAGTTCTGGTTTTGATTATATCAGGAAGAAGAAGAAAATAGTACGCAGAGAAGAACCTGCCAACAAAATTCGAAGGCCTGCCGTTAAGCCAAGCCCGGAATCAGTTCATGATATTCACAAAGAAATCAAAAGTTGGTTCATTAATAAGAGTATTGGAGAAACACATCTCCATCGAGCTGCTAGAATGGGATACACGGTAAGTATCTTTCTGTCTTCAGTCTTTTTTTCTATTCTATTGATAACATTATTCATATTAGACAGTAGACATTCATATCTTTAGAACATGGCTTATAAAGTTTTTTATTCATTGTTTTTTACTTTTTAGGATTGTGTCGCTTACTGTTTGGAGAAGATGGAATCCGACCCTTCGGCCAAAGATAATGCTGGTTTTACGCCACTGCATGTGGCGGCAGCTAAGGGTCATGTCAGAATAGCACGACTACTCCTACAGTATGGCGCAAACGTGTCTGCTGCTGCCCAAGGAGGAATTAGGTATGCAAAACCATTTGCAATTACATAAATGTATTCTGAGCATATTAATTAGAATTAATTAAATATGGAATATATTATTTCCAGACCTTTGCATGAAGCTTGTGAGAATTGCCACGTAGAAGTAATACGTCTACTTCTTGCGTACGGCGCAGATCCACTGCTCGGTACTTACGCTGGTCAGACGCCACAAGAGCTGACAGAAGGTCCTGCTGCAACACTACTGAGATTACACATTTCTGATGTACAGGGAAACGCTATTGAACCCTGGCGATTTCCACCACCTGCTGAAGTTATAGGTAAAAAGAGTTATTTGAAGTCCACATCACACTAACAGTTATTATTACAAATCAGTTAATAGTGTCGAGAAAGCCATCCGACATGAATGATGAATTTACTTTGATAATATATATGGATGATTTTACGGAGCTTCCAATCCGAATCCAATATGTCGGAACCTCTGGTTCAAATCTTACCTCCGTACCCGACTCTGGTACCGATACTGTCAAAACAGAGGTTTAGCACAGCTTGGCGGTACGCCAACGAATGAATATGCGTCAAGTGTCAAACTTTTTTGGTTTGGTAGCTCCAAGAACCAAAAAAGTTTTAGTACCTCTAGTCTGGCAAAACCCCCCAATGAGCCCACAACACACCCATATCGGTCGTTGTGGTGGTCTTTGAGGGAGGCCTATGTCCAGCAGTGGACTACATTCGGCCGAAATGATGACCTCTAGTCTTAGTTTGTCGCGATTATTACTAATTATAATAAAACCCTCTTAAACGAATTATAACGCGTATATTTTATAATATACGCGACGTTATCCGCTTTTGCTAAAGATGTTTGCAAGTTTTGTTTACTCAATTACTTCTCAAATATTACGCTCTTTTTCTTATTAAAAATTGTTTGTTTTTTAAGATATTTGTTTCTTTTATTCATATGACACCATTTACAGGCACTCATGAATAGTCAGGCTTTAGTTACCGCGTTCCAAGATGTAGGTTTTCTAAGGAGAAGATAGGCAAGAAACTCTATGGTTACTCTTTTTTAAATCAAAATTGTTTTGTTACAATATTTGACTACATTGTTCTTGAAATGATGGTCATGTGAAGACAATGTAGCAGAAAAGAGTTTAAATTACATTAAGTCTGCACTAAACAAGCCAGATTTCAATATTTATTAAAGCTTATGATTAAATTGCCATGAGTGTAAGCCGACCAGTCACAACAGACAGAACTGGTTCACGAGCATGACGCATGCATAAGCGTCGCTTAACTCAGCCATATTGTAGGGCAACTCAGCGACCTGATACACGACGCCACCGTAAGTAGGACACTTGAGTGGGCATGGCATACAACTATCACGTCAATTAAACAAAATGAATTAATAACCCACATGGTACTCGCACATCGCACATACTTGATAAAGTATCAAATCTAAGTAAATAGAGAATTTAAAAAAATAGCAATAATGTATGTAACAGCAAATATAGAAATTTGATTTTATGACTTCAATTCATCTTCGACTGCGCGGAGGTCTTTTTTAAAACTCCGACTACGCTTTCGCTTTTGTAAAAACCACCTTAATAATATTACCACTGCCTTCTAAATGTGGATTGTTGTGATATCCACCCCAGACTGTAGTTAATTACAGCGTAATATAAATAAACTGCAAATTTAGACCTTCAAACTCTAATTAGCAATGTGGTTTACTTTCAGAGCGTGAGGAAATGGGTTGCGATTCACTTTCTTCTCCACCCCCGGCTTCGCCCCCGCCACCGCCGGACTCCATGATAGAGATCCAGTGCACCGAGGCACCGCTGCCTCCCTTCTACAGCCTCAGGACCCCCACTGGCCAACTGGCTGATGGGCTGTGGTGTTTACTACAAGATATTACTAATTTGCTACAGGTAACAAAACAATCCTAGTGGTTGAACGCTTGGCTTCCATACAGGGATCTGAGTTCGATCCAGGCACGTATCTCTGCCTTTTCGGATTTATATGCGGTAACGGTAAAGGAAAACATCGTGAGGACACCTGCACACCACCGGCTCCAAAATGTTCTCAATGGTCTGTGTAGTCCGCCAATCCGCATTAAGCCAACGTGGTGGACTGAGGACTGACCTTTCTCATTGTGATAAGAGGCCCATGCCCAGCAGTGAGACAATAATGGGCTGATTCTGATGTATACAACAATTTGGAGCTTTTTCTGCTTGTTTGAACTCTTACGCCTGTATTACAGATAGAGAATCAAAACTCAAGTAGAACTTGAGTCGAAATTGCATCAATTGAATATAAATGCTGGACGTATTACGTAGGGCTCATATTTGACTAACGCCATCTCGACTCAAGGGCTACTTGAGTTTTGATTCTCGATCTGTAATACGGGCCTTACTTGCCATAGTTTGAGTAGGCATACGGAAATTAAGAAAATCAACGATGATTCGTTTGAAATATAAATTGTTATCTTCTCTTTTATAAATCCTATAAGCGAGTTTAAATTGGCGTCCACCAGGCTTGTATCAAAACCATTTATTTATTTATTTTTCTTTCAGATCAAATCTAAGGATAGTCTACTGAAGCAGATCCATTGTGGTTCTGGCTCACCTAAAGAGTTGTTGCGAGAGATACGCACCCAGGAGTTCTTGGAGCGTGCCCAATGTCACCAGCTTTTCTCTGCCGGGGAGAAGGTCAACGTGCGAGCGTCCAAGGTTGCGCTTGTCAGGGTCACCGACAAACTGAGGCAACTACTGAAGATCGAGACCGTTCTGGTCAGCTGACACTAGGATATATTCTAAAGCCGTTGATTGATCAAATAACCCATATTTATGCTTCTATGCCTACGGTAAAAGACCATAATTAAGTTAAAGTAATCAAATTGCCCTCATTTGATTTCGATGCAGTTTTTTTTATGATTTGATGACATGTATACGTCCGGGTCATTATTAGATTGTCATACCGCTAAAGTCACACAGTTTTGCAGTGATATGTAGCGCTGAATTATGCCGCTATAATACTTTACATAAAACGACGGTAAATCTATGCTTGCTGAAGTTAAAATTCCTTTCAGTTATGACATCAATCATGATAGGTATTTCATATAATGTAACATTAAATTAAAATGAACACAGTACACGTTTGAAGACGGCTCAATAACAAGATCTTAAAGCTTGACTGATTATTGTAATGTAACATGTATCTCATTTAAGAACAATATTATAAAATATTTGTTTTATGAGACTGTATTTAAGGCAGCCATTTCATAATCAATTTTTTTTCTCACTTTGAAGTCTGGCTTGTGAGATGTTGTGTATACTAATGAACAACTTGTGTAAATATTGTATATATTTTTATAGTTATTATGCGTATAGATGTTGCTTTAAATGTTCGATATTCTCATGGGTGCTATTTAACGTTGGTGTACGGTATATTGAATAAGTAATGAACGCTTTGGAGAGATGATTAGTGTAATTATAGAATTATTAGGGAGTTAACGACATGTAGTTACCATACTGTTAATTGTAAGGCGTTAGCATAATCCTATACTGTGTGTGCAATAGTATACGTGGTTACTCTTGAACATTGTAACTAGATGTTTTTTTATTACGTATTTGGAGTGAAGGTATCGAGTCACAGGGTTGGATGGCCTTATTGCACACGATTGTTGTACTTAAGTCATCGAACATGATCAAGTGCAATTCGTATCGTATGCAAGTAGATTCTATGAACATTATCGTGCGCTTCTTGTCAAGTCTTCTATCTGGGTATTCCAGTATTTTTTTCGTTATCGATACATCACCTATGAACTGTTATAATCATGTAATGTTTTGAGATTATGCTAGTAACTTCTTTTTATCAATTTTAATATGAAATATGGCATTTTTTGTTCTTTGTTATGTTTGCTAATATTGTCACCCCAAAATATTTTTATTAATATTGTACAATATTGTACCTACCTACTTTAATTATAAAATGAGTTATGTTTTTATATTTATACTGCCCTGTAAAAAATAGGAAAATTTATTAAATCATTATTACGCATATCGCAAATAGAATATTAAACAATGTAAATAAGATAAAACTTTAGACAAATTATTTTTTAACTTATTTTGGAGCGGCAAATATCTGATCTAAATAATGCCTATAATTCTATAGATACACACTAAATGTTCTATTCATTGGGCATTACTTAGATCAGCACACAAACTTCTGTATGTATAATATTTTGGGACGCTATATAAAAGTAGTTGTTTTATATGCAGTAGTCGGCCATGTTCCGACCTATCTATTTATTTCTTTGTGAAAACAAGAAACGAAGAAGTACATTATTAATCTGTGATGAAATATTATTAGGAGAATTACCTAGCACGCGGAAAAATGGTATAAAAAATAATGAAATGATAATTTTTGGAATAAATGTAACAATTTATACATAATTGTATACTTTTCTGAATGGTATCGAAATTGTGTACTGTTTTATCTGTTTTAGCTATACCTACAGTATAAGTATTACTATAATTATTGACTCTTATTTCTTGTTGATAACATGGAAAATAAAACCGTGAACAATGAAAACATGTATTTCATTCCCAGTCTCGAAGTCCTAGAAATACTGCTAGTATGTCTCTTAATGCTAGAGGCCGGCTAGGTAGGTACCACGATATATAAAAAAAACGGATATGCTTAAAGATGCTGATACGTGCTTAGTTAATAATATTAACGTGGGACATGTGATTTTAAGATTAAATATTTGCCGCCTTTATTACGCTTCCGTATCACAGCTGACCGAGATACGCGTCTGAGAATCGCATTCAAGTATAGCTAGCGAGAAGCGACTGATCTTTCGCCCCTGATATCTTGTAAATCATACTGACGCATGCTATCGAATTCCATCGCAATTGAACGTATGCTTTACACATAAATGTGGCTATAAAGCCTTATAAGTTATAGGCATAGGTCCTTTCCGTGTGGTGTCCGGATTAAGAATATAGCACCACTCCGTCTCCTCCCGTGGAGGTCGTAAAACTCGACTAAGGGACTCCTAACCAAAGGGATGGGCAGCAGCGTCCCTTTGCTGAACAGAAGCATTACTGCGCTCACCAACACGCCTGCCAAGCGTGGTGAGTATCGGCAAATTCCCCCCAAAATGACGACACGACTAATGCACCGGCCCCCAGTTCCCGGCAGCCCCGCTATTCCTGGTCATGGTAGCGGCCACGGTAACGGCGAGGCAGGGGGTGCTAAGAATCACCGGACGGGATCCGGCTACCACCCCAAACGAAAACTGGCCCTGGTAACGTATAACACACGCACACTGAGGGCAGACGAAAAGATTGTTGAGCTGGAAGAAGAAATAGATAAGTTGCACTGGGATATCATGGGTCTATCAGAAGTCCGAAGAGAGGGTGAAGACACGATAACCCTGAAATCTGGCAACTTATTCTACTACCGGGAAGGCGAACATCTGTCTCAAGGTGGTGTCGGGTTTCTCGTCCGCAGGTCTCTCATTAACAGCATAGTGGCCATCGAAAGTGTGTCGAGCAGGGTAGCGTACCTTATACTCAGAATATCCAAGAGGTATTCGTTGAAGGTCATACAGGTCTACGCACCGACCTCGACACACCCAGATAATGAAGTAGAGAGTATGTATGAGGACGTAAGTAGGGCCATACATACCTCGAAGACACACTTCACTGTTATGATGGGGGACTTCAACGCGAAGCTGGGCACTCAATGCGATGGTGAGTTGAGAGTGGGGCAATTTGGATATGGGCAACGGAACCCCAGGGGACAGAGGCTGGCCGACTTTTTGGAAAAGGAGGGACTCTTCGTGATGAACTCCTTTTTCCAAAAGCCGCCTCACAGGAAATGGACCTGGATGAGTCCCGATGGTTCCACGAGGAATGAGATTGACTTCATCATGACCAATAGGAGGCAAATATTCAATGATGTCTCTGTGATCCACAGGGTGAAAACCGGTAGTGATCACCGAATGCTAAGAGGCACATTGAATATTAATCTCAAAGTTGAGAGGTCTCGTCTGATGAGGTCTACGCTCCGGCCCTCTAGTGCTCATATCGAAAACCCCGATAGCTTTCAAGTCGAACTCCAAAACCGCTTCGAGTGCCTAGAACATTGCGTATCTGTGGACGATTTAAATGGTAGGTTTGTAGAAACTGTCCAAACGGTTGGGTCTAAGTTCTTTAAGGCCCACCGTAAAGGTAGACCAAAAAAGTTCTCCGATCACACATCTCGACCTCATGGCAGAAAGACGCGCCATGACGCTGCAGTCCTCCGGTGATGCTGAAGCATACCGACTGCTCAATAGACGGATATGGAAGTCCTTGCGTCACGATATCCGCACCTTTAACACCAACGGTGTTAAAGAGGCGATTGAGCGGAATCAAGGCTCCAAAGTGTTCGCAAGAGACAAGTCTATTGGGCAAAGTCTAAATTATGAAGCTGAAGACCGAGGACGGCAGTGTAGCGTCGACTAAGCCAGAGGTTTTGAGAGAGATTGAGAAGTTCTACCGGCAGTTATACACCTCGGTAACTATACCTACCATTGGCTCTGACAAAGACCCGCGAGCCAAACTAACCCGACACTATACCGAGGATATCCCGGACATCAGCCTGTACGAGATTAGGATGGCCTTGAAACAGCTGAGGAATTACGACAGAGCTTCTGAAAGCGGGTGGCACACCGGTACTTAAAGTCCTTCAGAAGCTATTCAATTCCGTCTTACTCGAGGGCACAACGCCGGAAGCGTGGAACAGAGGTGAGGTGGTGCTCTTCTTCAAAAAGGGTGATAACACGGGTGATATTGAAGAATTACAGACCCATCTCACTTCTGAGCCATGTTTATAAGCTGTTTTCAAGGGTCATCACGAATCGTGTCGAGCGCAGGTTTGATGACTTCCAGCCTCCCGAACAAGCCGGTTTCCGAAAAGGTTTCAGTACCATAGACCACATCCATACGCTGCGGCAGGTTATACAGAAGACCGAGGAGTATAATCTACCACTATGCTTGGCGTTTGTGGACTATGAGAAAGCCTTCGATTCGATCGAAACCTGGGCAGTGCTGCAATCTCTGCAGCGGTGCCACATTGACTATCGGTACATTGAAGTGTTGAAGTGCTTATACAGAAACGCCACCATGTCGGTCCGAGTACATGAACAGAGCACGGGGGCAATTCCATTGCAGAGAGGTGTGAGACAGGGGGACGTAATTTCCCCGAAACTGTTCACCGCTGCAATGGAGGATGCCTTCAAGCTGCTGGAGTGGAAAGGATTCGGCATTAACATCAATGGCGAGTATATCACTCACCTTCGATTTGCCGACGATATCGTAGTCATGGCAGAATCGCTGCAAGAGCTCAGCACAATGCTCGATGATCTCAACAGGGTTTCCCAACAGGTGGGCCTTAAAATGAACATGGGCAAGACGAAAGTCATGTCAAATACCCATGTCGTGCCCATCCCAATATCCGTGGGGAGCTGTTCTCGAAGTTGTTGACGAGTATGTCTACTTGGGACAAACTGTCCAGTTAGGTAGGTCCAACTTCGAGAAAGAGGTCAATCGTCGAATCCGACTCGGCTGGGCAGCGTTCGGGAAACTTCGCAACGTCTTTTCGTCAACAATACCGCAATGCCTAAAGACGAAAGTCTTTAACCAGTGTGTGTTACCAGTGATGACATATGGAACAGAGACGTGGTCACTCACAATGGGCCTCATAAGAAAGCTCAAGGTCACTCAGCGAGCTATAGAGAGAGCTATGCTTGGTATTTCTCTACGAGATCGAATCAGAAATGAGGAGATCCGTAGAAGAACTAAAGTTATCGACATAGCTGCAAGGATTAGGAAGCTGAACTGATGGCCGTTGGGGCAAAAAGGTTCTCGAATGGAGACCGCGCACCGGAAAACGCAGCGTGGGACGACCTCCAACGAGGTGGACAGACGACCTGGTGAAGGTCGCTGGGAGTCGTTGGATGAGAGCGGCATGTGACCGCTCGTTGTGGAGATCTAAGGGGGAGGCCTTTGTTCAGCAGTGGACGACCTGTGGCTGATATGATGATGATGAGTTAGCCTGACAAGTACCTACCTAGTAATCTCGTTACTTGTTGGATGTAATAATCAGTAGGTCCCTCATACAAAACATTATTAATCTATGGATTAGTATTAGTAGGTTCTGGGCGTGGCGGCAGTGGTTCAGGTTGCCCTAAACAACTTAAAGGCTGAGAGTTTGAAGTCTCCATTACGAATAGCACTCATACCGTAACCCATCTCATCCCTTGGGTGTCGTAAAAGGCGACTTACGGATTTAGCAAGAGGATGGGCAGCAGCGTCCTCAGAGTATATTAACAACTCAACTGCGATCGCCAACCCGCCTGCCAAGCGTGGCGATTATTGTAAACCCCCCACAACACACCCATATCGGTTGTTGTAGTGATCTTTGGGGGACGCTTGTATCTAGCAGTAGACTTTATACGGCCGAAGTGATTGCCTCCGGTGGGCCCGCGACCGATGCTGCCGGCGCTGTCTTCTCTGGGCTATTGGCAGAGGAAGGGGGGCTCGCTTACCGCTCTTGCCTTTCTGGGCAGTGCATGGTCAGTAACTCAGGGAACACGTTCTAAGCATTATAGCTGGAATCTCATCGGGGCACTAACTTTATTCACGTCTAGATTGCGAATGTTCGACATAATAATCTGGCATCTACTTGAAGGAGATTTTGTTGCGCCACCAGCATCCAGCCGCGAGGATTCCACAAAATAACAACAAAGAAGGCACGGTTGGTGCAGTGCCTGACACAGTCGGCTGCTGCGCTCCGGGTCACGGGTTCGATTCCCGCAAGGAACAAATATTTGTATGACCTGCAGATAGTTGTTCCGGGTCTGGGTGTATTGTGTGTGGAATTTATGTCTGTAAACGCACCCACGATACAGGAGAAATCCTAATGTGGGGCAACGAAATAAATATTATAAATATTATTATGTTATGCTTATCTAGTATTTTTACAATCATGTTTATTGGTGCTACTGGTTAATGTTTTTTTTGTAAATTATTACAAATTATTTGGTTTTTCTTACTGATATATAAACAGCATTTCGGATAATC
Source organism: Diloba caeruleocephala (assembly GCA_947459985.1). Lineage (NCBI taxonomy): Eukaryota > Metazoa > Arthropoda > Insecta > Lepidoptera > Noctuidae > Diloba > Diloba caeruleocephala. The sequence continues at coordinate 22,222,273 of OX381612.1, read as the reverse complement.
ATGGCAGTAGCCCAGCCTATGTTCGCCGGAAAACCGAAGTCCGCGCGTAGCGGACAATTTGGTGACTGCGCCGAGCACACTCTCACCTTGTGGCACTGGCCACCACAGGCAAAGCTTCGGTCGCTTCGGTCCACCCCCTCCCCCATGTATGGTGCACCGGCGCCCTCGTCCCACGAGTCGAGAGGAGGGTAGTGGGTGCATTACACCGGGTGCTGACCAATCTTGGGGGACCGAGTGAGGAAGTTCGCCGCCTCTACGCGGGGCGCCTGTATGGTCAGCTCGGGTGTCAGGTGCCCGGCGCTGCAGAACCAAACTTCACGGTCTGCAGCGCAGAGTGGCTATACGGATCGCATGGGGATATAGGACAGTGTCCTACGAGGCGGCAACTCTCCTGGCACGCTTTCCGCCTTTTGACATCCTGACGGAGACGGATGCGTGGGTCTATGATCAGACACGCTCCCTCCGCCAGAGTGGCGAAAGCGTACCTCCAGGGGCGTTCGACAGGATAAGGCGGCTGGCTCGACGGCGCGCTCTCGAGATGTGGCGACATCGTCTTCAGTTGCAGTTCGCGACCAAACGTGTCGTCGAGGCCATCCTGCCTCTCTTCGGAGCCTGGCTCAAAAGGAGCGAGCGCGTTACCTACCGCCTGACGCAGGTGTTCACCGGTCACGGTTGTTTCGGTGCGTACCTGCACAGGATAAGACGCGTGGCCACGGCACAGTGCCACCATTGTCGAAGCGACCAAGATACCGCACAGCACACGCTCGAGGAGTGTCCTGCGTGGGTTACCGACCGGCGGATCCTGGTCGATCAGATCGGGCAAGATCTTTCTCCGCCGACAGTAGTGTTGTTTATGTTAGCAGAGCGTGTAAATTGGAGTGCAATGGTCTCTTTCTGCGAGAGTGTCATGCTCCAGAAGGAGACTGCAGAGCGGGATCGAGAGAGGGCCGATCCTGCATGGAGAAGGACGAAACGGCGCCGGGGTAACAACCGCCCCGGCTCCTGGGTCCATCACGCCTGAGCACCCTGCCTGCTGAGGTGCCTGGGGGGCGACCTTTTTACAGTCGCCTTCCCTCCGCTAGAGGGGGTGACCGCCTTACATTCATCCCCTCCGAGATGTGCTTAAGGCGTGGCATCACTGGGGGGGCTCTAGTGTGATCTTATGAGGACCTGGAGCCCCTCTTCGGCACCGAAGATGACCGCTCCAGTGGTTTTAGCCAGTAGGAGTCCAGCATACCCCTTCGCCCTTCCTCGGGGCTGAAGGAAGTTCATGTAGAATTGCCACTAGACATCAATAAAAAATAAATTTAAAAAATGGTGCACCGGACGCACACATGCCCCCACGCCCGTGGCACTGTAGTGGCCGTGGACAAAAGACCCAGACCTTGCCTAATGTAACGTAGTACGCAGCGTCGAGTCCAGGACACGTCGAGACCGGGCCAGCGTCAAGTCCTGGCCAGCGTAGTTTTAATAGATAAAAAAATATATACGGTAAATAAAATTTAATTTAGTTAAGATTTAATCTTTTAGTTATTTAGTTTAGTTAAGATTTAAATCACAGACTATTTTAAAGCAATCCCATTCATTTAGTCAGATAAAAATCTATGTTAAGTACGTGAATTTAATTTCATACACGACGGCAGGCAGTGTAATACAAAGACAATTATTTAATTCGTTATTTCAATTCTAAAGCAAGCAGAAATATCTATGTAATGTGTGATTACTGATTACTCAAACAAAATAATTTCCAAGCATATGTATCATCAGAGGACAATCTCGCATATTCAGGTTTAAGAAACTTTCAAAAACTTTTTATAAGATAATGTTTTGTTTACGCCATAATATTTTTATAAAATAGTCTCAGTTGTTTAAACCTTTTTTAAAACATGCTTGGTTATTGCCCTTTCTTTTGAGGTATTATTTAAACAGATGTCATGTCACATCAACTCTAAGAATTAGGGTGTTTAAAGCAAATTGAGGACGAATATTTCGAGACAATCCTGGCTGCAACATCAAGTTGTTTTAATCACTTTAATGTACTGTCGTAACTGAAGAAGAATGCAAAATTTCAAAGTCCTAAGTTTGAGAGGAAAAGGTTCAAATTTGGCTTGGAAGATTTGACCTAAACAAACTAACATACATTGTAACTAAAATAAAAGCTTGTAATGATTTTAAAAATATTTTTATTTTGGCGATTAATGATTTTGTTTCGTTTATATTATTTAATATAATTTGCTATGGTATAAAGGCAAAGCACGCATGTTGGGCTCCACTGGGCTCCACTGCCGAGAGGCGAACGCCAAATGCGGCGCATGGCGAGTAGTATCGCGAGAAGAGCAGTGTGTGGCTGCCTAGGGCAACATCACGGCTATATATTAGTATATTATCTATGATCACGGCAACGCGATGAGCAGAGCGTAGCTGCGGCATTAGAAATTCTTAATTCTAAGCGAAGTCGCGGACAAAGCGCTGCTGACATCGATGTTAACATCGAAATGTAAGTATCGATTTAGGTTAAATGTCGAATGGAAAACATCGATGTCTGAAAAAATCGATGTTTTGGTAAAAGTTAAAAATCATAACTGTATTCATTATGCAAAAAATTAAAAAAACCTTAACATTTTCAGTATTTTTGGGCACACTGCACAAAAAATTCTTTGACAGAAGTTTTCCTTTTAATCTGTTTATTTGTAAATACACATGTTGACGAGCTTTTGAAAAAAGCCTTCCGAAGCTGTCGAAGTTGCTGCACAGCACAAATGTTTAATAGTGACTATCTTCCATAATCTTATTTATTTTATTAAATTAGCTACTATCTAATTCCAGTTAGTACTCGCTTTAGTCGATGGTGGAGCGGAAATTTTCTGGAAATGGGTACGGAATAAACGATTCTTCTCCTTTGAATAGTAGAATATAATGCATGCGCTACAGTTACATACACATAATGCATGTGTAAACACGTATGAAAATACAAATGTATAGCATTGCGTGGGAGACGGTGGAGCAAGTGGGACTGAAAATTAAGTGGAAATGGGTGCTTATTAGGTGGGTACTTATTGGAATTCCTGTAGTTGAATATGGAAATATCGATGTTCCGATATTATTCTTATACCAACGAAGTCAAGAAAACATTGATGTTTGCGCGCTAAAAAATAAATCTATAAAAATCGATGAATATCAACCATCCCTATTATTTTATTTGTTGAATGTATTCATAATAACATTAACGGACACAATGCCAGACACAAAAAATCAATTGTCTCGCAGCCCACGGATTTAGCCATTTGAGGGTGTGCAACAAATTAGATAAAAAACCAAGCATTCCTGAAGTTTTTGAACACACTGCAAAAAAAATACGTTGACAGAAGTTTTCTTTTTAATCGGTTTCTTTGTTGATACCGAAACCTTTCCGAATCTGTCAAGTCGTTGTGCTCAAATGTTTGGTAGTAACTTTCATCCAAAATTTTATTGAATTAGTAACAGTCGACTTCCTTTTAGTACCCGCTTTAGTCGATGAAGGAGCGGAAAATTCCTGAAAATGGGTACTTACAAAACGGCCCTTCTCCTTTGAATAGTAAACTATAATGCGAACAATATACAAATGTGTTACATTGGGTGGGAGGCAGCGTAGCTCATAGTGGAGGCGAAAATTGAGGGGAAGCGGATACTTATTGGGTGGGTATTTATTGGAATTCGACTGTTGTGGAATATGTAAATATCGATGTTCTGATATTATTCTAATAGTATCGATGTATCGTTTGTTCAGACAACTTAACATCCATGTAACAACATCAATGGTTTCCCATTTAAAATCGATTGTTATCGAACATCGATGAATATCGATCATTCCTACCTCACTAAAGTTTGGGGTTGGGCTTGGGCGAGGCTTATTTTACGGTGTTTGTCATCATCGAACATAGAGCTAATTTCAAAATAAAAACGGAATTTAAAATGAAATTGTGTTGGTGAAGCGAATAAAACACGTGTTCAACAGCAAGAAAATTATTTCTTAAAATGTTATTGAATTCTTTGTAATGCAACAGAAAATGAAACGTATTTTGTTATTACTTGCTGTGGGAAGTAGTGTTAGGACCCAAGTTCCCGAGACTAGCGGTGTGTACAATCCTAACTATCCTCAACAAACGTACCAAGATAATAATCAGAATGGAACTCAGTACCGTCCGAACCCTCAAGTTCCATATGGCAGTTTTCCTGTGAACGGTAATAACGATTACAATTCGGGTCAGAGTTCGTTTTACCAAGATAATTTTAACTCTGATAACTTCGGCACCAATGACAATGAGGTCGATCCCCAAAACACGGCTACATACTACGCCGGCTTGGACTATGATGAGAGGTTCAAGTGTCCGCCAAATTGGATTAGGTTTCGGGAATCATGTTACCGCTTTACGAAGTCACCGGATCGTCCTAGAAATGAAGCCCGTAAAATTTGTTTGGCTTATGAAGCCGACTTGGCGTCTGTCAATAGCCCAGAAGAGCACGGATTTATTATAACAAATCTAATGAGTCTAGACCCTCAAAAAGGGTCATGGTACATTGGTGCACACCAGCAGTCACCAGGTTATTGGTCTAATGATGCAGACGGATCGCAGTTAACTGGTTTGGAAAATGCATTTTTCAATGATCATTCACAGATATATACAAGTTATAATTTATTACCTCGTGATTATTTAGTGTATAAATTCTCACATCAGGATGGGCGCTGGGGTCTATCTCCTGTTGAAGGTACTCAGTATTATCACTTCATTTGTGAAGGACTAACTCAAAGGCTGCACTATCTCATTGAAGAAGAAAGATCATTTACGTATGGACTGGAAACATATGATCCTGAAAGGATTCCAAGAGGTCCTTACTTCATAAAAGAGCCAGTGGATACCATATATGATCCAATGAGAAATTATCATGTTCAATTGACCTGTATAGCTGGTGGCTATCCAGCACCAGTGTACAAGTGGTACAGAGAAGAGTATCAAGTTGATAGCCCTATTTTCATAGAAATAGATCCTTTAGTTGATACTAGATTTGTTCTAAGTGGGGGAACATTAATGATTTATAGTCCTGATACTGATAAAGACAATGCCAAATACCACTGTACAGCTACAAATAAATTTGGTACAATTCGATCAGAATCTGTGCGCTTGTCATTTGGCTTTATCAGAGAGTTCAATCAAAAAAGGTCTATTGAAAGTGGTAATCAATATTGGGGCAAAGTAATGTACTGCGATCCGCCATCTTACTATCCTGCAGTGAACTTCTTATGGGCTCGTAACTATTTTCCAAATCTTGTTGAAGAAGATAAGCGCCTTTTTGTGTCGTATGATGGAGGGCTATACTTCTCAGCTTTAGAGACCATTGACAGGGGCAATTACAGTTGTAATGTCATGAGCAAGGTATCTGATGCAGGCCGCAATGGACCATTTTTCCCGCTATATGTTTATCCACATTCTGATTATCAGCACCTCAAATTTCCAAATAATTTCCCAAAGGTCTTCCCTGAAGCACCAGTTGTAGGACAGGAGGTCCGTCTTGAATGTGTTTCATTTGGATATCCAGTGCCTGCTTATAATTGGACAAGAAAAAATGGCAACAGGCCAAAAAAGTCTTATTTAAGTAATTATGATCGTGTACTGACGATACCCAATGTTGGAGTAGAAGATGAAGGAGAATACATTTGTGATGTAAAAAATGATCGGGCACATATCTCGAATAGTGTCTTTCTAAAGGTACAAGCTGAACCTAACTTTACAATACCCTTAGCAAATAAACACATGGACAATAAAGGCGAGTTACATTGGAACTGTGAAGCTTTTGGTATTCCAGATGTAAACTATACTTGGTGGAAAAATGGACAGAAACTAACAATGGATACTTTAGAACCTGATGACAGAGATCGTTATATTATACAAGATAACGTATTAATATTAAAATATTTAGATCCAACTAGAGATCCAGGGATGTACCAATGTGAAGCTAAAAATCAACTGAAAGCAAGTTATTCAACGGGACAGTTGCGGGTGTTGTCTTTAAAGCCATCTTTTAAAAAACATCCACTGGAATCGGAAACATATGGCTCTGAAGGTGGCAATGTTACACTGAAGTGCAATCCTGAAGCAGCACCTAAGCCTACATTTACTTGGAAGAAGGATAATATTGTAATTGGGGCTGGTGGAAAAAGATTTATTGCAGAATCTGGAAACCTTATAATCCGACAACTGTCTAGAGATGATGAAGGGGTGTATACATGTGTCGCTAAAAACCAATATGGAACTGACGAAAGTAGGGGTCGATTAATAGTATTGCGAGCTCCACGCTTCCTAGAGCGACTCCCTCCACGAATCACAACGCAAGTTAATCAAGTGGTGTTTTTACATTGCAATGCGGAAATAGACCCTATGTTAGATACAGCTTATTTATGGAACCATAATGGTATTCGCATGAAGGAAGCAGCTGATCTATATGCTGATAAGAGAATAAAAATTGATGGTGGTGAACTTACTATTCTTAACGTGAGTCTATCTGATGTTGGTGACTACGAATGTATTGTAAAATCAGCTATAGGACGTATTTCATCACACACTCAATTGCGTATAGAAGGACCACCCGGACCACCTGGTGGCTTACAAACACTTAACATTCAACGTTCAGCAGTGACCCTTGAATGGACAGACAGCAACTCAAATGGTCGCCCTATCACTAGCTATATGGTGACTGGCCGCACACATTGGAACTCTACCTGGTATATAATAAGCGAAAATGTAGCTGATGTAATAGAAATAGACCGATACAATGGAAGAAAACGTGCCACTATAACTACTACTCTAATGCCATGGTCGATTTACGAGTTTAGAGTCCAAGCTGTTAATCATTTGGGAGCTGGGAAGCCCTCAGCACCTAGTCCTCAATTTTCCACTCCTGCTGATAAACCATACGAAGCACCAGCTAATGTGGGAGGTGGTGGTGGAAAGACTGGTGATCTTACCATAACCTGGAACCCCTTGCCATCTTCTTTACAGAATGGGCCTGGTATTTACTATAAAATATTCTGGCGTCGAAATGGAACTGAGGTAGAATTTCAGTCATTGTCTCTCAAGAAGTATGGCAATATCGGAACATACGTTGTCCATATATCGCCAACCTATTTTTATACACCATACAATGTAAAAGTTCAGTCTTACAACGATATTGGTGCTGGGCCGGAGAGTGATGTTGTTACTATATATTCTGCAGAGGACATGCCGCAAGTGGCTCCACAGATGGTATATGCGAGATCCTTTAACTCTACATCTCTGAATGTGACATGGAACCCCATTGACCAGTCTCGCGAGAGATTGCGCGGCAAGCTGATCGGACATCGTCTTAAGTACTGGAAGCAGGCGAATAAGGAGGAAGAATGTATCTACTACTTATCAAGAACGACACGCCATTGGGCACTTATTGTGGGATTGCAACCAGATACCTACTATTTTGTTAAGGTAATTTCTGTTTCTAGTAGAGATTAAATAGGTTTTAAATCAATTATTCTTAAAAGTTAAGAGTATTTTATATGATAAATATTTGGTAATATTTTTAACCTTTCCTAATGTCGAAGATTTCTTATAGGTAATGGCCTTTAACTCTGCGGGTGAGGGTCCCGAGAGTGAGCGCTACCTAGAGCGTACGTTCCGCAAGGCACCGCAGAAGCCGCCAGCGTCCGTAAACGTGTGGGCTTACAATCCCACAACCGTGCGTGTTGTGTGGCGATACGTGCAGCCCACTGATGAGGAGGAACCGCTGCTCGGATACAAGGTACACTTCTGTTTATTTCATCATCTCAGCCGAAAAACCTCCACTGCTGAACATAGGCCTCCCTCAAAGATCGGCACAACGACTTTTCCTGAACTACTAGCATCATCATCATAGTCATCGGTCTATCTGGTGGGGAGAGTGCTATCATCGCCTCGCTTCGCATGCGGGATGGCGATCGCAGCTGGGTTGTAAATGTACTTGAAGGACGCTGCTGCCCGTGGTATTCGTAGCTAGCACCACACTTCACATTATTTCTTAGTTCAATTTAATGAACCTATAGCATAATTCAAGCCTCAGGTGCTATTTTAAGTTTTCCTTTAGAAAAACCTATGACTCTTCCCAACCTAATCAATCGAATCTAATGTTGCTTAGCCGCGCCTAGGACGACTAAACTATTCGTAAAATGATTCTCAGCTGTAAAGAAAAAGTATAAAATTTTCATTGAAATGTCATTCTCAGGTGAGAGTATGGGAGATTGACCAGGACATGAGCACCGCAAACGACACCATAGTACCAGTGGAACATAAACTGGAGGCGTACGTCATGAACCTCACTCCAGGCAAGTCCTACAACCTGCGCGTCCTCGCGTATTCCAACGGCGGTGACGGCAGAATGTCCTCGCCAGCCATCACCTTCCAAATGGGAGATTACCACACCGACTCATACGGATACTCGGCTAGAAGCTCCGCTCATACACAATATGTACATACACAAATATTATACTTTATATCTTTATTTTCATGTGTCTTTCGTAAATGGGTAATATCGTGATGTTGGTTTTACACCTGTTAAGGCAGCTTAACCTACTATGTGTTGATAATGTAATAGCATTCCGTTTTTTTAAATCTGATATTAGGTTGTGACTTATATCCGGCCATTCTTTTTTGTTTCTAAATTAATGATATTTATACTATTATATTATATTACAGCAAACTTTAGTTAGAAACTTACTTATCAAGTAATTTATTTAGGGCTTTAATTTACTTTTAACTTCTATAACTTATACTTCACTGTTTTAACTGAAAGTAGCACAAAACACACCCATTTTTTTCTCTTTAAACAATAGTTACGACTTTTCTGTTAAACAGTTCAAAATATGTCGATAGTTGTAGATAGCTCATAAGGGTTATCATTATTAATTATATACATTATTCTTATATGTATGTATAATAAACTATTTTTATAATATGTAATTGCGTGTCAATTTTTTATTGACAATAAGTAATTTAAAGACATCTAATATTAATGATTTGTATGTAAGAGAAACTTTATATAAAATTCTTTAATTAAGTTCATATCACATAGTGTAGATTAAGGGAAATATTTTTTAATATCAGCTATTTGTACTTTAGCTATCACCAATCCGAGCCATTTTATCATTGATCTGATTAATTTTGAAAATAAGTCTTATTTTTATATTTATACAAATCTTTTCTGATATAAATTATGTTACATGAACATTATGATTTCCATTTTGTTATACTTAGTAGTTATATTTTAAAGATATGGAAACAATTTTAACAATTGAGATATTTAAATGCTCAACCCGTAAATGTGGAGTACAGTTGTAATGAAAAGTGGATATTCCAAGCACTGATGTATGTGCAAACCTTTTATAAAGATTTATATTAGTACATTTTACCGCCTACTGCATTTGCCTGCTAAACGAATCTCAATAATTCCGATTGTTATTGTAGTAGTGTACTAGATTTAAAAAGACAAGAAATGCCTTATGAATGTTGAAATTATCATTGTAATATGTATTTGTTTCCAGTAAACATATAAGAAACGATTTTGTGTTTTTCTTTGATTATAAATAGCTGTTAGCTCAACAACCTTCAACATCATTATCATATCAGCCAAAGGACGTCCACTGCTTAACAAAGGCCTCCCCCATAGATTCCCACAACATTCGGTTACATTCCGCCCGCATCTAACAACTCCCAGTGACCTTCACCAGGTCCTAAGTCTAGGTTCCAGCCTTTATTTTAATATATTTACCAACATTGATGATAAGGAAACAAGATTTCTACTCCTTAACATTTGTAAAATATACATATATGTATATTTTACACGGGCATGGGCCTTTCCTCAAGATGAGAAATGTTAGGCCTTAGCGCATCACGCTGGCCTAGTGCCGGTTGGCGTAAAAATATATCAAGTATTTATCTCTAAAAATTTACTGATAGAATTATCATCATAGCCAGTTGTAGTCACTGATTGGTAAACTAAGGGTGAGGATAACGCGTTACGACTTAACATTTTCGTCGTTTCGTTATTTCAATAATGATTGTATTATATGATATATGTGCCCGTAGAAATCGGTCCAGTCGTTTCGGAGATTAGCGGAAGCAGAGAGACAAAAACATTAAAATAGTTTTTTTTGTTGTTTGTACCGTATGTACTTTCATATGCATTTAGTAAAAATCTTCAATTTTATTTATATGTATAGATTACTCGGTCTAATGGCGGCCGGCGCGCCGTTTGGTAGTGCAATAATGTTCAGTGTATGGTGCGTCTATATGTAAAATCTCATTGGTTTACACCTCAGCGGCGTATATACAAACTACCCCAAAGTGAGATTCCTGGCGTGAAAAACCTGTATTTTAAAACCAGTTATAATTTATTCAAATATAATTTAGTAACATTAAAGCGAGTATAAACTGATCCTGCTCGGTTACATCTGAAAAAGTTTTTAATCTCTACATTCACTGAGTTAGAGAATAATAATAGATTAAGAAATATAAGTTTTGAGAGATAATAATAGCTTTGAGAGATATTAATAGATTATTAGCACTGCAGGACAAAGGCAGAGGCCTTTGTCCTGCAGTGGGACAGTTATACAGGCATCTCATCATCATACGAGAACAGTCTCGTACCGAAAAGTATGAATATTTTGACGTATAGTATCGTAACTCTTGACTCGCGCATATTTTTATTTTACTGAAGACATTATTCATACCTATTCATGTTATTGTCGTATAAATTTAAACGCAAATGCTATAGGATAGTTGTATTTTCGATTCAAAATTTACGCACATTAACGTTACGATTACGATACTACCTATACGTCAAAATAATTGTGCTAGGCCCTCTGAGCATTGATCACTGCGCTTGGTCGGTGTGTGTTTACGATTTCAGACCATCCAAATCAGGTTTCCGTAGGTAGAGAAAGAAAGAAAGATAGTAAATTATTTTTCGAAGTTATTAAGTTCGCAGCAATAAAATATTGATACAGAATAAAAATAAATGTAAAACACGGAATAGATTAGTGCGTCTCATCTTCGCAAAAAAGTTAATACGGAAGTTGTTCCTTTCGTTCGGTTAGTGGACGACCTCGTGTCAGAATTGTTCAAGCCGGCCAAAGGTCCAACTTTGACAATGACACTGTTGTCATTGTCAAAGTTGACCTCTCCATGCTTCGGACAGCCGAAGCATGAAGAGGTCGAGTTCAAATACCACTATACAGTCACACATCCACAGACTGACCGTACCGAGCATTGCTTAATTAACCTATGAAATGGCGTTTTATTGGACTGGGTACTTTGATTTTGAATTGTTAAAAAGTAATTATTATTCATCATATTTACTTTTTAACAGTCCAAGGCGAGCTTAACTCAACATTGAGTTTTCTTCCAGCAAATCTTTGAAAGTTTGAATGATAAAAAAAGATTTCTAGGAATTTTTCCTGATCTTATGCAGTATAGTAAAGTCATACCTCTATTTAAATCGGGTTCCAAAAGTGACATAGGGTATTTTAGGCCGATTTCTATCTTGCCAGCGTTCAGTAAAATATTTAAAAAGTTTATCCTAGATATTTTAATATAAATAGCCTACTTCATAATGAACAGTAGAGTTTTACGAAAGGCCGTTCGACGACCGATGCATGGGTAGCTCCAATTAAACATATTTATAATGTATGGGAGGATTCTAAGAATGCAATTGGAGTGTTCTGTGATATTTCCAAAGCATTCGATTTCGTGCACTATTACACTCTTATACGTAAATTTCGTCATTATGGAGTCCATAATGTAACACTTCGCGTAATTAAATCTTATCTGAATCAAAGGGTTCATTCAGTGTGTCGATATAAATGGAGAAAAATCCTTCGGGATTACCCGTTAAATTAGGCGTGCCTCGATACTAGGGCCGTTTTTGTTCTTGGTATACATTAACGATTTGCCGTACTTCCTGAGGGACATTTGTGACGTTGTACTGTTCGTAGATGATACCTCCCTTATTGGCAAGATTGAGAGTAATAGACAAAATTTTGACAATGTTCCGCATTGTTTTGCGGTAAATAACCTAGTACTGATCGCCAAGAAGACGAAGTGTATTAAATTCGCAATGCCAAATGTAAAAATCTAGATACCATAATGTTTCTGGGTATTGTAATAGATAAAATACTCCAGTCGGGCGCTCAAGTGTCTTGTCTCGCAGGAAAGCTCAGCTCTGCTGCACGTCAGTAAGTTAGACAACTTACTGTCGAGGACACAGCTCGGTTGGTTTATTTTAGCTATTTTCATAGTATCGTGTCCTACGGAGTTCTGTTATGGGACAAAGCTGCAGACATTGAAAGTATCTTCATTCTGCATAAACGAGCTGTGTTAGAGATTATTTAAAAAATATTAATATTCTCACTGTTGCACCACAATTTATGATTTGCTATTGTAAGTGTGAGCACCATGTGGGTTATAACTTTATTTTCTTTAATTGACGTGATAGTTGACTGGCAGTTTAGGTATGTCATACTCACTTAAGTTTTCTGCTGATGGTGGCGTATTGGGTCGCGGAGTATTCCTTCAATATGGTTGAGATAAGCGATGCTGATGCATGCGTCATGCTCGTGAACGAGTGCCGTCTGTCGGGACTGGTCAACCTAATGCTGTCATAGCAATTTAATCATAAAGTAAATAAATATTACAATCAGGATTGTTTAGTATAGACTTAAAGAAGTTTACTCTTTTCTCTTACTTTGTCTTCACATAACCTTAATTTTGAGAAACAATGTACTCATAAATATTGTAATTAGTAACATGATTTAAAAAGAGTAACCTTGGAGTTTCTTTCCCGTTCTTCTCCATAGGAAATCTTGGAACGCGGTAACTAAAGTCTTGACTATTCATAAGCGATTTAAATGAATAAAATATATTTTTATCTTTATCTAACCAAAGCGAATTGATATAATGTTTTACTCAAATGATAAAAAAATATTAATGTAACAATCCCTACACCAGATATAATATTATCGCCCACCTACGATACTACGAATTACTCGTCTTCACGGTCACATCACTGACTGTTCACTGCACTCAGCGGTCGTACCACGCGATGTCTATTGGGAGTACCATTCGCTGTTCTATTGACTGCGTTTGTTACCGATGCCTAGTTAAAAGTGGTAGATAAGAAGCATTGTATTTTGTACAAAAATAATAATGTCGTTATGCTTCATCAAGCCCAATGCACATGTTAACATATTAAAGAAAACAATGATTCATAATTTATTAATTTTTATAGACAAATACAACAAAATTTTTGCATTTGTTTTTGTTTTGTTTTTTTAAAAACACGTTGTCCCACACTAGGATTTCTCCTGTGTCGTGGGTACGTTTACAGACATAAATTCCACACACAATACACCCAGACCCGGAACAACTACCTGCAGATCATACAAATATTTGTTCCGTGCGGGAATCGAACCCGCGACCCGGAGCGCAGCAGCCGACTGTGTCAGCCACTGCACCAACCGTGTCGTATTTACACATGGTATATTATTCCTTCCTTGATAAATATATTATTCTCGCTTCGGTTCATCATATCATCATCGTCATATCGGCCATACAATGTCCACTACTCACAACAAAGGCCTCCCCCATAGAAATCCACAATTGTGTCATCATATTGGGGGGAATTTTTAGATCATCATAGCTTAGCTGAATTACTTTCCACTACTATATATACCTAGGCCTACCCCAAAGATCGCCATAACGACCGGTCTGGTGTGTTGTGTGCTTATTGGGGGGTAATGCCTTATTCGCCACGATCACAGAGTAAGTAACCACTCCGTTTTAGCCACGATTGGCAGGCGGGTTAGCGATCGCAGTTGCAAATATACTCGAAGGATGCTGCTGCCCATCCTCACGGCTAAGCCCATAGTCGCCTTTTACGACAACCACGGGATAGGATGGGATGGTGCTAATAGTGAATGGTGAACCCACGTGTCATCTCTAGTAACTATTCGCTCAAAGATACGTTAAGTCTTCTACCATAGCTAGGCTCCACAAACCCTGCAAATCTTGTTTCTGAAGCGCGGCACGCCATAAGCATTCGTGGCACCTATCTCGCACTTAACAATCACTGTGATGGATTAACATGATCATTAAGAATGGGGCGGATAGCTATTTCTGCTAACATTTTAACTACTCGTGTATGTTACAAGTTTCAAAATTATTTAATACTCTCAGGTAATACGCTCTTGATCCAATGCCGCCCCCCCACCCCATGAACGACCGGTTACATGCCGTGTGCCAACAATTTTGGTAGGAATTTGCCACGCTTGGCAGGCGATTAATGAGTGCAGAATGGCTGCTGTTCCACAGAAGGGATGCTACTGCCCATCCTGCTAAGAGTGCCTTAGGTACATAGTCAGGGGGTCGCGGGTGCGCAGATTGGGGTTTGCGTGCTCATACCGAGCGACTCCCGGGAAGACGACGGCGTACACGTAGTCTCGTGCCGCCGTGTGCGCAACACAGCGCACTGCGAGGCTTGGGGGATCCTTTACAATATTCCCGGGAAGTGCCTGGGAGTGACCTATTTCAAGTCGCCTTTCCTCCGCTAGAGGGGGTGACCGCTTTACAGTCGGGCTGACTGTAAAGCGGTCACCCCTCCGAGATGTGGCTAAATCATGGGAGGCTCTAGTGTGATCTTACGAGGACCTGGAGCCCACCTTCGGTGCCGAAGATGACCGCTCCAATGGTTTTAGCCAGTAGGAGTCCGGCATGCCCCTTCGCCCTTCCCCGGGGCGGAGGAAGTTCATGAAGACCTCCACTGGGGACCAATAAAAAAAGCCACTTTGTCTTGACCCTCGAAGAAAAATAAAAATTTACATTTTAATATTTTAATTATAGATACCTTTTAAACACAATAGCATAATATCACAATTTCTTATATTTTACCTTACGTTTTAAACATTTGGCGTCTACATTGTCTAGTAGATCGACATCAATAGAGTTCTTCCTTTTCAATAAACTACCCTCTTCCGTCGACTGCACTTGTTTTTTCAGTGGAAGAAGTCCGACAGCAAACGGTATATTATTTTCTAAAGTGGAATTAATGTTTTCATCATTCTTACTGCCTTGTTCATTTTCCTTATTCAATTCATCGCTCTCATTCATGATGTCTCCCCATTGCTCCACCTTATCATTCACAGGCCCCGTCAAATCTATTACAGAATCTTGATATTGAGATTGTGACGTCATTGCGTCGATTTGATTTTCATTACTCGTTCTATGCTCGTTAGTTTTAGTATCGTCATTTTCACCTGATTCTTTATTATTTATATCTAAATTATCCCATTGCAATCCACTCGACGTTATTGTTGCAGACAAATCTGCGTTGCTATTTTTTGATGAGGTCAATTCTTTGATACTGTCAGAGTCATTGTCGAACACGTTGGATACATTCAAAGGATTTACATTAAAATCTTGAACATCATTAGAATCAGGATTAGCGTTTAAATTATTTTGATTATCCTTAATACTTGCATTGTGTTTTTGTGCCATATTCATTTTGTTTTCAATGTTCATCAAATCTTTAATGATTTCGTCTCTTTCCTGCGCTCGTTGATCGAGTTGGTTGCTATCCTCGAAAGTATTTTGTTCGTCGTCGTTTCGCTTCGGCGTTGCCATTAAACAATCAAGAGCGTCTTCCTTGAAAACAGCACTCTGTGGAAGTTGCAGTCCAAAATCGTAGCAGTCTTCATTTCTCCTTAAATCTTCTGGGTTAAGGGGATTATACTGTTGACTTAAATTTGAACTCAAATGAGAACTTTTGGTATCAAGTAGCGAAATACTAAAATTGTTATCTAAAGAAGTACTCGCTGGACATAATTGTTCAATAACTCTAGCGTCATGCAACTGTTGATCTTCGTAATATTTTTTCACATCATCGCTCATAGATTTCGTAAAGAATTGCATGTCACCGTCGATACAGGAGAAATCATGAGCATTTACATGATCGATTGAATTATTATTCTCTTGTAGGCGCGGATCCAAGACCACATAATTTTGCTGTTCTCCAAAGGATTCCAGATTATCTGGTAATATTGCATTGAGACTGTTAATAGTGTCTTCTGTACGATTGTATTGTGACGACTCTTTATCGTAATCAGAATTTGAGCCGTAACCTTTATTACCTAGTAACATTTCACCTCTTTCTATAGATTTTGATAGATCATCGATACTCTTAATTTCACTCGGGTCTGCCACTTTTTCAATAATGTTTGGTTGCTCTATAACTTCGTATTGTATTTCGCTGCTTTGCACCATATCGAGTAATACTTGTTCATTGACGTTTATGTAAGAGCCATCACCGGACTCAAATAGTATGGGTAGGTCAGTCGGGAGCCCGGCATTTTTCAACGCGTTAACATATTGAGACATGGCAGTGCTGATTCCACTCGTCGAGGTCTCTATAGAACTGGTTGGGTTGGCGTTAGAGTAACTGGTAATCGTTTCGTTGCCTATTGAATGTTCTTTGTTGTAGGCTATGGTGGGATCAAGTACGTTAGACGAGACTGTTTGGTCCATATACATGAGGTCGTTGTCGATGTTCATATAGCTGGTGGAAGACTCTGGTCCACAGATGCTGTTAACTGCTTGCGAAAGAGTTACCCTATCCATATAGTCCTAAAATAAATGCAAATTATTTATCGTAAGAAGTTGAGGGTTGCTGGACAAGTTTCAACATCGCGTACGAATACGTCAAGCAAGTCATTTTTTACAATAGATACCTGCATATGCCTAGTCTGCAAATGTTTTAGTTGGTGTATAGCCTTGCGGGAGTCTTGTTCCCGCCGCAACAGCGCACGTTCCGCCGCGCGACCTAGCGAACCGGCGCCCTCCCACGCTCCAGGTCGCTGTAAGTATAATTATGTAAGTTGTATTTTACAGGTAAACGTTACTTACAATTTCATTAGATCGATCGAGGTACGATAGGCCAAGTTAATTGATTGTTAAGTAGATTTCTAATCCTTTTCATTCTGGAGTCACTCTGAGGGTCGGAGAAGATGAATATTACAGAAGAGGGTCATCCGTGCAATCTATGATGTGGGTCTTTGCGAATCACTTAAACCTGCTAATGTTTAATGTAAAGAGCGACATTCATTCAAAATTGTGGTACCTAAATTTAGATTATCATAAACCAATAAATCATTCTAAGAAACTGTATTCGATTTTACAAGATACCTAAAGCAATTACTGATCTCATAGACGAAGTTTAAAACACTTCTAAAAAAGCCTACTATAGGAATAAAGACTATGTTGACGATAGGGACATAGGTATAGCGCTTTTCTGCACATGTGGCTTCCCTGGTAACCAAATATATCTGAATTGCTATTTGTACTGTATAGCTTCTATACTTATTTTTCATCAATGTATTGATAAAGCTTTAAACACCTTTATATGTTCTTAATATCTTGTTCAACATTGTACCCTCAAGTATTTTAGAAGAGTATCCATGGAAATATATACTTATAAAAACGTCAGAATTTAATTTGCACAGTTCCAATTAATTGATCTTATAGAGAAGAGCCAGTATTTAATTTAAAAACAAATTGACTTTGACTTTAAAATGAATAGCAACGATAGTGATTTGGCCTGTACAGCGAATAGTGATTTGGCCTGTAAAGTATCTTTTCAAGAGCCGCAAGAAAAGATTAGGCTGCCCTTGCAGAATATTGCGTCTTCAAACGATTTCTATGTACTACCTAGTTGCAGTTAGTAGTAGTTTCTATGTACCTACTACTACTAGTTGGCGATCACCATCCTGCTTCCTTAGCCTGGTGCTCCTTTTTGGGTGGATTGGAGGTCCATAAAATTTAAATCATTAATCTTCGTAACTCACTCTGACGCTAGGTCTACCGCGGCGTGGCTTGATAGCTCTCGGCGCGTCCGGGTAGTCAACAGTAGGCGCGCCGCTGCCGTTCTCTATGTCGAATGGAATGCGCACTACCATGTCCTGCAGGAAAAATAGTGTAGTACTTGCAGTTTATAAAGCTTCGCACATACCTGTCCACAAAGTTAATATTGTAAAAGGGCTAATATATCTATTTCGCGTACAGCAAGTGGGACTGCCACCAGCGGTGGGCTTGCACACCAAGGGGGAGCCTCGTGAAGCCTTAGCTTCATGCGTCAAAAGAGATATCTTGACGAGGCAGCATAAAAGCGCCAAAGTGAATTACCAACTGCTCCAAACCTTTTTTTCTTTAGAGTGCAAAGGGCATCGTCAGTGCCTATTAAATAGGTGCAGACAAAAAAACCACGCAACCTATGGATGTGTACAGCAAGTTAGCAAGTAACGGAATTTCCCTTTTTGGACAGCTCACATCCCTCATTCATACGCGAAACTACGTCTTCGTCCCGTGTGTTGATTTTTTTAAGATTGTGTTGACAGTTTCTATTTTGTTTTAGCCTACACCTATACCAACATGCCGTGTCCTATAAGTAATCGAGGCTGGAGGAAAATGGGATATTATAGACCTATAGTTACCTTATTAATTCTTCCGATACTGTCCACCGGCTGGCTAGTGCTGGTCGCTGGTGCCAACTGTGACGACTGTTGTGTTTTACTATCATTATCCTTAAACATAGTATTTCACTTATACACCACAAACTTATAGAACACACACCATCATAACAGCCATACGTCTGCAAACGCTATATAAAGAACGGTTCTTCAAAACATTGCCCTAATCGCCACGCTTAGCGACGCGATATACCTAGTTGTTAGCGCCCGACAACGAAGCCGCTGCCTATCCTTGTCGTCATAACCCCTTAGGCTCGTAGATATTCTAGAACGATACTCAAGTATGACATATAAACTTTAAAGATTGATTAGAAATTTCATATCAATTTGATTAGAGAACTGTATTTGAGTCAAGATTAACTAATTCTGTTCTGAATAGCGCCTTTATTCTAGATCAGGGATTCCCAAACTAGTTTGGGCAAGAGACCCCTTTTCCAAAATGAATCGATACATCAGACCCAAATCTAATCTCTAGTATTTGTCTATTGATACAAAATACTATTTTTTTTAAATTCATTTTTATTTAAGGGATTTATGTACACATTTGCGACAATGTCAATCCCATCGTGCTTTTACAAAAAGTAACTTACTCATAAAATAATTTAACTAATATTAATCAGACATAGCCAATAAAACTAAAATAACTTAAACTTGCTTATCTAAGAAAAATGTATATAATATTTTTGCTGCTTCAGAATTAGGCTTAGCTAAGATTCCATGAAACATACCAACATCTATCATTGACAAATTTAAAGATCTAAGTAGTGTTTTCCTTTTATTGGCATATCGGATACATTCCACTAACACATGATGTGCATCCTCTATTTTACCACACACGTCACAATTAGGCGAGTCCGATTTTCGCATGAGGTATGCAAAATTGAACGATTCAGCTTTGACCCGGAGAACCAAGGTATATGAGGATGTTCACATTGTATACAAAATACTTACCAATTATTGCTAATCCTACAAAAATATCAGTCATTCTTACAACAAGTTGGTATACGCAACACAACTTCAGTATCTAGAAAGTTTCAAATAAGAACTTGTGTTAATTAATAGGGGTCGATTTTTAAACCTCGTCGACCCCCAAAATAAGATTTTTTATGTCGACCCCTGGGAAACCGATATCGACCACCTTGGGAATCCCAGTTCTAGATCGTCGCTTAACCGTAAATCTATACATTAGCAGAGATTTGATTGTAATTATGTAAATGACGTTCAGACCACGCAGGAAATCTATGCTCAACATAAGTTTTCCTCGCGTGTGTGTAGGGTATACGTATTTTTTGTAAATAGCTATGGATGTTTTGATGCTATGGATGTTTTGATGCTATGGATGTTTTGATGCTATGGATATTTTTGATGGTATCGATCAGCATGATCAAAGACTGTTCAATATTACCATTCCGTTACGATACTGGAGAGATACTTAAGATCCATATTCCATGGACGTTTATGATGATAAAAACAGCATCGGATCTCTCCGAAACTTCTAAAATTCAGTTTTACTTTATCTTAGAATAAAGGGGACTACCATTTTTTTTCTACTACGACTTGAAATGCCTTAAGTATCTGCAGGAGTAGGCATCTCTCCCTAGGGATATTTTTAGTTTAGTATCAGGCTACTAAGCATCCCAGATAAATACCTTAATCTAAACGAACATAATATAACTACATAAAAATACTACACGCCAAACTTGGCAAGCTGTTTTAGGTCTGGATTCCTGTAACGGCGGAACCCGACTCCTGATGGCCAAAAGTCTGGGCTGAGAAACACTGACTTATGGGTCGCGTGAATCTGGAGGCTGCCTATAGGATTTGAAATTTGTAGTCCTGCTCGATTCCATCCGCGACAGCTTCATTGTCTGTTGATATACTCCAATAACTTCTTTTCGGATGTTTGTAGGTCAAGCCGGGATATGTACAGAAGTATGGTGGGCGTAGCAGCTCAATTCAAATAATTTTATTATATATGATATTAATTTTATAATACATGTACATGTCTAATTGTAAGGCATTTAATTATCATTGTGCATAAATATGTGTGTATTTATCCCACACATTGGCATGCATTATCCTCACATTTCTTTTTACGATTATATTGAAGACTTTCATATATTATTTCAAAAGAGTATATCCATGGAGTTTCTTGCCGGTTCTTCTCCATAGGACCAACGACATGGAACCGTGCAACTATTTAAATTCTGACTATTCGTAAGTGCCAGCAAATGGTTTACATGAATAAAAACAAATTGACTTTGACTTTGAACTTTCTTCGCTTGCAGGAGCGTTACAGCGTTTGTTACTGTTACGATGAACTTGCCTTTTTCTGTTTTCCACAAAAGTAAAGCCGTCCTTGTCCTCTATACTATATATAATTAAATTATATGCTCTTTGAATTGATCTAGACGTTCATATGTAATTCTTCTTTCTTGATATTATTGATACTATTATTCCCTCACGTGCCTATGTAAAATCTTTTTTGTAAGATAACGCTTTTGGGAATAAAAACTTATTTCTATAATTATATAGTTTGAACAGCTTCAAAGCTACGTTATAATTATTCATTACATTATTTTAAGAACGCTTTCATTTTTGTTTATTTTGTAATTTAGTGTGGATCGGAACTAAGAGAAAAAACATAAAATGTAAACGAAAATAAGCTTCTGTTCTAGAGGTATTTTTTTTTAGCTAGATTGACATTCTAGAATACAGTCAATGCTCATGTAAAGACTCAAGCAATGATTAGATCAGATATCAAATTATACTTGAGTAACGTTCTAGAAAACGGGCCTAAATCAGTCAATGTCCCCATCGGAAAAACAGCAAGCTGAAATAAATACCGTAATAAACAGGTACCTATAGGAATGCTGTGTAGGTATTTCTCGCGGGTATTTTAATTGCATTTTTAGGGTTCCAAACGTTTGATTGAAAAAACGGCGGAACCTTTATATCACTCGTGTGTCTATCTGTCTGTCCGTCTGTCACAGCCATTTTGCTCCGAAACTACTGGACCGACTAAGTTGAAATTTGGTATTGTACCCACATATTTATATATATATCTTTTATTTTTATTTTTATAAAACGTTGCCCCGCACTATGATTTCACCTGTGTCGTGGGTGCGTTTTACAGACATGAATTCCACATACAATACACCCAGACCTGGAACAACTACCTGCAGATCATACAAATATTTGTTCCGTGTGGGAATCGAACCCACGACCCGGAGCGCAGCAGCCGACTAAATCAGCCACTGCACCAACCGTGCCGTCATATATATGTAATATGTATAAATGTAAACTTCTGCGCCTCAAACACGAACGCGTAAATAAAAAACGTAAATAAATAAATTAGTAAATTAAAGAAATAAGTCTTGTTGTGAGGATTACAAATATATTAACTTTATTATTATCTCCGTAAAAACTGAGCCAAAAATCTTGAATACAAGACAGTATATAGTTTTTTACTTAAAGATTACAGGAATGCCTATAGGAAATCTATGGTCTCAAAATAACATGGGAAATCTATGAACATTATTCGTAACAACTTATATTTGCAACATGTTTTTCAACTACAATGTTAAGTTTGTTCTGGGGATAAATTATTGGCACAAGACAGAATTCAACAATATACAATATATTCAGCAATTGCGGAACCCTCTCTACGCGAGTTCAACTCGCACTTGTTTTTATATTAGGGCTTATTTAAGTTGCAGGTTAATAAACTAAGTTCCTTTACAGAACCTACACGTCTTTAGGGTGTAGTGCTGCTGCCTATGTCACATGCAGCTAGCCCCGGCTATGCTCAGAATCCTTCTTAAGTGGCGATGAACTGATATTTTACCGTGCATCGTCCGAATTAAGAATATGGGACGACTCAATTACCTCCCATGCATGTTGTAAAAGGTGACTAAGGGACTCTAAACAAGAGGAATGGGCAGCAGTGACCCTTCTGTGGAACAGCAGCCATTCTGCGCTCACCAACTCGCCTGCCAAGCGTGGTAAGTACTGGCAAATTCCCCCCGAAATATTGACAGAATTATTGAGGCCTTTGTAGCAGTGGAGGTCCTAGCTGATATGATAATTTTGTTAGTAAATAGTTATTGTTACCTGAGAGTGTAAATCTATAAGTGATTGAGGAGGTCTGTTTATCACCACGGGTGGCGTGAACAAGGGCATTTCACCTAGAATTAGTACACATATTAATATGTTACTTTAAATTTTTAAACTTTAAACGAATATTATAGTTATTAAATGAGTTATAGTATACTAACAAAACTGCAGACCTTAGCCTGCCTTTTTCATGGCGATCGATGGAACGGTACAGAAGTTGGTGTGCTGCAGTGCCATCTAGTGGCAACTTACAACAAAGTGGAAAGCATAAAAACCTTCTCCATGAAAAAAACACTGAAATGTGCCAATTTTCATTGTGATCGGCCAAACTCAGTCGAAGTCTGTTAATCTCAAATTTATACCAATTTCCGTTTTTGTATTATAGATTCGCCAAACATTTAATTCAATTCAGTTTCTAAACATAATACATTATAATTATATTCAATTCAATTCAGGGTCTCTAGAACTCTTATTTAAATTACTATTTTAATTTTAGTTAAGTATCTAATACAATAATAAAACACATAGCGGATTACATCGCATAAACCTAAAATAGTTTTTTTTTTATAACATTCGAATATTTCGCAGCGTCCATGCTCGAAGGATGATTGAGGAGAGAGCACTGTTGACAGCCCCGACTATAACGAAGATGTTCCAACGGCTAGATGACACTTTTACCATCTTGCCTTACAATAATTGCATGCCTACATTAATATAACACATAAATACAATACAAATCAAATTAAGGAAAATTGGAAGATAAGTCCTTGGACTTTCTTGACATACTTCTCATCCACAATCCTGAGCATTCTGTTAGTCACACCTTGTTTAGAAAGACGGCACTTTTGGCGCAATGACCAAGCAATTGGCTTTCTGCTCTACGTGTTGCGGGTTCGATCCGCGCACGGAAGAAAATATTTATATGATCCATAGATAGTTGTTTCGGGTCTGGGGTTTGTGCATGACTGTGAGATTTATTGTCTGTTTACTGCACCCACGACAGGCGAAATTCCAGTGCGGGTAACGGTTTGAACAAGTGCTTTAACAGCGAATCTTACCATCATCCTTGTCAGTTAGCAACTGTGGGAAAATCTTTGATACAGCAGGATACGGCGTCTGCGATGCCGACGGTCTGGCAGCACTTATGAAGCAAGCCATGTGAAGCAAGTTCTTCAAAATAACAATTTGAGAGCGCCACATCCCCCGGATCCCCGTTGCAGAAGCCACACGAAACCCACGGTTGATCGAGAACCTGCTGTTTTACCATTCATTGAGGGAGTCACCGGCAGGATTGGTCATACCTTGAAGCGTGCGTCCATTAAACAAATTCAAGCCGCATAAGAATATCAGCCAACTTCTCAAACGGTGAAGTCTCACATTGCTTTACAAGGATTGACTGTGACTGTGGGTTGTAATACATAGGGCAAACAAAGCATGCCATAGTAAAAAATTAGATAGCTGACCTCAAGAATAGACGCTCCACAAAGTCTGCATTGAGTGAACATGCCTTGGACAAACCAAACCATTTTTTACGTTTTGATCGTCCTGAAGTCCTCGTGAAAGATATCCCATATCAAGGGCGGATCCCAAAACTGTGAGATGCAGCCGCTCCTGACCGATATGTACCAAGAAAGTTTCGTGAGGCGGAACGTGAGGGGGAACACACTCTAATTTCGATAGAGAATATGGTAGGTAGGTTTGGAATCCTGTTATTAAAATAATAAAGTCCCAAACTTCAAATCAGATAACCAGACTTAAAAACGTCTAGATACCTACTGAGTGATTACTGCCTGCATTGAAACAATTTGTGATCACAGATGTCCGGTTGATAAAAAAAAAAGTAAAATCTTTTCCGACGCCTGTTACTTAAGTCAACATGCGAACACAAACGCTGCAATGTGTTTCAAACACATTGCAGCGTTAGGAAAAATATTAATATATAATATACGCGATGTAATCCGTTTAAGTGTCTTATTTTAATGAGTAATAATCGCGATAACCAATGACATTACTATACCTACTAGAAATTCAACGTACTGCCAAAAAAATCCGTACAAAACCAAATATGTATGCTCAAAGCCAATTTCACAAAAATACAATAATTAAAATTCACGATGTTGAGACATATTCGATGCATTTTCTTTTCATGTGGACACGGCTTTACTCACTAATGAGAAATGTATCATCACTTACTGTTGTTAGCAATGCCAAGACCTTCCTTAGTGACTTTCGATAATCCTTTAATTTTTAAGAACTGTGCCGCAGACACAAGTTCGTCTAAGTTCTCCTCTAGGCACTGAGTTTTTCCGCAATACATGAATTCTACTAAACATTTCAATACACTGAAGCGCATCTTTAATATTATTAGTGGTTCACCAGTTTGCTTTTGTAACACCTCCTAAAAATAAATAAATAGAATTAAATGCATAAGTAGGTAACAACTTGACGCGGCCATAACTTTGTTTTGGTTTGTTCCATTATATTGCGTAGGTACAAACACAATATGTACTTATTCGAAATCAACACTTACTACTTTGTCATAAATTAGCTACATAATTGATACACAATTTTCTTTATTATAGATCTGGTTTACCTGAAAGTAAGCACTGCTCGCAGCAAGTACAGCCTTATGAACGCGCAAAGTGTGAGAACTACACATCAGTGTCATGTCCACTAATGACTGCATTTGTAATAGTTTTCCAAATCTAGACATTAAATGCTCAGAATAATCTTCATAGTGAAGGCTGTAACGTATCGGAGCCATTTTAAATTATTTATTCATCACAACCAATCACAACAAACAGTTCTGTGATGAAAAATATGTCAACATTTTGATAGGTTATAAACAAAAGAAAAACGAAAATAATAGTTGAATGGCATTTAAAATATAGTAATCGAACATGTTTCTTATTAAGAGGTTTTAATGTTGCACGCCAATAAAATAAGAAAAAAGGTGTGTTTGTTTATTCCATCATTAAATGAGGTTTTAGTTTGCTGGTAAACCGGAGCAATTGGAATTATTATTAATTATTAACCTTTACATTTTTAACTTAGACACTTTTATGTGAATCAATAAAAGTCACATTAATTATAAAATTATGATGAAATTTCTTATTACCAATTTACCTTAAAATTGTTGGTGTGTACGAGTTTTTTTGATTTGTTTCTTCCAGGAGTTACTGTAAAAAAGGGTAAGTAATTATTGTATCTTTTTTCTTACAAAATTAAAATTTCAGATACGTTTTTATTTCCATTTTTTTGACAAACGCGTATTTTACATTACGTATTTTTTTAATTTACTTTAAACTGCTCGACTTTAAACTTGCTTTGTATAAGCTGAAAAATATATCATATCAGTTAATATAGTTTACGCGAATCATCATTTCGGCCGAATGAAGTCCACTGCTGGACACAGGCCTCCCCCAAAGTACACCACAAGGACCGATATGGGTGTGTTGTGGGCTCATTGAGGGATTTTGCCATAATCGCCACGCTTGGCAGACGGGTTGGCGATCGCAGTTGAGTTGTTAATGTACTCGAAGGACGCTGCTGCTTTACGCGAATAGCATCCATTGAATTGAAATAGCTTACGGAAATATATCGCAAAGGCACCGAAACAGGCTGATGATGATGGTTTTGTCATGGTGCAAAGGAAGAAGTGCCGTCATCGGTGTATATCTCTCGCCTACACTACACCGCTAAGGCGGAGGACAACATGGAGTACGTGCGTCAAAGAACCAAGTACACGCAGAGAGTGCAGCTGCTGGAGTCACACCGCAACGTCAACTTCAAGGCGTTCGTGGTGCGAGTACCAACTTGTTATCTGCATCTCGTCATGAAAGAGGACTTTCGGCCGCAAGGCTTGGTGTTCCGACGCTTCCGCGGACAAGTGCCACTAGAACGCACAGTGACGTAGAGCTAAGTGAAGTTTTTACTAACATAGAATTAAGTTTCTTTATACTAACACAATCTATGGGCCAAAGTAGCCTGAAAATAAAGAGTTTATTTATTTATTAAATGTAAGTAGCAACACTGTGTACCCGAATGCCCCAGTGTCGATCAGGGCCTCGCCTCCGGCTTACCTTTATTTGTTTTGTGGAACCCCATGAGTGCCCGTAGGACTTTTAACTCTGGTTCGCCCTAGTTCGCCGATCGGAGGGCGGTCAGAGCTATATGCTCGGGGGTGGAAGTGTCTAATGGCGCAATAACGAGGAACTGCTCCGAGTCGTTGAGACGCGCGATGGTCAAACCGGTGCCACACCTCTCGATACCCCGAGCCGATCACACCGGGGTTGCTTCCAGTCGCCTGTAATGGTGGACATTTAGGGGGACCATCATGTGAGTGGCAAGTCACCGCCTGCCACAGAATTTCACTGTATAGGTTAAAAGGCAGACGCCGTTGTTCCCATTTCCTTTCAAGTTTTAATTCCATATAACACCCATTGCAAGACCTTACCGTTATAGGGCCCATTTTGTGAGTGAGTCACCGTCTACCATAGAATTTCACTTTAAGGGTTGAAAGGCAGACGCTGTTGTTCCTGTATTTCTTAAACTTTTCATTCCGTGTAATATCCATTGCAATAGACCTTATCGTTATAGTTTCCGTCTCATACAATAGTCC
The DNA here is from genome assembly GCA_947459985.1 of Diloba caeruleocephala. NCBI lineage: Eukaryota > Metazoa > Arthropoda > Insecta > Lepidoptera > Noctuidae > Diloba > Diloba caeruleocephala. The sequence goes on along the minus strand of OX381612.1, from coordinate 22,194,926 downwards.
TACACAACCGGGACCAATCCGTGATTTCTTTATATAGTGCAATCATAACGACCCCCTGGATAGTGTCCCATTAGATTTAATATAAAAATTATCTAATCGTGTCGGACCAATTTCCCCGCGTAAGCCTATCAAAATACTGGCGGGCTTATTATGTATATCGCAGACGGTTTGCGAAAGACGTAAATCGCGCAGACGCTGCTGTTGGGCGTTATTTTGGTATTACATATCTGCCGATAACGATTATATTGGCGAAGATCTCCGAAGCAGACTCTGTTGGACAATCAATAAACAAAAAAATTGCATCCTCGCCTTTCAATTTCAGTTGCGCGGTAGATGCTGTCCCGGCTGCTGTCTTTAGCTAATCAGGGTGCCGATTCCCCTTTGCAGAGGGGATTAATAGAGAGTGAATAGAGAGTCATATAAATAATAATATCGATGTCAATGTATCTCAGTATCACCATTGTTTGTACTCGCCTGAAACATTAATTCTAAATGGGTAAAACTTTACATCAAAAAGCTACATATCATAAAAGTATCTGTAAAAAAGGACAAAATTAAAGTTCATCGCGAAACATTACTTTGATGAACGCCTAAATAAAAATAATAACTATAAATACACCAAAAAAGAAAGGTTGAACACCAAAACCGAACCTAAATACATGCGTCACATAGGGTCTATGTGACGCATTTATTTAGCCCGTAAACAGTATACGCGAAAATTCAAACCGCAACATTTTTTGCATTATTTCTCCACAAGTAAAAGGGTTTTAATAAAAATAACTATTTTATAAACCAACGCATATGTAATGTTTACATGCACTTTAAAATAAAAACGGAAGACTGAGGAAAAATACAAATTCCTAAGGATTTTAGTCATTCACACTTCGCGCAGCACCATTTCACAGGTAACACGTAACATGTGTTGACTGTGTGATGTGTTTGTGTTATGATTTGATTTGCAATATGGCCGATAATTCGAATTTGTGACTAACAGCACCCTCCATTAGTACTAAGTATATGTAATGCATTTCGAATAGATTTTAAAATAATTTCATTTAAACGCAATTGCCCAAGACATGAAAATACTGTACACCCCAGGTGACCTTACATTGAAAATAATAACATTTTAATATTGTTGGAGTCATTTTAATCCATTATAAATGCAGAAAAAATAGTAAAATGTTAGAAAATGAATTTATTACAAATTTGTATTCATTGTGGATTATTTTATAATAATATATTCATAAATAAACTAAGTTTGAAGATACAACACATATTATAAATTGTATTTAAACGTATTTTATCACAGACTAATTAAGTACTCAAAATTGGAAACCTATACAATGCTAAAATACCGTTTTTTACGATCAAACTATAATTTTCCAGTTTAAGTTTATACATGATTTTCTGTATTATATATAAATCCATTGAAATTATGGAGTTAAATTAAGATTAAGTATTTAAATTGGAATGTAAGTAGGAATGTAATGATTTGTTAATAAGGCACTTGGAACAAATAAAGAGATTATAGTCAGGTGTGTTATTATCAGATAACATCACGTCCTGTATTGTAAACAAAATACGTAATTAGTTTTACATAATTAGAATCCATTATGGAAAGTATTTTACCAACCTAATCATTAAATAGATAATCTAGTCACATTTAATTATATAATATGAAATTCACAATTAACATGTACTTAAATCGATTTTTTTAAGGAAGAGATTAAACAAACTCAAGTCAAATAGATTTCTAGAAGTTATAAATATATGTAGGTACCTATATATGTTACAGTGAAAATGCGTTTCTAGTTAGAACGCGTTTTCACTAGTTAAAACTAGTTTATAGTAAATGCCTCCTTTACAACTAGAATTTATTACTAGTCTAAAATATTAACACTGATTTGGTACCTACACAAAACACGTTTTAACTAAAGTCTTAGTTAAAACTGTTTCGACAGAGGTTACTTTTTTATTTTACGTTTATTTTGATATCCGGTACCGAGGTAATGTAATATTTTCCCAGATTTCACTGGGCCAGTTTTGAGCGAAGCAGTTTTGAAAAATCGTTATAAAATTAAAACGTAAATACATTATTAAATTTATTCAAGACGCAAATTATTAAATTAATTTTTGTCTGTGTTGCCATTAACAACATTTGACTTTATAAACTGCTATTTTTTATAAATGAAATAATACATTATTCGATACATTTTCGGGCTTTAACCCTTTGACTTATCCTTCAAGGGGCAGCTGTGAAAAATGACAAGGGGCAGTTTAAAACAAAAAAGTCAATAACTTATTTAAACAGCGTGTACCGCGGTTTCGCCCGTCGTTTAATTTAAAAGAAATTGCATTATTTATAATAATTTAGAGTACTTAGCATAGACAGTTGACATATGAATATAGAGTATATATATTGGATTTCATGGACTTTAATATTTTTGCGCGGATCCCTAATTCTTTTTCCTTTTCTAAAATAAAAGTAGCCTTAATCACTCCTTATATCAGCTATCTGCCAGTGAAAGTCCTGTCAAAATCAGTACAGTCGTTTCGGATTAGCTGGAACAAACAGACAGACTGTCGACAGACAGACAACAAATTTAAAAATTGTTGTTTTGTTTCATGCATTAAGCATAAATCGCGTAAAAAGCTGTTATTTTTACATACAGACACTTAAATATTATTGATTTGTATAGACTTCTAGTACTGTCTTTCTTTTTGATTAATAGCAATAGGCTGTGGTGAGTATTGAAGAGATATTTTTTTTATGTATTGTAACATAAATCTGTAGTTTTCAAAGGCATGAAATCAAATGGAGTCAATTAAAATGAAATCAAATGGAGTCAATTAATATGAAATCAAATGGAGTCAATTATTATGTAATATCAAGAAAATAGAAAAAAGAACGTTATTTCCTTCTGATCCCCAATCATATATTTAAGCAAATAATTCACAAGTGCTCCGTTTGTTATGCTCGAATTTGTCCGAATAGCACTTTTTGTAACCACAGACATATTTTGTAAAAACTGAAAGAAATAAAGTGACGATAATTCTCAGGTAAGTTAAAGAATACCATGACATAAAGAATAAATATAAATTAGAAACATTTCGACAATAACACTGACATAGTTACAAGAATCTTGCACGTTTCAAAAACAATGGAAGCGTTTTTGAATTAGACAACCAGAATGAACAAATGATTGAATTGACACAAAAATTATGTTGCTCACATTGAAACAGCAGCATAGATAGCACGAAAGTCGCGATTAGAAATAATAAAATAAAATCTGACCCTATTTAAAAGTCTCCTCCCACCTAAATTATAGTTGTCACGAAGGCATTCAGTATAAACTGGGTTTAACTAGAGAAAATACGTTCTTACTAAACACGGGTTTTCACTGCAACATATATATGGATAATTGCAAATATCTAAGTATAAGCTGTTGTAAGGCTTGCAGCCCGTCCTTTTTTCCCCTAATCTTCTTTTGAAGGGCATTCAGGGATGCGCTTAGGAAATATGTCACCCATCACTCAATTTGGGCAGAGTTAACGGCCTCCCATCGTAAAATTCACACAATATCCTGACAGCCTTAAAAAAAAAATCATTACATTTGTCTTAAAATGTTAGAAGGCAACCCAAGCTGCAATCCATAATCCAGGGGATGTAGCCACTTACTTATAGATAGATATCTTCACATTATCCAAGGTAGTATTAAAAAACAATACAAATTTGTAACATTTCCAATACTTTAGGATCTTCTTAGAAATCGGTTCCTATACAATACAATAGCTTTTACGTTTTACCCTTACCTCCCTACGTCGAAGCTCATAAACGCTGTGCCACAGCCGCAAAGCTTTCGCATAACTGACGAAAATATTGGATTACATTCTGATTCATATCTGAGATAGAAATAAAAGCACGAGAAAATATAAACGCATTACGTTACAGTGAAAAACCAACAAATGGCAAGTGTAAGATATTCTAGTAAATCCCAAGAAAATGTTTAATATAAAAGAAAATGATTTTTCGGGGCTTTTGGTTACACGGTGTTCTAAATCGAATAATTTAACTCATTACGAACAAAACAAAACATCACATGTTCGCTTCGCTTGCTCGGTTCATGCGTGGTCACAATTATTACAACCTAACACTAATCGAAAGCCCTTCACAATAATACTAATAATGTCGTGGATTTTCAATTTTTTTTACATATTTTACACCTAATTGCAATATCACGGTATAAGCACAAAATAAACAAATTGTTCACGCTAAGTACACACGGCTACATATAAAGCTCTACATATCCAGTTTAAGCTGATCTCTCATCGTACGGATATATATAAGCCTATATAATGCGAGATCAGCTTATACTGGAAATGTATATCTTGATATGTAACCGTGTGTACCAGTAGCCTCCTTGGTAAAACTGGGGATTTACAAATTTATCATTAATCGGGATTTTGTCAGTAACACATATGGTTTGTTATTGATAAAATTATTGTATTTAGTCTTCTAGAGAATATTTTGCTTAAGCATGATGTGACTGAATGGTCATTATATTTATATTAATAAATCACAATAAAATAGCGGCAACCAAACAACAGTTATAAGTATTTCTCTTCATGTTATACAAACTGGTGATGAGACGAGCAAGTCATTCCTCTGGTGGTAAGCTGCATACCTGCCCATTATATTTGTAACGCTACCCAGGACAGGTCCTGCGAGACATTTAGTTAGTAACTACACTAGCTACAGTGCCCTTCTAACCGAAACACAGTAATGTCTAAAGTTTAAACATAACTGTTCAGAGGCATTTATCTGGCACTGGAGTAGTACGGTCAGCAACAAAGGTTTTTAAACATGGTATTAACGGGAAAGCTAATTGATCCACAATTAAAACTATGAATATCCTAGGAACTGCATTTGGATTAAAGCTTTTATTGTGTATAAAAAAATGCCATGTTAAATAACGAATCATGTTCAGCTACTTTTGTTGCTGACTGTACCTACCTAACCGGCCTCTTGCAATGAAACCTACCACCAATTATCGTTATGTTTTTTATCTGGCAAGTCGCTATTTGCGCAATGCCACATAGAATATTTGATTGCAGTTATTTTATTGCCATATATTTTATCGCATACGGCATTATGTGACAGTGCTATTTTGACACGTGAATTGCAATAATTATGCAATTCTGGTTGGATAGGAAAACCATAGACTCAATTATTTGTATCACAAGTCCTAATTATCCGGGAACTAAAATAAAATCATCTCTTCACAAATAATTTTGTACCTAACACCTAGACAGCTTTCAACAATTACAATATTTAAAAGAGATATTATTTAATAACATTATTCACTACGATATTGTCATACTAATACGTGAATTAACAAAATTACATTCCATCCCAGATATAGCAGAACAAAAAAGTGTAAAGAACAAAGTTACACCCGAAAGCGAACATACCGCTTCGTACCGTTCCTAAATGTCTGATAATTCGATTAAATCCAATATGTATAGAAAAATATTTTTATCAATAAAACCGTTTTACGCGTCCTTTTTTGTTTCTTATTTTATTCGACAGGATTTTATAGGATTCTATCATGTTCCACGTCGACGATATTAAATTTGAATTTGAAATAAAAGGATGTCGTTATTCAGCCTTCTTCAGGAGATATCTACTACGGGCTGATAATATAAGAAGTAGAAGGAGTTTTCAATACAATAATAATAGTATTATTAGTTACATCTAGTTGGTGAAGAAATCCTAGATGTGACAGAGGTAAACCGAAATATTCATCAGCTTATATCAGATAACATACTAGTTTTATCTGTTTAGGACGTGATATAGGAATAAAGATGCAGTTAGCTGCATATGTGCGTTATTAGCTGCAAATTAATACAATTTTCCTGAACATAATTTTTTGTAGTTAAAAAATAATCTAATAATGGAACCCTACGTCAGCCTTGATTATTAAATTATAGTAACTTGTATTTTGAATATTCCGGTGTAGTCGAACTTGTTAACAGATTGACATGCTAATTGACTGCTATCTAAATAAACAATATTATGACATTTAAAAGAAATGTAAAATACAATCGAGAATTACGTAAAGTACTTTTAAAGTAATTAAATAATCTTACATGAACACTTTACATAATTATGTTTGAGTAAATTTGTACAATACATAGCATGTAGAAAAAATAGAGATTCATTTTATAGAGATCGTTCAGTGAAACTAGATCATTGCCAGTTATAACTTACAACTATGTATTACTACGCCATATAGAAGAAAAGTATATAACGAAAGTAATATTGTTTCCATATTTTTTTATTATTCGCAAAATATTTTTAATATTATTGCTCAAATGAAAACGAGCTTTTGTGTCCGAATTATTATTATCTCTCAAATTAAATTCAAGAAACAGAAATTGTACTTATTATTATTGTAATTATTATTATTTACGTATTTATATATTAATTTGTAAGTATGTACTGCGAGAGAGAGATAAACTGAGCAATGGTCTGTTTCAGTGGCAGGTTACATTAGTACTAATATTAAAAGCAAATTACAATATTTACACCAGCTGACAATAGTACATCTTGCAAATAGGTATCTAATATACACGTTAATTATTTGTTCATATTTTAAATAACCACTCGAGGTTATATGCACTTAAAAGTCCCCAGTAATACTTAATTATCTATTATTTTCAAAAACTCCTCGGGTGAGATGTGGACGTCTTCGGCGGGCGATGTGTCCGTTGCGTTGGGGACGGTGTTTTTCAGTTCACCAAATGTATAAGTTGTTAGTTTCTTATTTCGAGAGTTGGAGACGCGAGGCCCGGGCGGCAGAGACGCCTCACAATCGAGGCTGGCTCGCTTGTTCCAACAGAACGCTTGCCGCGGCTCTGCTCCAGCCGACATCGGCATTGCCAACTGAACTCGAGATTTACACAACTCATTATCACTCAGTTGTCGTTTTAACTTATCCTTGCCCACTACTAGTTGGAAGCCCCTTAGAACACTGTCGCCGTGTGACTTGGGCAGCTCCGCTTCGCTGAGCTGTCTCTTAAGTTTCGAAGACTCCGTCGGACTCGACCGCGCCGGCTTATCGACTAGACTGTTTTGACGTGAAGTTCTGCTGCCTCCTTGTCTGGAACTTGAACTGTGTTTGAGTAGCGCACCGTCATGCCTGCTACTGCCAGAGGAACTGCTTGTATTTGTGTTACAAGTATTTACATCATTCGCGTTATTCCTTCGTAGCGATTCGATAACATTGTAGAAGTGTTCCAACTCTGAGTTACTGCTATTTCTGGATCTGCTTATATTGTTTGTACTATGTCTATGTGGGCGGATTTGAGCTCGAGGTAAATGGCCGTAGCTGCTTTGCCGAGATATACTGACGTTGGCCTGTCGTCGAGGCATACTGCAACTCTTGGGAACGAAAGCGTCTTGTGTTAGCACAACGTTTTCATAAACGTGAGCGTTATCACAATCTTCTTGCGGTATGAGATTTTGACGACTCTCAGTAGTCTCCTTCTTTTGTCCCACCGAGTTACTCTTCTTGTGTCCACTGCGAACTTTTACTTCCGGTACTTTCTTCGTTAACTTACAGTCACTAGCACTTCGAGGTAGTAAATTAGCATAACCATGGGCTTTGTTTTCTTGGTGTGGTGATTTCTCTATTTTAGGAGCACTGGGAGTTGCAACATTTTCTACGTTTCTTGTAGAGTTTGAATGCTTTGGGGCCTTACTGGATGGATTAGCTTTCGCAATATCCGCGACAAATGGTTGAGGTGCGACTTCATGTCGTTTTCTATCCACGTCGGGCTTAGACGATTTATCTAGAACGACTTTCGTCTTATCACTTTTGCAGATTTTAACACTAAACCTAAATGGGGGTTTGAATACGACTTGCAGTCTGGCTTTTTCTCCAGATAACAGGTTGGTTGCGCTCTTGGAAGGTCTAGTTTTCCTGGCGCCCTTCTGTACCTGTCTATGGGTTCTTTCAGTAAGACCAACAGGTATGGATTTTGATTTAGGTATGGCTGTGGGTTGCGGCGAACTGAGTAACCACCTTTGCACCTTGCTCAAAGCTTCGGTATCTTTAATCGGGGAGGCGGGGTGTTTCTGCATAGAACTGTAGTCTATTGTTTCTTTTTTCATTTTCGCCTTACGTTTCTGTACTTTGCCTTTGTGTTTAGAGAGTATAACGTGTTTTGGTGATTTTCCTTCGGCGTTTGTGACGATAACTGTACTTTCTTTTGATATTTTAGGAGCTTCTTCTAATTTTGCTTGACTATTCGGTTTCTGAGAAAAAACAAAATATGTGTTAGGTATTGAATAAGTTCACTTCGTTAGAATATTATAGTGACTATGTATTTATTTTCAACTTACCCTCTTTTTATTGGCAATGTGAAGCGGAGAGGCTTTGTCTCCTAACTTCTTGTGGTCTTTCTTACTGCGATAGGCTCGAGTTCGTAAAGCTACTTTCTTCTTAAGAGGTACTTTCGACCTGTAACATTATACAGAAATTAGTTAGCAAATACCGTGGTACATTTTGGGTTGAGGGAAAAGCGTACAAAACGATTTTATCCTTAAAATCTTTATACAACTAGAAGAACATCAAAACGCTCATTAGGCGAATAGAAAAAAAAACACACGCAACAGTGAGCATTATTATTGATGTATATTTTGTCCGTGTGGTGGCCGGATGAAGAATATAGCACCACTCCATCTCCTCCCGTAGATATCGTCAGAGGCGACTAAGGGACTCTAAACAAGAGCAATGGGCAGCAGCGTCCCTTCTGTCGAATAGTAGCCATTCTGCGCTCACCAACTAGCCTGCCAAGCGTGGTGAGTACTGGCAAATGACCCAAAAAATGACGACATACAGCATGTAACCGGTCGTTTTGTGGGGGAGGCTTTTTGGCTGATAGTTCATCATCATCATATCAGCCAAATCCCGGCTAAGAATTGCACCACCCCATCTCATCCCGCGGGTGTCGTAAAATGCGATTCTGGGATTAGAGGATGGGCAGTAGTGTCCATCGAGTATATTTATAACTCAACTGCGGTCGCCAACCCGTCTACCAAGCGTGGGGATTATGGCAATATCCTTCAATGAGCACACAACACAAACCCATACCGGTCGTTGTGACTATCGTTTTGGGAGGCTACTGTCCAGCAGTGGACGTTTTTACGGGTGAAATGATGATGATATCAGCCAAAGGACGTGCAATGCTGAACAAAGGCTTTCCCCATAGATTTCCATAACGAACAGTTACATGCCGCTCGCATGCAAATACTCCCAGCGACCTCCACAGGTTATCCATCTCGCTGGAGGCCGCCCGCGCTGGGATTTCCGGTGCGTGGTCTCCACCCGAGAATCTGACCCAACGGAAATCAGTTTCACGAGCTATGTGCCCCGTCCATTGCCTCTTCAGTTTACTAATACTTTGGGCTATGTTTGTATTTCAATAGTTATAGATGTGTATCTACCTGACAGCCGTATGAACGATCAATCCCTGGTCAGCAGCGTCAGGCAGCCGGACGGTTTCAGTCGTAGAAGAGTGGATGATTGTCACCGACTTGAGCTTCTTGCCGTGACGTCCCAAGAAACGAGTACTTGCCACCTACAAACATGACCATGGAGTGAAGATATTGATTTTAGAAATTACAGTACGATTTAATATGTCTACCATGGGTATGTGGCGTGGACTAGACTGTTGTACAGAAGTGTGTGATGTTTTACAATTTATGCACACACAGAAACAAAAATAGAAAGAAGGATGAAATAGGAGTAAAAGGTACAAAAGTACTGCTTATTTCTTAAGAAATCTCTTCCAGCAGATATAATATCTTGAATAAGAAGAGATGTAGACACAGTGTGTAATAAGGGCGGGGCCAGGGGGCAGAGGGAAATGTCCTTCCCCCACGAAACTATGGGGTGCAGTTGACGTCAGACCTAGTAGCAACAATGGTGTCTGATAATCTTGACGTCAGACCCGAGCAACCCCCCCCCCCCCATTAAAATCCTGGATCCGCCCCTGGTGTGTAAAGGAATGAAATATAAAAGAATAATATAATAATAATTTATACATATATATAGAATACACACATAAATACGAATATAAATACACACATGCATATATACATATTCAAGAATTAAAAAAAAAAAAAAATATATATATATATAACTAAGACGACGATGATATCAACTAAACTATAAAAGATTTTTGTTGTGAATTTTTTACCCAAATGTTTAAGTCGGTTAATGATTTTAGAAAAATTCCACACTCTTGTAGCTCTAGCTAGCTTATATTATAACAATGCATACATAATTCTCTAGCATACTGTAAATAGTTCATTTATTGTACCTTCCCAGAGGAGTTAGGGGTACCTAAGCTAGACACTAACATTTAGTGTCTATTTCTATTGCAACATCGAGTGCGCTGCAGCAACGCTAAATAAAACAAAATTGGTTTTTAGTTTTAATATCGGCAGCAAAGACCTTATTAATTTGATTTGGTTTGGCAATGATATTCGGTAAAACCGTAGCAAATTCAAGACATAACTTTAGTTTTTACATTTATTTTACCCATAAAATAAGACCCTTATATGGATAAAATAAACGAATAAACATATCTACTTAAGTAAAACAATATGAAAATTACAGTCAAACTTTGGTAAGTAGAACCGAAACACAAAATTTTAAAAAATAATTAATTTCTGGTTATAGAGGCAGGAATTAATCGAGAGCAAATAGGCTTCTCATCAATTATGTAATTCAAAGGAGTATTTACTCACCAAAAGTGCGATTACTGCAAGCAATATCAGCAGCACCGCATACCAATGGTTGAGCACCCATCGCTTGAAGCCTGCGATACTTTCATCAGACAGGAGCAGTTTGCGTAGTGTCGCTAAAGGACCTGACGGGTCCACCTCGCGACAACGTTGAAACACGTCGCAGTACCTGAAATTGTATCGGCAGTTTTTAGATATTTATTTTATCAATTTCCAGATAAAAATTCAGAATATATTATGGACACTAAAGTTCAAAGGAACAGCTTGTTTATTATGGTCTAGCCACTAACGTTCCATTGGCATACCCTCCTGTTTGTTTATCTTTACGTTCAATACAGCAGGTGGGGTACCTAACTAGCGAACACCGCACCCCCAGGCCAAAGATAATTGGAGAGAACACCGTGGAGTTTTTTCTGTCGATCAGTGACCATACTGCGCTCAGCAATCCGCCTGCTAAGCGTGGTTGGTACTGGCAAATAACCCCTAAAACGACTCACAGCATGTAGCTCGTCGTTGAGTGAGGCCTCTGTTTAGCAGTGGACATACTATGACAGTTTTTATTTATTTATTCCTAAAGTACACATATGATTACAGGAAACCCAATTCCATAGTGTAGTTTCATCATCATCATAGCGGCCATTTATACGTCCACTGCTGAACAAAGGCCTCCCCCATAGATTTACACAACTGTGTCATCATTTTGGGGGGTATTTGCCAATACTCACCACGCTTGGCAGGCGGGTTGGCGAGCACAGTATGGCATGGAGTGGTGCTATATTCTTAATCCGGACACCACACGGATACGGAACACCATAAGGATAGTGTAGCATAACATTAATTATAACATAAGATGTACAATGTCACCTTCCCGACTTCGCTTTGAGAACAAGTGAAAAGATCAATGTTTTCTGCAACTAGATTTAGTGTGCGCATGGTACGATTTACTGGCATTCTATTGAACAAGTTCGTCCTACCGCGAAGTACCGCGAACAGCGGTGGCCGCCGCCGACGGCGCACGTATTCGATAGGCAAGGTTGTGTAACCTTACCCACTCCAATATTTTGAGATTATACCTCTAAATACGTTTAGTATATAGCATGCGAGTGCCAGTTCCCTCCTTAATTCTAATTTGTTATATCCAATAATTCCCAGTATAAACACAGTTGGATAAATTAATGGATAGAAAAGGTAGTACCCAAACAGTCTGAAGTACAAGTATCTCGTGAATTTGTTTTGTATGCGCTACAGTATTAAACTATGTTTAGTTTCATGTGGAGCCCATATCGCGGCATTATACTCCAGTTTGCTCCTCATGAGAGCATCGTATAACACTTTAATTTGGGTTGACGTAGGGCAGATGTAAAGTGATGGTTTTAAAAGGAGATGTAAGAATCATCCTGTGACCACGAATGCTGTAAAGTATTGAAAACGTCATGAAAAATAAAAATTATAATTTACGCGATGTAATTCCTTATAAGTGTTTTATTATAATGAGATGCAAGAATATAAAAAGTTTTTTTTTCTTTTAATAATACGTTGCCCCACACTAGGATTTCTTGTCGTGGGTGCGTTTACAGACACAAATTCCACACACAATACACCCAGACCTGCAACTACTTGCAGATCGTACAAATTTTTGCTCCGTGCGGGAATCGAACCCGCGACCCGGAGCGCAGCAGCTGACAGTATCAGCCAACACGGTTGATGCGTGTTGTCGTGAAAAAGAAGAAGAACGACGACTTACCCGTTATAATCATTGCAGGGCGTGCCCGGCTTGGCATACATATCGGGCACGTCGAAGGGCGCGGTGTTCCAGTCGAAGGAGGACAAGCAGGCGCCGGCCGGCTTGCGGCAGCACAGCTCGCACGCCGAGCGCGGGTCGTCCTTGCGCGGCGCGCACTGGCACGACTCCAGCCCGTAGGCCAGGCAGATGGAGCCCGTGCACTCCTGAACGGGTCATCATTACAGGTTAACAGCCAGGGAACATCGATTTTTACAATATACTTTCTAAATGAGGGATCACTGAACAAACATAGTCGTGTAGGGGAATGTGTTTGAGCTCGTCACCGCAGTGGAGTCGAGCACTCTGAGTGGACTGCCGAGTGGCGGATCCTGGTCGATCGGATCGGCCAAGATCTCTCTGCCAGCAGTAGTGTCCCTTATGGCAGAGCTTGACAAAATGGGAGTGTTGAGATCTCCTTCTGTGAGATGTTCCAGAAGAAGCCGCCGAACGAGTACGGGAAAGGGCCCATCCCCCTCGGACAAGACGGAGAGGACGCCTGGGTAAGTAGCTGGCACCAATCTTCTACACGCCTGAGGCCTCTACCACTGCAACAGCTATGCCGGGGGTGCCCCGGGGGTACCGATAATGCAGAATGGGACCCACTCATACCGAAAAACGACCCCCAAAATGTGGCCACATGCTACGGTGTGTGCAGCATAGCGCACATCGAGGCTTCAGAAAGGATCCCCGCTTGGAAAGGATGGATCCGGATGACCACTTATGTGGTTTTAGTCGGTAGTAGGCACGCCCCTCTGCCCCTCCCGGGGCACATTGGTGAAAAAAAAGGCAATGTACTCGTCAGACAGACAGTTTGTTTGCACCTCACAATACAATACTCTTTGTTGTACACCAAAAGAAGATCCAATACATAAAAGGCGTACTTATACAAAAGGCGACCTTATAACAATTTCTACCAGACAACCTTGGAATGGACAGTCTTGCAAGTAGTAGACAACTTACCCCCATATAACACACAAGCTCCTTATCGCATCGCGTCCTGTTCGGCTTGTGCCTACTGGCGGGGCAGCCAGCGCGCTTGCCGTCACAGAAGGCCGTGTCTCGGCACCCGTTGTCCGAGCGACACTTGTCACCAAACTTGAGGGTACACGACGCTGTGCAGCAAGGACCCTGCAATATTATCGTAGACCATGTGATTATGTTATATTTCTTAATTACCTTTTAAATTAAATTAAAACTTAATTATATGATATTTTAATTAAATTATAGTTTGTTAAAATTTAATTACAAATCTTTTTTGTCTATATCAAAATAAATAGAATACACACCTGACTAGGACTACAAACGCTGTGCTCTGTAAGCGTGCACGGTTTGTAGTGTGGTCTTGCAGCTTGCGGACGACAGCACACGTCAGTACACTCAGAAGCCCACCCACAGTCACATTCCTCGCCTTCTTCCACCACGCCGTTACCGCAAATCGCCGGTTGAGGTTCTGTAAATTATATCCATAAAAGTCTTGCAACGCATTAAAATATCTATGCTATATGAAACGGACGACCAAAGTTAAACTTTGCATTAGATATTTTGTTTCTCTGTTACATGCTTTATATTAGCTTGACCTGTACGTATGTCTGCATGTTCTCGTAATTATGTATGATTGAAATGAATATATGAATGCAATGGAATATGACAATTCAATTTTCACTCACTTCTTAAAATTATGCAGACGTATCAAGAATCGATGACACTACAATAATTTGACGAGACTATGACCTGGATCCTGGGGATCTCGTGGATTACACAAACCTAATAACCGGTTATTATTATACACTTAACATGTGTAAATAATGAATTTGTATGTATACTTAAGTAATTAATTTTTCAGGATTTTCTTTAAAAGTAAAACAATAAAATTGTAGTTTAAAAAAACTAATAAAATCACCCTCTTAATCAAATATGAACTAAAACACAAAATAATAATTAAATTAATGATGACAATATAAGTAGATAGCACCCAACGCTTATATTTTACACTTAAACATTTTGTGTTATTTGAGTTCATGTATTGTTAAAACGGTTGTTTTTGTTAGTTTTCTTAAATATTATTTTTTCTTTCAAAAAAGTAAGTCGTACCAGTGAAGCATCCTTTCGGTGACCTCGCTTTATTATTGAGCACTGGGTCGATAGCTCGGAGCGAGCATGGCGAGAACTTGTTGTTGTTCTTCCTGTCGCCGCTGGTCGCTCTGGCGAACATTATGTAGTTGCCGTCCTCGCCAAATGGGGTGCATACCTCTGGGTCATGCTGTAAATCATAACATTGAACGTAGTTATTATATATTTTACTCATTCCCACTTAAATACACATACCGGGTGTATGTGTATTTACGCACGCACGCATTCACGTTCACACACAAATAAGACTGTAAACGCAAGATGATTTCTAAAGAGTGAAATATTTTCTTTTTTTTAGTTACCGTCATTTATTTAATGTTGTTGTCATAAAATAAATTAATTGTCTTCATATGTAATGGGAGGACACTGGCTCCCGCAACACAGTTTTTACTAGCGCAGGAGTCAGGGATTTCTTTATACTTAGTGCATTTTTATTTTGTATCAATAAAGAACTATTACTATATATACTAGTAGCTTCACTAGTAGGGCTCTCGTTGCCCTACGCTAGAGGGGGTGACAGCCTGACATACAGTCACCCCCTCCGAGATGTGCCTAAAGGCGTGGCACAAACATTGGACGTAAGTTATAATACTAGCAGTTTCACTAGTGGTAAGTCTCTCGTTGATTTACGCTAGAGGGGTAATTGCTTTACATACAGCTGGGTAACTGAGATGTGCCTATAGGTACCAACAGGCAGCACCCGTGCGATTGTTCTTGAGATCCTGGAGCCAATGACGTTTTAGCTGGTCACCGCAAGATACTCCGCCCTTCCCCGGGGCTGTGGAAGTCCATGATGGATTTCCACAGGGTGAAAAAAGTTCTCTTATTCCACGAGTCGTACCCCGACGGTAGGTACCGTAGTGCCAGATATTCTGCTACCAAGTACTATTGTTTAAACTTCACTATAGCTAGTGAAATTATTGGGCATAAGAGACTAAATAACTTATGTTTCAAGGTGAGGAGCGTAGTGTTGTACCACGCAGGACCAGTCCTGGGTACCATTAAAATTGTTATGGGCAGGCGTGACGCTTACCACCGGGCGAATGACTTGCAAGTCTCGTCACTAGGTACTATATAACAAAGTGTACACTGAATTACTGGCCATAGAACAATTGCTATGTAGAGCTGAGGTAAAGCTTAAGAGCAATCTAAGTGGTTTCTTTTCCTTCATCCTTCTGTATAAGACTGTTAATCAAACTGAATCACATTGTAATCAATTCAAGTATAATTTTGAGTTCTAATTCAACTTTTATGATTTATTCTTTTCTTTTATAGCTTCACGTTGACCTCCTTAGAAGAACTGGTGGAACATCAAATTACCTGAAAGTATTTTCCTAGTCTCATCATCATCATCATATCAGCCAAAGGATCTACAAGTCTTACAAATAATATTTCCAAGACAAGCATTCTACGCAAATAAGTCTTTTTTGTACGAAGTGTTGATAAATGATCTAAATTGAATCTAGTGAAGCAGTAATTAGGTAACGCAAGGAGGGCTTTAATGTCCGTAGTGTTGTTTAATAATACAGTTACAAAAGGTACTTCAATAAGTTGTGCCTTTGCATTAAAGTAAACATTTCATTCGCCCTGCAGTGTGATTAAGAACGTGATTTAAGATATCATCATGAATCAGCCAAAGGACATACATGCAGAATAAAGGCCTCCCTCATAGATTTGCACAATTGTGTCGTCATTTTGAAGGAGTATGCCAGTACTCACCACGCTTGGCAGGCGGAGGGGTGAGCGCAGTATGGCTGTGGTTCCAAAAAAGGGACGCTGCTGCCCATCTCTTATTAAGAGACCCTAAATCTAGAGCCTACATTCATTTCATTTGCGTAATGTTAAATTGTAACTATTAAGTAAATACTGAAACGAAACAGTGAAAATGAAAAGTAATTAAATTGTAATCGAGAACAAACTGTTTCTAGATAATGTTGCCCTATTAGAAACATGTAAGAGGCGCAGAGCTGATTAAGGTCTTAACGATTGAGTAGCGTTTGTGAATTCCATTAAAATTTGGGGGATGTACCAAACTAAAGCGAACTCGGCCGACAGACTGATTTGGATGGCGTTTCAGTATTCGGCCGTTAGTCGCCGTATACGACATCCATAGGAGGAGATGGAGTGGGGTTACATTCTTAATCTGGAGACCACAAGGAAACCGGACACAAAACGGAAAATTTAAGATATAAACAATCCAATAATTACAACTTACCGGCGACCCAAAATTGTGTCCGATCTCGTGTGCGAGCGTCACGTGAGACACGGCCGGTGGTACGTGCTTGCCGTAGTTCAGCAGTGTCACTATACCCGTGTTCAGTGACTTCATACTGCCGCGATAATGCTGTCAATATTAATAATTAACGTATGGTAAAACAAAAAAGAATACTATATAGGCCGAAATTAATTTTTTGAACGCCACAGTCTAAAGCCAACATAGGGTTTTTTTTTTTTTTTTAAAAACCTTGCCCCACACTAGGATTTCTCCTGTGTCGTGGGTGCGTTTACAGACACAAATCCCACACACAATACACCCAGACCCGGAACAACTACCTGCAGATCGTACAAATATTTGTTCCGTGCGGGAATCGAACCCACGACCCGGTGCGCAGCAGCCGACTGTATCAGCCACTGCACCAACCGTGCCGTCGAAATGAGTTTACCACTACAACGACGGCAATAGACAACAAAAAGCTACGGTTTTAAAATCTAGAATAGACATCGAAATCATTTTGGAATCTCTAATTTACTTGATATTAGCCGTAAATTTGTTGCTTGGCGTTGCTAGGCGCGTTATCAGTTCTGAGCATGGCGGTCAAAGGTTCTATCAATCTATTCCAAAATCTTTAGATTTTAAATTTGATTTGTTTTTGTTTTAAGATCGCACTTAACAGAAATCCTCAATCCCAAATCCAAAGGTTTTGCATTAGATTGATTATTATTAATTGCATAATTCCGTCAAAGGTTACCCTTACCCCATTTTTTTCACAAACTCCACCGGCGTTTTTGAGGTCGCCCGTCCAAGCCAACCCTAGCGTTCCCATTTCGAAGTCTCGATACGTAAACATGTACGCCAAACAGAAGGCATCGTAGTCTTCCTCTGAAAGCAAATAAATAGTAAATCTTACATGATTTATGTCTACAAAAAATGAATGAATACTTCCGTTTTTCAGCACTTGATTTATTTAATTTATTAGTCTAATAGCTCAACTTGTGAAATTGCCCTCCAGAGACGAGTCGGGCTTCTCCTTTAAATGCGTAATTGAATATTGATAAAAAAAAGGCAAACCTGAAAAAAGTTCTAAATATTTTTCTACTCCGTAGTTATTAGGGAACCTATAAGCAGGATCTTTCAGTGCGTCTAAAGTGTGAACTTTTATTCTTTTGATCATAAACGTAATGTTGTCCGGCTTTCCATCTTGATTGAAGTCTGAAATAAATTATACTATTAGTAACGAATATGTAAATTACTCGATGTATCTTGAGGGAGGCTAAATTACCTGTCACTTTATATATTGCGTTAACTTTCTGGACATGCCGCGTCATGACTTCGATACATGCCTCCTCGGAGCCGTACCTTTGATAGAACATGTGATCTGCTTGCAAGTACACGAGGCACGTAGTTTTCCTCGGATCTACTGTTGCTCTCTTGTTCACATGTCGACTGTCGTCGCTGGCGTTAGCCGACAACACAGTATACCCTATCGGTTCCTTTTTTACTATATCCTTACTGACAGTTACAACTCCTGCTTTCGTTTTTATCACTTCGACGTGCGTCTTTGGCTTTGGTCTCGATTCTTCCGAATCGAGTCGCACCTTAGTAATGAGATTACTTTTATCGATTTTGGTTTTAGGTTTTCTCGTGCTTAACTTATCGACCGGGTCACTGTTGCTAGTATAGGGAACGTCTAAGTCTAAAGGAAGTTCAGGATTTTTTTTTGGCTCGTCGTCTTGCATTTCGTCTTGGGGGAGCCATCGTTTTTTCCGCCTGTGTATTTCGGTAAAATTGTTAAGTGATGAGTCTTTTAAGTTTCGTTGATCAGTTAAGTTAAATAATTCGACTTCTTGTCCTAAAGTTCTTTTCACATGTAGTAGATGCGACGCGCACGGTGCCCCTTCGCTCGTGTCTTGCGGGTGCTGAACGTCTGATCTGCGGTAGATGACGCTGTGCATGGAGGGGTGGTCTATGTTATATCGAGATATTGGCTCCACATAGTACTCCTCCGTGGGCGTCCAAATTGTACCGTCGAAGAGACCATCAGCTGTGATAACGCCGTAGACGTGAGATGCTTCGTCATCTGAAATCAAAACGTGAACTCTTGTTTAATGCATACACACAAATACACATATCAGCCCGTAAACTTCCACTGAACATGGGCCTCGCCATTACCACTACAACGAACGATCACAGGAGATATTGCCATAATCACCAAACTTGGGGGGCGGATTGGGGATTGCAGTAAGTTGTATAAGCACACGGGAGGATGTTGCTGCCCATCCTATTAATATAAACCCTTAGACACCTATTACAACACTCATGGTTGGAGAAGGGTGGTCTATTATTACCATATATTATTGAGAACCACACGGAACACTGCGCGGTTACATAGTAAATCTTATATCTTTAAATGAGCAATTCTTGTATATATATAATTGGAATCTCGGAATCGGCTCCAACGATTTTCATAAAATTTAGTATATAGGGGGTTTCGGGGGCGATAAATCGATCTAGCTAGGAATCATTTTTAGAAAATGTCATTTTATTGGCGTTTGAGTAGTCTCAACTGAAAAATATGACTCTTGCTGACATCTATTGGCGAATAATAATACTATTTTTTGTGAGCAACTAATTGCTTTAACGACACAACAGCAGATGGCGTTGTTAAGTAACACGAAAATACCGAGCAAAGCTCGGTCATCCAGGTACTGGATTTTATACACATAAGTGGGGATAGTCCAATGAGTGGCAGCCATATACGGCTTTCGATTAGCGATGCCAAGGTCCTGGATTGGCGATAGAAAGGTCCTAAGTTAGAATTCCACCGGTATATATAATGCGGTACTGACGTGAACTCTAAGCAGGAATGCTAGTTAAATCTTATCTTAAAAATAAGAAAACCTAAAATAACTTTAGATTTAAATAAACAGATATGCACCTTATTTATATTTATACAAATATAAATAAGGTATATTCAATGACTTCACTATTTCAAAATAAGCTTTTGAAATACAAACAACTTGGGGACGCTCAAATAAATGGCGGACGATATTTTATGCAAACTAATTCGAGGTGCAAATAGCCTCGGGATTGTGAATGAATTAAAATCACAACTTGCAGTCGCAGAAGGGAGGGGTTGCCACCGCTCATAAATAACGGCATTTCCTAATTACTTCTCCGACCTAACACTCTATTTCTTCCTTAATTCATTTTCCGGCATTGGATACTAGAGAATCGGCTATGTTAAACATCCTTATAAGACCGTAATGGAGAAGATATCTGATAAATGTTTTTAATGAGATTTGTTGTCGTCCGAGATAAAATGACAGCCTCCTTTATAACGATGATTGTAACGATCTGCTAAATCGTTGGATAAAGATTTTGGGTAATGGTGATGCGTAATTTAACGACAGTAATCTGGCCCTTTGATTATTAGATTTTGGTCTTTGTTCCAAGTTTAACGACAAAGGGCGAATCTTTTTAAAGCGAAGTATTTTAATAATTGGATCACATTTTTCAAAGTATCTTAATTGATGATTCATAGCTCCCTGAATTTGGAAATAGCGTTGCTGTTTCAACTTAACCTTTACGAGTAGGGGTATTAACTATTTTCTATACAAAAAGACAAATTTACGAGAAACATACTTCATTAAACTTTTGAAGTAATTTGCTCAAAATTCACTTTGTCTTCAGCGTTCCAGATGGGTCGCAGCACATAATTTCCTTTTATTAAGTTAGTCACAGAATGTAGAAGTTTGTTGGGCTCATGTTTAATTGGTTGTTTCAAAGACTTGGGAAATAAGTGAAGGGTTGGAGTATGTCTCAAGTCCTCAACTAAATTATGTTTTAATTAAAGCAAAGCGAAATTTCGTTATGTCGTTATGGGCGATGGTTTTGCTTTAACGCGATTATATAATTATAGATACAACTTTTTGTTGTTATATCCTGGGTGCCGATTTAATCACCTTTAAGGAGGTGAATCAGTCCACGATTCTCAATCAAAATCAGGAAGAAATATTGGTACTGATACATTTTTCTCCAAAACATTCATTTATTTTCTAACACAGTCAATCCGAAACAGCCGGCAGTCAATGGCCTCAGGCGCCTAACAGATCCGATGTAGGTACCAAAAATCTCCGCAGTGCCCGCCTCGCGCTCGGTCATTATACAAAACAAGTGTGTACATGTAAGCTGCAAGTGAAGGTATTTCATCATCATCATTTCGGCCGAATGAAGTCAACTGTTGGACACAGGCCTCCCCCAATGATCACCACAATGACCGATGTGGGTGTATTGTGGGCTCATTAGAGGGGTTTGTCATAATTTAAAGTATTTGATAGATACTAATTTCATAATCGCGTGTTTTTTTGGAGTTTACTCCTTAAGAAACGATTTCAGATATAAGGCCCGGTACGGAAATTTTATGAGGAGTAAAATCAAGTGTAATACTCGGAAAGTTGAGGCGTTACGTAGAAAGAGACAAACATATATATCTGTAGGATTGAACGTGCAAAAGAATGAGATGGAATAAATTATACATCATATCTTATTCTCGGGGCCTCCTCTTTGTGCGATGCTTCGTGGTCTCACTGTATAGTTCACTACCTCTGGTCTGAGAGTTGAATGTGTGCGTGTTTGTACGTGTGTTGTGTGCCTGCGTTTTACGAAGTTCTGCCGCAACTTGTATACTGCTGCCGAGTACAGGGTATACATATAGTAGCAGTAGGAAATACATATAGTGGCATTTATTGTATCTATACAATGTATATAAACAGCAACCTAAGCATCAACTTTTAATGTTTTGATTTTAAAGTATTCTTGTACTTCTATGAATTGATACGTGTATTTTTATGTACTATTAAACAATTCATATTATTATTTTGTAACATACTTTATGTCATACGCTTTTATTGAAGTAATATAAATAATCCGAATAATTACAGATATATGTTTGTTTCTCTTATCATTTTAGAAGATGCGTTCATTTACCTTCTTTTTTTCTATTCGATATATATCATAATTATCGTTCGTAAGGAGTAAACTCCAGTCGTGCGTCGGAGCTGACACACACACACTTTTTTTTATTTGTATGTGTTATTTTTATGGGATCTTTGCTCTGCCACATTGCTTTGTTGACGGTTACTAAATCGCTACCCAGTATACCCAATATTTTCCCCGGGTATTTAAAAAGGCTATCCATTCGGTATATTTCTTAAACAACTTCTTAATTTTAATAACAAGAAAAAAATGCTATTTATTAAGAGGAATTAAAAAGGAACAATGAAATATTTCTCTAAGCTAATTTTAACTTTGTTAAACTCGATGGATTTACGGCCTTTCGTTCAATTGCCAAGTCTTCACAGAACAGTAACGCTAATTTGTAAACTTATTAACGATGAATTCATTTTAACAGGACTTTCTACAGTAATTAAAAGAAACCCCGTACAGGGGAGTAATCCGTTTATTGAAAACAATTTGATTCTAGAGCCCGCTCAACATTTTAATGATAGGCAGAAATAAAAACGAGTGTTCCTGAAATTTACAAATCGCCTTCTTTGTTAATCCATTTCTTTGTGCATTCAGGATTTGAATCAAATGCAATTTATATTTATTGAAACGTTGCTCATACAACGAATTTTTTTTTTTCGCATAGTGATTGTGGCGTTTAAGTACGAAATAAGTTGACGGTTATCAATAAAATAGTTTACAAAATATTGAGGTTTTAGTCAGCTCTTAAATGTTTTCTGCCGATAAATATAGTTAGTGGAGACGTTATATGTGGTCAGCAAAATTAACAATTAAATAGATTTTCAGCAATATTAATAATAAAGACACAAACCGTAAGATCAGATTTCATTAAATTAAGCTAAGCTATTGTATATACAAGCTCGAGGCAAAGGGGACCCGAGGGCCACCCCAGCCGTACCTTAGACTACTGTGGCATTTATATATAGCTATGTTTCGTGCTAATCAATTTAATTATCTTGCTGACCAAGTAATAATTTTATATTATGTCCATATATTATAAGCAAGCAATTAAATAATAAGCTGTCTAAAGCTGTGTTTATTTGCTGATATTATTTTTGTTTGCTAAGCGTTGTTTTTTTTTTTACTATCTACAAAAACATAGCGTGAAGGTAAATTAATCAAGAGCTTGATTAAGAGATTGCTATTCTTGCTAACCCAATATTTATTTGGCGAATTATTCAATTACTGTAGAATAGCGCTAGTATTATCATATATATTGAATCAAACTGATTTATAAGTCAAGCATCTTGTTAATATTAAATAATTTGTTCTTCCCTGCCAGTTGCAAGTTTAACCAGTGTAATATTGACCGACATACAAGATCGACCAAAGCTGAATATTTCAATAAATCATGAAGGCACTTAACATGGTTTAGCTAAGCACCTAAATTCCACGACCAGTAGGTACTATGCTATCGAATATACCTATAACACGACTCGCATACACAGACTAGCTCGGGTATGCCCGTAGAATTCGGTAGTGTTACGAGCATACAGCCGGAGCCCTGCGTTCACGTCATGTATTAGGAGGCTGCATGAATTGGTACAAACGAGTCGTTCGCACGTGACTGCTTTTGCTACAGTTCCTCATTGTGCAGGGTTGGCGAATCGCTGCTTATCGTTATGAGTACCACAGGTGTTTTATTTTATTAACTTAATTTGAAACATCGATAGACTTTTCGTAAAGGTCTAAAATCTTATACTTCTACCAGAGTTTTACTACAGCCGATATTTTTCTTTTATATACCTTTGAGACGAGCAAGTCATTCGCCTGGTGGTAAGTGTCACGCCCATAACAATTGTAACGCTACTCAGATGGAGTAGGCATGCGTGACACCACACTGCGCTCAAGGGCGGATCTCTGAAAATCTAGACGTGATTCCCCAAGCCCCACCCAGATTAAAATTCTGGATCTGCCCCTGGCTGCACTCATCACCTCGCGACATTAGCAGTCTTTTATGCCCAGTAATTTCACTTAATGTGGCATGAGTAGTTAAATATAGAAACATTACTACAGAAACACTATTGCTAATCCATGATGAGTAGAGGACGTAACGGGGCTAATTTCATATATGTATATCGCTAATACTATCCCTCAGTAGGGTCTCTTTTTAAAGCAAACTCCATCCTTAAGATTTTGGGATAATAAAGCGTTATTGAGATAAATTATTCTAATTAAAACTTTTAAATAACCAACCTTTTTAGAATCTTAAAAAAGGAAGCAAGCGATTTTTCCTGTAATAAGAAATTGTTATAGATACTGATGTTCTAGTTGTAGCCAACCCTGTGTAACATCAGTCTTGGCTAAGACTTAGGATTACATCACTAATGTTTATCTCTTGCCGTCGCTAGATTATGTGATGTTTTATAGTGTTGTATTCATCGCAATATCTCTGTGTATTTAACAGCAATTATTTCGGTTCTCGACCGTTATTATAATATCGAATTCGTATTTTAATTACTGGGTCCAACGGTAAGGTTTTATAACAATTTGGTTTATATTTAGTGTAAGTCCATTTATATTTAATTACGCCGTAGATGTAACAGAGCAAGGCAATTGATTCTATAGTAAAGATTTTATTATTCATTTATTTATTAGGGGTTTTTATCCTTATTTGGATATGTGAGTATATGGGGTTACCCATTGTAACCATCTATATCATTATTCTACAAAGAGAGGATCAATGCGGGACAAATGTGGCTATGTTATACCTAACCTCTTTGCGGCATCTGAAGTTGGTAATGACAGAATATTTTGTGCTAAGCCTACATCATTTTTGATTCAGATTGGATTGGATTTGGTTCAGTGTAGGAACAGTGCTAGGAAGCAGTGCCTCTCTTTCACCTTGGTTCTTGGCAGATTCCATCAAAACGCGTTGTATATCTTCTTCCACTCCACAAACTCGAATATCACAGTTTGGAGAATCTATCTTTCTCATCAGGTATACGAAAACTTTTGTGATGTAATGTGCCCAGATCTAAGTGTAACCAGAGTTTTAACTAAATTTCTATTAAATTTACACGACTTATACCATGGTACCACGGCTAGACTAGCGAGATGCAATGCTTGCTCAAAATTTTTTTTCTTTCTATGTGTCACTGATGAAGGACACACCTTATTGGAATTTCGACTTGCTAGACCTACCACAACATACTACAGCAGTCGTTTAGACGTTCATGGCGATTAAACATGCACGCCAGGTGTTCAGCCGGTGGTCGGCAACGGACTGCTGAGGGCGCCAGTGTTGCCAACACCATCACATAACTGAGCTAAAATTATATACAAAAGCTAAATAAAAGCAGAGTGTAATATATTAATAATATAATTTCTAATCAGTATTATTTATTGCATTTTTTATGATTTATTGCTGACCCCTTTGATTTGATAAAAACTGCCGAGTCGATTAGTTTATCTGTATTTACTACGACCATCTTTGTTACTCTTACTTCGGTCTTTATAAACAGGACTGGTTCCCGAATTTATGATTATTTATTTTACGCATTAGCTAACGCAGCCGTTTTTTTTTCTGTTTAAAGCCGCAAATATACAGGAGGCGCATTGAGTGTATTACGCGCGTAATTGAAACTTTATAGTTAATTACTGGGTTATTAAATATATTTTTTACGCGTCAACTATATATTTCTATACCAAAACAATGGGTGAGGTCCATTAATTCATACTTTATTAAAAGGTTTTGATGCCTAGTCCTAAGCTCCGGTAGCAGTAAGAAGCTAAAACGTTTCTCAAAAAAACCGGATAGGTGTTTTATTTTGTTAATTTGCCCAATGTATTGAAAATGCATATATTTACGTTACACGTCCGTATATGGGTTGCAAAATTTCATATATGTACCAAATTTGAACTTAATCGGTCTAGTACATTCGGAGCTAAATGGCTGTGACAGACGGATAGACAAACAGACCAACGAGTGATCCTATAAGGGTTCTGCCGTGTGTTCATTAAGACGTCCGGAATCCTAAAAAACTGAATGAAATTGAAAGCTGAGGAAGTAGATTTAAAGCTGAATCTAGCCTAAAAAATAGCTATGTTGGCAACACTGGAGGGCTCTTATAGTGTTTCACAGCGCGTCAGTCTACCGACGTACGCAGCGCTGACGAGCGCGACCGATGCGCGCGATATGCGGGGCGTAGCAACCTATACGCCACTGACATCAGCGTCGTAGCGTGGTGCTGTATTCGTACGCGTGACGTGACTAACGTGTGCCACCGTAGCGTCAGCGTAGGAGGAATTCATGCCCAACTGCGATCACCAAATCGCCTGACGTACCCGATGACAAGTACCAACTATACCCATGGACATCAGTGATCTGATGATTAGGTACTGATGCGTCAAGGGTTTTGCGATGATTATACATTATAATAAAACACTTTTAAACGGATTGCATCGCCTATATTACAGATTTTTGTTTTTGATTGACTGTGTGAATCGAAACAAATTTTGATTAGTTTTGTACGGTACATAAAATAACTTTTTAAATCTGTAACGACGCTAGTCAGCTTAGTCATCCTGACCACGAGCCCTACAAAGGGTTCGAAACGTCAGAAAAATCAAAAATCTATAATATACGCGATGTAATCAATTTAAAAGTTGTTTATTATAATGTTTAAGATGGAATGCCTTGTGTTCCGGCAAATACACTGACTAGTCCTAGCCTTCTTCCGGAAAACAAATGCGCTTACGAATAATTTGTTATGGCGGCCTAATAGGTGCCTATTGCTGTGGGCTGTGTTACTGCCCCAGTCGAGTGCTTCACATATAACTCTACTACCACTAAACAACTCGCCTGCCAAAAGCATGGTGATTATTGCAATATATGTGGTGGTATGACAGGAAACTGTAGATATTGAAAGTTCCATATTTAGCCGTCGCCGTTTATGGGCTGAAATGTATAAAAAATAAAGTAAAATACAGCTCTTTTTCGCGTTCATGATGTAACATCCATATCAGGAGAAACTTTAGGCTAGAAGTAACTTTGCGCCATAAATTTGAGAACGTATCTGATACCCAACATAATTTTTTTGGAAAAAGAAAAGGTTTCTTTACCTTTCTGTTGGAATAATATTTTAAAGGTTGGACTGTTCACTGGTATTAAAGTTTATCTAAGTTTAAGGTATCGTGATTAGGTATTTATTAGCTTTATGAGAGCAATATTGTTGACACATGATGTGTAGCATAAACAGCTAGCGTACATATTATTTGACGTTAAGAACCTATGTTTTAAGGAACTCTGCTTTTATGCTATTAAAATCTTAAATATGGTTTAAAAAGCATGGGAATCTGTTGCATGTATCTTACAACCTGTGCCAAAAGGAGAGTATATATTTCGATAATTATACTAAATAAAATGGCTAGTATTACGTATAGTGGAACTATTTTAAGTTATACTATTTACAACCAGTAGCCGAAATGTACGTTGCTTGTAAAATAGCCTAAATGGACCCGACGTGCGAACTTTGCGACGAGCGTAAATCGCGCAGACGCCGCTGTCAAACGTCATTTTGGTATTGTGCATTTGCCTATAGCGGACGATCAATGAACAAAAAATTGCATCCTTTCAATTTCAGACGATTTGCCACCGGTGGATCCTTAGCTACGCGATAGGTGCTGTCACATCTGCTATCGCTGTTTTTAACTAATCAGTAAGACGCGATCATAGTGGCCGTGGTTAGTTACAAATTAAAGCCATTTTATTAGATTTTTTGGTTGTGGTTAGGATTACATAAATATGAACGGATCGGCAGGGTTTTTATATGTATAGCTTTAATCCAAAATTGTCTCTTAAACTAACCTTCCAGTTTCCCCGAGTAGACCTTAGCAGGGTTAAAGTCTAACTGGCCGCCCGTTGAATGGAACTGCACGCCGTCTGCGAACACCGAGCTGGGGTCCGGTCTCAGCACCAGCTTGAACTCCCTGCAACATTATATAAAGGCTGCTTAGTGATTAAATAAAAATTACGGTAAAAACTGGGCTTGTGTATTTTGTTAGATCCATTAAATTTATGCGGCTTTGGTAAAGCCAGGTGTTCGTTATGAGTCTTAAATACAGAGATGCAAATATAATAAAGCAAATTATGATAAATTATTGCGCAGGTTGGTTATCCCTGTGGGAGGCCCGAGTAGCGATGGTTAGGTGTATTGAAAGCCAACGGAGAAAAACTGTGAGTTTTCTATGGAGCCGACATTTTAAGGAAAGCGTATGCGTTCGCTTCCGCTTCCTTTAGCGTGGTGCTTATGAATTTTATCTGTTCTACAACTACATTTTCTGAACTAAACGTGCACTAAACTGAACTAAATGCATAAAAATAATGTTGTTCCACATTAAATTAATTGACTAATTATTATGACTTAATCGGGACGGCAGATCCATCCTTCTTTAATAAATATTGAGTTAAAGGTAGCTGTCACTGTCAGACTAGGGTCAACAATGGAGCAATGACTTTTGACAACGTAATTATGTCCCAATACTATTAAAATTTAAAAAACAGGGTATAAAATCTAATTTCAATACAAACGCATTTTGGTGTTACCAGTAAATTGGTCGATAATGTTCAATATTTTTAAGTTAATTTTAGAATAACGAATTTGTAAACAATATCTAATCCTCAGCATCGAATTCAGTCAAATAGTTGGCTATTAAAAGAAGAAATATATTCGCTGGAAATATGTCGTTTTACTAGGAAATAAAGGTGAAAGTGCTAATACTCCTAACGCTCGAGTAGGTGAAGTGCTCAAAGTTTCACTACGTCACATAATACGTCCGGCCTCATATTATGGTCATACAGCACGTACACTAATTATGATTTAATGCTATTCACACCGAGGTTCAAACTGTTCGTATTAAAATGTAGAGCACCAGGGTAATGGCTAATAAATCAGAGGTAAAACTCTAATATACTGAGCCTCGTGCTCTTTTAATGTTTTTAGTTGGGTAACTTTGATTCAGAAACGTTACATTTCAAACAGGTAATAACGAATATTCGGACCTGTTAGACGAATGATATCGTTATTATGATTAAATTTCCATGATACTCAAATATATCTCCTTTGGGAAAAGCTTTAGAATCAAATTTCCGGATTTTAACAACGTTAGTTGTTAGACGAGGATGCGACAGTTGGATTGATTATGATGCCCCAGTTTCTGATGTGAAAAGACAACATTATGACAATGACTTCACAAAGGCCGCTCTGATTAAAAATGTTAAGATCAAGAGGACGAGGAAAACGTCTTCTCTATCGTCGCGGATTACTTTGGCTGGTTTTACTTACAATTATTTTGGCTGGTTTTACTTACAAATGTCTGGCTTAATTTTCATAGATTAAAATAACAAAGGCGAGTAATCTTATAAAACCGAGAAGATTAAGATTGAAGGATTTGTTAAACAATTCCCAGAGGAGTCACGAGTCGCTTTGACAAGTTCCCGCAAACGCAATTCCCGTATTCTGTAACATGACTCCGAATACAATAACGTCTCATGATAGTATTGTTATCCTACAAAGGATTCCCTCCAAGGAAACACATTTAGTTTTAGTGACGCGACATAAAGCATTTATTTGGATGACTCGAGTGATTTTATCGCTATTTGTGTACCAACTTAATACGTAAAGCATTATTTGATTTTCAGCTTTGACTTCAGATAGTTATTTCGTTCGTTATCGACAACATTAAAACGACAAAAGATTGAGACTTTCAAGGTATCTGTAGCATGTAAATATTTTTATTTAGGTTTACATCGATTATAGACATCATAAGAAAGCTCAAGGTCGTTCAGGGAGCTATGAATAGATATGCTTGGTATATATCTACGAGGTCGTATCAGAAATGACGAGATCCCTAGAACTAAAGTGGCGATGGGCAGGGCACATTGCTCGTAGAGTTGATGGCCTTTGAGGCAAAAGGGTTTACTACTAGAGAACACGTGGGCCGGCCTCCAACGAGATGGACAGACGACCTGGTGAAAGTCGCTGGGAATATGAAACTGGTCGTTATGTGAATCTATGGGGAAACTTTTGTTCACCGGTGGACGTCCACCTGATATGATGATAGACAGCATAACCTAATTTTTTGTAAAATAATATTGTGTGAACAAGTACTATGGATTTTATTATCAAAGTGAAACGCATCACTATTTATAAAGTGGATTCAAGTATATAGGGCGTCTGTAACGCAATAAAATTTTCACAATTCCCCCAGATTGGACGTCAGAATCGGCACTAACGAGCGGTATCTAATGACGTCAGACGAATAGACGGTCGGATGTCTCCCCTGTTTGTCTGATTTAACTTCGTTACAGGATAACTTGCTCTGATTCCAATTCAACGGAACCGATGAAGTGTTTCTCTTGACGGGGCGTAACGAAGGTGTATTTACAGCGATATGGGTGATCATTATTTTAAGCACGATTTTTACCGTACACGACGTGGAGAATGCCAAGCAGCATCCATACGGTGCGTTGTGCCACCCGAATGTTGGTGGCAGTGTCGGTTTTTAATATTGGAAATGTGGCGAAATACTGGCAGGCTCGTAGTTCATCGATCGCCATTAAGTTAATGATTAATCTCTATTAGAAGCGAGAAGTTTTTTAGCTTAGTTGTTCTTTGTTGAAGCCAGATAGGTAATGTTTGTATCATTAATTTTGCGCGTAAATTGGTAGGAATGAGCTGGTGAAGATTTTTATTTTATATTATATTATAGGGTCCTACAAAAATTGTGATTGACAATCAGTCGGATATAGGGATTGTATTTATTATAAAACACGTGATGTCCTTTTTATATTTTGCAAAAGTATTTTTAAGTTATAAAGAAATTATTACTAGGCCACAAAAGTTTTTTTACACGTTTTGATTTATTACTCAATTAAATTTATTTATTATTTTTTATTACTCTTTATTAGTGAGAAAATGTTTTGTGTATTCGAACATACATGAATTATTTATTATTACAAAAATAAAGTGGAAATACTATTTTCAGGGTTCCGAACGTCCGAAGGAAAAAACGGCGCAACCTTTGTAGGATCACTCGTGTGTCTGTCCGTCTGTCACAGCCAATTTTCACCGAATCTACTGGACCGATTAAGTTGAAATATGGTACACATCTATGGATTTCTGCAACCCAAACAAAACCCTCACTTTTGGGGGCAATATAGAAAATCAAAGAATAAAGTTATGCAAACTGTACCCTGTAACGTATGACATGGAAGGGCTTGTTCTGAGGGTTTCAAATGTATTTATTTTATAATTTTAAAATATATGGTTTTAAAGTTATTTACGAAATTAGACGAAAATTTACCATTCTGAAATTGAAATTGAATTGAAATTACTGAGTCTAAAATTTGGAAAAAAATATTTAGATAATAGCTCTTATTACAGGAAAACCTATAAGAAGACTATGGTGTTAAAATAACATGGTAATTTTTTCAATATAGTGTGTACAAACTTACGTTTGCGGTTGGAATGTATGGGAAAACATGTTTTCAACTCCGATGTTAAGTTTGTTCTTGGGATAAGTTATTGGTACAAGACCGAATTCAACAATAGACAATATATTTAGCAATTTCGGAACTCTCTCCACGCGAGTTCATTTCGCACTTGTCCGGTTTTCTTAATTAACGCGATAACTAGCTGTCCCCTTGAAATAAATTTCACTATATTTGCACAAGCCTATATAATACTTACTTTTAAAAGTGAAGGTAAATTATATTTTTTCACTTCTTTCCATGAAAAGCAAATTTACTTTGGGTTACACTAATTGTTTGTGCGTACGAACTTGTCTTTATTTATAACTAGCTGTTCCTCGCGACTTTGTTCGCGTTATTCTCACGGGAACTTAACATAATCTATGTCTATGCCAAAATTCAATGGAATCCCTTCAGCAGTTTGAGCGTGATGGAGCCTCAAACATTGAAAGCTAAATCTAAGGTAAAAAAAATTACCTTTATATTAGTAATAGGATAAGCTCAGCTCCGTGTGGTGCCGGCTCAGAATGTCACCACCCCATTTCATTCCGTGGGTGTCGTAAAAGTCGACTAAGGGATTAATTGGAGGATGGGCATTAACAACTCAACTGCGATCGCTAACCCGCCTGCCTAGCGTGGCGATTATGGCAAAACCCCCCAATGAGCCCAAAACACATCCATATCGGTCGCTGTGGTGATCTTTGGGGGAGGCCTGTGTCCAGCAGTGGACTTCATTCGGCCGAAATAATAAAAAAAAAAATAAGCTCAGCTTATCTATAAGAACACGGTGATTTGCTTTATACGACAAGTCTATTGCTATGCTCTTAATATATACAGAAGCAGCTTCATTATCATCATATCAGCCAAAGGATGTCCACTAAGATTTTCATCTTTATATATAAAAATCGATGTGTGTATGTATGTTCCCTATGGATCCAAAAATTAGCTCAGCGGGTGATCCTGTGAAGTTTGGTAGCGATCGGATCATCATTTTTTTTGCTTTTTGTTTATTTTGTGTCGTATAAGTCACCTGGCTATAGATAATTAGTGCTACCCGTGTAAAGCGGGGGCGGGTCGCTAGTTAGATACATATAAAGCTTTTTGATGCCTAATATATGTAAATGAACGTTTACACTATGTAAACTTTAACTAGACTGATGCATAAATTTTGGGTACGAAGTATATGTACGCACGGCTGCATATCAAGCTATACATTTCCAGTATAAGCTAATCTTGCATTCTATATTCATATTCATTGACGGCCCGGTTGGTGCAGTGGCTAATACAGTCGGCTGCTGCGCACCGGGTCGTGGGTTCGATTCCCGCACGGAACAAATATTTGTATGATCTGCAGGTAGTTGTTCCGGGTCTGGGTGTATTGTGTGTGGAATTTGTGTCTGTAAAAGCACCCACGACACAGAAGAAATCCTAGTGTGGGGCAACGTTTTTAAAAAAAACTAATAAACAAAAAAATAACAAAAATAATAGGCTTTCCTTACAATGAAAGAACAGGTTAAACTAGATATTTATAGCTTGCTGTGTAGCTGTTTTGTAGCATTTTTTATTTATTTTTATTGATGTCCAGTGGAAATTCTCTATGCAACTTCCTTAGTCCCGGGGCTTCGGCACCGAAGGGGGGCTCAGGTCCTCATAAAATCACACTAGAGCCGTCCATTGGTGCCACGCCTTTAAGCACATCACGGAGGGGATGACTGTAAAGCGGTCAACCCCCACTGGCGGAGGGCAGGCGGCTGTAAAAAGGCCGCCCCCCGGCACTTCTCGGGGAAGATTGTTAAGGATCCCCCCAAGCCTCGCTGTGCGCTGTGCTACGCACACGGCGGCACGTGACCACGTGCGCGCCACGTCTTCCCAGGGGTCGCTCGGTGTGAGCACGCAGACTCCCCAATCTGCGACCGACCTGGCGCCGGGGCGCTTGTTACCCCAGCACCGTCTCGTCCGTCTCCGTGCGGGATCGGCCCTCCCCCGATCCCGCTCTACAGTCTCCTTCTGGAGCATGACGCTCTCGCAGAAGGAGACCACTGGACTCCAATTTTCATGCTCTGCCAACATAGCCGACACTACTGCCGGCAGAGAGAGATCTTGCCCGATCTGATCGACCAGGTTCCGCCGCTCGGCAGCGCACGCTATACCTAGGAGAAACCTATTTATATAAAGGCAAGTACTGAAAATTGCTGACGAGGCATAAAAAAAAAGGTTTTCATAACAAAATTAAGCGCGTCGGAATTTTGCCAAGTCTATTGTTTCCCAACCGGATTTCTAACTTGATTAACGAATTAATTACCTGAGTAATTCCATTAAACCCGCGAAATTAACTTGAAATAGTCTCAGTCTCTTGAAATATAACTCATTTAACCCAGACGAGTAAATATTAATAAGTTACATTTGCTAGGATTTAGGAGGGGGGACTTTGTACCGATATGATATAACTGCGGCAGGTTATTCGATTGGTGTCGGTACTCCGGTTCATGAATTAAATTGAATAGGGCTATGAGAAAATTGTGAAGTGTGAACTTGCCGAGCAGGGTTCTTAGGTCTCAGGGATTATACCAATTGTTTATGACTTCTTTCTTTTTCTTAAACATTGCCCGACTCTAGTATTTGTCTTGTGACGTGGGTACAGACATAAATCTCACATGCATAAATACCCTTTGTAATCAATGTGCGCGTATATTTTTATATATATATATACTGGCGCGCTCACTCGGGGGTAAGCACTATTTATATGGCACGTCGCGACTCGCCAATCGGCTGGCCTCATGTCTCGTCAGCTAAAAAGTATTCAAGTTATACCAATTAACAGATTTTTTTTTAAACACATACCTAACTTATTTAAATTAAACTAATTAAAAACTATGATAGCGTATTTTGGGTCTTCATTATACGCGTCTACGAAAACAAAATAAATGACGCTGGTAAACTTAATTATTTTATACAACTTTAATTTGGTAGACGACGAGGACGAACAAAATGAAGTAAATTTTCTTCGCTATTTCATGTCTTCAGAAGCCAAACAGAGTCGACAATCATTAATAAACAGCGCGTTTAAGTCAAAACAAAGTGACAGCGAGAATTTTGCTTAACGTTTATTACGAAGTTTGTATACAACAGCGCTCGTCCATCCCTATTTGCTCAGGGTAGATCAGACCTGAAAACTCTGTAAGAAGTTATTAGCAAAGGCAATTTCCAGAAGCCATTACTCATTTCTGGTAACAAACAAGCTTGAAGGCGTCCTGGGTGCTTCTTTGCAGTGTAATTGTGGAAACCCTGGCTCGAGAACATTTAGTGCCGACGTCACGGGGAAGTGGTTTCACGTACTTACGCCGCTGTAATTGAACTGAAGCCTAATCTTGTCGTCTCAAAATAGCTTCCAAATAAATTAGGGGTCGGTTGCAATAATTTAAGATTAAAATCCGTCGCTAGTACTTCTCTATGGTGACGTAACATTACTAAAACAGTATTACGCAATGGATATTTCGCGCTTTTTTCGCTTTTAGTCGGCTTTAGGTTTGCCGTGTGGTGCCGGCTCAGAATGCCACTACCCCATTTCCTGCCATGGGTGTCGTAAAAGTCGACTAAGGGATTAGCTGGAGGATGGGCAGCAGCGTCCTTCGAGTACATTAACAACTCAACTGCGATCGCCAACCCGCCTGCCAAGCGTGGCGATTATGGCAAAACCAAAAAAAATGTGCTCACAACACATCCATATCGGTGGTTGTGGTGATCTTTGGGGGAGGCCTGTGTCCAGCAGTGGACTTCATTCGGCCGAAATGATGAACCTCGCAAGGCACATCGTCGTATTAAAGTCATTAGATTCTACCAATTTATTTTAGTTAGAAGTACTTGTAACAAAGTCCCTGAATTAGGATGAAATGTGTTGAAAGGTTACTTTTCTTTTACTGTTTGTCAAAAAATGTTTTTACTTTTTTCCCACCAGCAGTTCTGTTCTATTCTATTAATACTTAATTTACCCTGTGCGTATTGAAAGTAAAATTCATACATTACTTAAATGATCATTAAAGGAATAAAATATTCTTTATTGTACACCATTTTACAAATGAAAACACAATCATTTGATATTTTAAATGTAGCTACCTATGGAGAAAAGCACAATTACTTATTATGTTGCGTAAACAATATAAAAAGAAAAACAAGTACTTAAAGTACATTATATAGATAATTTACAATATAAAAGAATCGAAGAATTGTTCAATTTGTTAGAAAGAAAAGTTATGTTGTCTTTTGGCTAATGAAAGTTTTTGGAATTGTTAAGAGTTTTCGTTCGGCCAATACCTTCGTTGAGAAACACAATTAAACTTGCGGTCAGTGCGACATTTAAAGGATATTTATAATTGTCTTATTAAGTAACTAGCCAACGAGAAAACGATTAAATTTAACGTGATTATTAACTTTCCGTGTGGTTTCCGGAATTAAAATATAGCGCTATCTCCCTTCAATGTCGTCAGAGCAGCATTCTGTGGAACTTTAGCCATACTGCGCTCACTAACCCGATTGCCAAGCGTAGGTATCTACTGCCACGCCCAATTACGACACAAACCAACAGACAACCGGCCCCCTAGTGAAACTGGTCGTTGTGGAAATCTATGGGGGATACCTTTGTTTAGCAGTGGACGTCCTTTGGCGTATATAATGATGATTAATAACTGAAAACTAGAGACTTATTCACTCACTAAGGAAACAGCGTTTAGTGAATCATACGGTATTTTTATATATGTTTATCTAGCCATACAGTCCGAGTCGCTGAGCGTAAATTAAGATTTTGTGATCAAACTGTGTGTTTTTATAACTCAATTAAAAAGTATCCATCATAATTTATCCTAATCTAGCTTTATGGCAAATTTCACTTGAATCCAGTCGCCGATGAGCGCGATGGTGCGTCAAAAACATTCATATCGTACTGGCGGTATGTCTCTTATTGCAAGAGTCCGGCTAGCTGTATGGGCTCCTGCATGTCGTTCTCCCTGCTGGTGTTAGTTTAGTCTGTTACGCTGACGACGCTCTGGTGTGAGCCAGCGGGGAGTCCATCGAGGGAACCAACCGGCTTGGAGAGCAAGCGGTGGCAATTGTGCAAAAACCCACACCCTGGGTCTGCGGATGGCGCCTCAAAAAGCCGAGGCACTATGGTTCCAAAAACTGCCAAGGAGCAGGGAACCACTCAGTTCGTGGATACCCGTTGGTGACGCGTGCATCAGGGCGGGTCGGTATATGAAGTACCTGGGGCTCACCCTGGTCAGTCGTTCAGGCTTCGAAGAGCAATTTCAGCGCCTCGTCCCCCGAGTCGAGAGGGTAGCGGGTGCTCTACACCGGCTGCTGCCCAATCGTGGCGTTGGGCAGGCTAAGGCCGCTAGCTCGGCGTGATACACTTGGAAAGTGGTGTCACCGCCTGCGGGGACGCACATTAATACCAATCGCGTTGTCGAGGTTTTAAAGTTATTTACGAAATTAGACGAAAATTTACCATTCTGAAATTGAAATTGAATTGAAATTACTGAGTCTAAAATTTGGAAAAAAATATTTAGATAATAGCTCTTATTACAGGAAAACCTATAAGAAGACTATGGTGTTAAAATAACATGGTAATTTTTTCAATATAGTGTGTACAAACTTACGTTTGCGGTTGGAATGTATGGGAAAACATGTTTTCAACTCCGATGTTAAGTTTGTTCTTGGGATAAGTTATTGGTACAAGACCGAATTCAACAATAGACAATATATTTAGCAATTTCGGAACTCTCTCCACGCGAGTTCATTTCGCACTTGTCCGGTTTTCTTAATTAACGCGATAACTAGCTGTCCCCTTGAAATAAATTTCACTATATTTGCACAAGCCTATATAATACTTACTTTTAAAAGTGAAGGTAAATTATATTTTTTCACTTCTTTCCATGAAAAGCAAATTTACTTTGGGTTACACTAATTGTTTGTGCGTACGAACTTGTCTTTATTTATAACTAGCTGTTCCTCGCGACTTTGTTCGCGTTATTCTCACGGGAACTTAACATAATCTATGTCTATGCCAAAATTCAATGGAATCCCTTCAGCAGTTTGAGCGTGATGGAGCCTCAAACATTGAAAGCTAAATCTAAGGTAAAAAAAATTACCTTTATATTAGTAATAGGATAAGCTCAGCTCCGTGTGGTGCCGGCTCAGAATGTCACCACCCCATTTCATTCCGTGGGTGTCGTAAAAGTCGACTAAGGGATTAATTGGAGGATGGGCATTAACAACTCAACTGCGATCGCTAACCCGCCTGCCTAGCGTGGCGATTATGGCAAAACCCCCCAATGAGCCCAAAACACATCCATATCGGTCGCTGTGGTGATCTTTGGGGGAGGCCTGTGTCCAGCAGTGGACTTCATTCGGCCGAAATAATAAAAAAAAAAATAAGCTCAGCTTATCTATAAGAACACGGTGATTTGCTTTATACGACAAGTCTATTGCTATGCTCTTAATATATACAGAAGCAGCTTCATTATCATCATATCAGCCAAAGGATGTCCACTAAGATTTTCATCTTTATATATAAAAATCGATGTGTGTATGTATGTTCCCTATGGATCCAAAAATTAGCTCAGCGGGTGATCCTGTGAAGTTTGGTAGCGATCGGATCATCATTTTTTTTGCTTTTTGTTTATTTTGTGTCGTATAAGTCACCTGGCTATAGATAATTAGTGCTACCCGTGTAAAGCGGGGGCGGGTCGCTAGTTAGATACATATAAAGCTTTTTGATGCCTAATATATGTAAATGAACGTTTACACTATGTAAACTTTAACTAGACTGATGCATAAATTTTGGGTACGAAGTATATGTACGCACGGCTGCATATCAAGCTATACATTTCCAGTATAAGCTAATCTTGCATTCTATATTCATATTCATTGACGGCCCGGTTGGTGCAGTGGCTAATACAGTCGGCTGCTGCGCACCGGGTCGTGGGTTCGATTCCCGCACGGAACAAATATTTGTATGATCTGCAGGTAGTTGTTCCGGGTCTGGGTGTATTGTGTGTGGAATTTGTGTCTGTAAAAGCACCCACGACACAGAAGAAATCCTAGTGTGGGGCAACGTTTTTAAAAAAAACTAATAAACAAAAAAATAACAAAAATAATAGGCTTTCCTTACAATGAAAGAACAGGTTAAACTAGATATTTATAGCTTGCTGTGTAGCTGTTTTGTAGCATTTTTTATTTATTTTTATTGATGTCCAGTGGAAATTCTCAATGCAACTTCCTTAGTCCCGGGGCTTCGGCACCGAAGGGGGGCTCAGGTCCTCATAAAATCACACTAGAGCCGTCCATTGGTGCCACGCCTTTAAGCACATCACGGAGGGGATGACTGTAAAGCGGTCAACCCCCACTGGCGGAGGGCAGGCGGCTGTAAAAAGGCCGCCCCCCGGCACTTCTCGGGGAAGATTGTTAAGGATCCCCCCAAGCCTCGCTGTGCGCTGTGCTACGCACACGGCGGCACGTGACCACGTGCGCGCCACGTCTTCCCAGGGGTCGCTCGGTGTGAGCACGCAGACTCCCCAATCTGCGACCGACCTGGCGCCGGGGCGCTTGTTACCCCAGCACCGTCTCGTCCGTCTCCGTGCGGGATCGGCCCTCCCCCGATCCCGCTCTACAGTCTCCTTCTGGAGCATGACGCTCTCGCAGAAGGAGACCACTGGACTCCAATTTTCATGCTCTGCCAACATAGCCGACACTACTGCCGGCAGAGAGAGATCTTGCCCGATCTGATCGACCAGGTTCCGCCGCTCGGCAGCGCACGCTATACCTAGGAGAAACCTATTTATATAAAGGCAAGTACTGAAAATTGCTGACGAGGCATAAAAAAAAAGGTTTTCATAACAAAATTAAGCGCGTCGGAATTTTGCCAAGTCTATTGTTTCCCAACCGGATTTCTAACTTGATTAACGAATTAATTACCTGAGTAATTCCATTAAACCCGCGAAATTAACTTGAAATAGTCTCAGTCTCTTGAAATACCAAAACTCACAGGATATTGCCATATGGCAACAAAAGCAAACCCCAAACAAAATGATGGAATAGTCATTTTTCATAAAGATAATATTAACTTGTCTTTTGTAGAACCAGATTTTCAGGAAAGTAACTGCCTCGTTGCTACTATTGAAAACCGTATTGCTATAATTGCTTTGTATAGATCACCATCCTACAAAAACATTGACTCATTCCTTTCATCCTTAGACAAAATTCTTCAGGAGCTCTCACCCTTTGAACGTATCATAGTTATGGGAGACATAAATATAGCTATAAACGCTACAAAAATAGACCTAAACGGGGAACGATATCTGACGCTAGCGGCCATGCATGGCCTATTACCAGCCCACACCTTAATCACACGTAACGATAGCGCTACTTGTTTGGATCACGCATTAATTAAAACCGGAACTCCTACTATCACCATAGTACCGCAAACATCTCTAACTGATCACTATCCAGTTTTGCTAAGCATGAATTATCGGAGAGAACGACAATTTGCAACAACAACTATGACTAAACTTGACAATACAGGCCTGGAAAAAGACATTACTTTGATTGATTTCAATTATATATATAACATTGACAGTCCAAACATTGCCATAAACTACTTAATCCAGTGCCTTCAAAATGCAATATCCAATAATACCAAAATCATAACTCTCTCCAAGCGTCGCAAAATTTTCAAACCATGGATAACGCAAGGATTGCTGCGTTGTATGCGAAATAGGGACAAGCTGCATAAAAAATCAAGATTGTCTCCGCATAATGATATCCTAAAGGTGACATACACCCGCTATAGAAACTTCTGTAATAGTATACTAAGAAAAATTAAAAGAGAGTATGAAAAAGCTGAAATCCAAGCAGCACAAAGAAACAATAAGAAACTATGGAAGGTTATTAGAGATGTCACAAACACTACTAAAATGTATAGCTATCCGAAGGAACTCCTAACAGTGTCCACTTCTCCCGAGAAATCACTAAACGAAATTAACAGTTATTTTATTAACGTAGGTAGGTCACTAGCAAGCGAGGTACATAAAAAAAATACTCACACACCAAACAGTAATAAACGTAACAATTCTGACAGCACTACTAAATTAAACTCCTTTGTCTTAATGGACACAAATGAGGAGGAGGTCGAACATCTCATTAGAAATTTAAAATCAGATTGTGCGACGGGACATGATAAAATTAGCAGCAGTTTCTTAAAAAAGCATAGAAATATTCTTGTGCCACCTCTTACTAAGATTTTTAACAATTGTTTACAGTCAGGAGAATTCCCTGAGATCCTAAAAAAAGCGGAAGTCTGTCCTATATATAAGTGTGGAGATAGAAACAATATTGAAAATTATAGGCCAATATCTATACTACCAGCCATTTCAAAAATTTTGGAAAGAGTCATCAATAAGAGACTAGTTAATTATTTGGAAAAAAATCATTTACTGTGCTCAAATCAGTACGGATTTTGCCAAGGAAAATCCACAGATCAAGCTGTAAATGCACTTACAAATTATGTTAGTTCTAAATTAGACACAGGTAAAAAATGTCTCACTATCTTCCTGGATCTGACTAAGGCGTTCGATACGATCTCTCTGACCATTTTACTCGCTAAGCTCGAAAGACTTGGAATTAGAGGCATCCAACTAAAACTTTTCAAAAGTTATCTGACTGGTCGCTTTCAATGTGTCAGAGTGGATAAGTACAAAAGTACCGATCTTGCAATAACTCATGGTGTGCCACAGGGTAGCGTATTGGGCCCCACCTTATTTCTCGTTTACATAAATGAACTCACATGCCTAAAACTTTCCCAAGGTGAAATACTCTCATTTGCAGATGATACTGCTTTGCTTTTTGCCGCCGATACGTGGGATGAGGTCTTTGACGCTGCTCAGGTGGGTTTTAATGTCGTTGGCAGGTGGCTCCAGGATAATATACTTACACTGAACGTAAACAAGACCAAGTATATTTGTTTTGGCATAAGGAGTATGAATAATGTAACAAGTGACCACGTTATAATGTCGCATGAATGTCTATCTTATACTAACTGCTCGTGTCCTGCACTAGAACGGGTGCAAACTTTAAAATATCTAGGTGTCACTATAGATAGTAGTCTCGATTTTAAAGAACACATAAGACTTCTATGTGGCAGAGTTCGGAAATTAATTTATATTTTTAAAAAACTTAGGCACATTGCTGATACCGAGATGCTAAAAAATATCTATTATGCCCTCTGCCAGTCATTAATATCTTATTGCATATCCTCATGGGGAGGAGCCCCGAAAACGGCAATGAAGCCGATCGAGGTAGCTCAGCGCGCCATTCTAAAAGTAAGTGCCTTTAGGCCCATCTACTTCCCAACCGTAACCCTCTACCAGCAATGTGGAGTACTGACTGTGAGACAATTGTTTCTTCTGAATATTGTATTGCTGCAGCATAGTAAACTTATGTATGATCCGTCATTATTACAAAAACGTAGAAAATATATGGTTTGTACCCAGCGGTCTCCTTATAGAACTAGATTCAGTACAAGATTTTTTAATTTCATTGGACCTTATATATATAACAAAATAAACAGAACTACAAATATTTACCAGCTTTCTAAACTAAATTGTAGAAAGAGAGTGTGTGAATATCTACAAAATCTTACCTATGAGGAAACTGAACTTCTACTACTTATTCCACAGTAACAAGCATTCCTGCACTTAACCAATCCTGTATTTGCATTTTTACAAATTCAGCCCGAATTCGGACACAACTAGTAACATATACACCAACTTATGCAACTCCCCACACACACTCATACATACATGCACCAACACATTCACGGCCCACACACCCTCTTACACTTCACTCACTCATATTTCACCTCCACACAAAGAGAGGACTCTCCAGGCATACAAATTTATTTTTTGTTTATTTAAATAGATAATAAGACAAAATTAATAATATAGAATTGTATTGTACAACTGAACAATCTCGTGTAATTGGCTAGAAATGTTGAAATTCGAGGTGATTGGCGCTGATATCCGAAATACAGGCTACGCTTAGTTCGGATACAGATGCTAATACATTTTGTACTTAGAAACAGCCTAAGCTAAATCTGTAACGTATATTATGTACTAAGTTAAAGTAGGATTTTAAAAATGTTTTTGTCGTCTAAAATTACTGCTGATTAATAAACTATTTTTTATATTTATATTTTTATTTATATAACTCATTTAACCCAGACGAGTAAATATTAATAAGTTACATTTGCTAGGATTTAGGAGGGGGGACTTTGTACCGATATGATATAACTGCGGCAGGTTATTCGATTGGTGTCGGTACTCCGGTTCATGAATTAAATTGAATAGGGCTATGAGAAAATTGTGAAGTGTGAACTTGCCGAGCAGGGTTCTTAGGTCTCAGGGATTATACCAATTGTTTATGACTTCTTTCTTTTTCTTAAACATTGCCCGACTCTAGTATTTGTCTTGTGACGTGGGTACAGACATAAATCTCACATGCATAAATACCCTTTGTAATCAATGTGCGCGTATATTTTTATATATATATATACTGGCGCGCTCACTCGGGGGTAAGCACTATTTATATGGCACGTCGCGACT
The DNA here is from genome assembly GCA_947459985.1 of Diloba caeruleocephala. NCBI lineage: Eukaryota > Metazoa > Arthropoda > Insecta > Lepidoptera > Noctuidae > Diloba > Diloba caeruleocephala. The sequence goes on along the minus strand of OX381612.1, from coordinate 22,151,831 downwards.
CGCCAATCGGCTGGCCTCATGTCTCGTCAGCTAAAAAGTATTCAAGTTATACCAATTAACAGATTTTTTTTTAAACACATACCTAACTTATTTAAATTAAACTAATTAAAAACTATGATAGCGTATTTTGGGTCTTCATTATACGCGTCTACGAAAACAAAATAAATGACGCTGGTAAACTTAATTATTTTATACAACTTTAATTTGGTAGACGACGAGGACGAACAAAATGAAGTAAATTTTCTTCGCTATTTCATGTCTTCAGAAGCCAAACAGAGTCGACAATCATTAATAAACAGCGCGTTTAAGTCAAAACAAAGTGACAGCGAGAATTTTGCTTAACGTTTATTACGAAGTTTGTATACAACAGCGCTCGTCCATCCCTATTTGCTCAGGGTAGATCAGACCTGAAAACTCTGTAAGAAGTTATTAGCAAAGGCAATTTCCAGAAGCCATTACTCATTTCTGGTAACAAACAAGCTTGAAGGCGTCCTGGGTGCTTCTTTGCAGTGTAATTGTGGAAACCCTGGCTCGAGAACATTTAGTGCCGACGTCACGGGGAAGTGGTTTCACGTACTTACGCCGCTGTAATTGAACTGAAGCCTAATCTTGTCGTCTCAAAATAGCTTCCAAATAAATTAGGGGTCGGTTGCAATAATTTAAGATTAAAATCCGTCGCTAGTACTTCTCTATGGTGACGTAACATTACTAAAACAGTATTACGCAATGGATATTTCGCGCTTTTTTCGCTTTTAGTCGGCTTTAGGTTTGCCGTGTGGTGCCGGCTCAGAATGCCACTACCCCATTTCCTGCCATGGGTGTCGTAAAAGTCGACTAAGGGATTAGCTGGAGGATGGGCAGCAGCGTCCTTCGAGTACATTAACAACTCAACTGCGATCGCCAACCCGCCTGCCAAGCGTGGCGATTATGGCAAAACCAAAAAAAATGTGCTCACAACACATCCATATCGGTGGTTGTGGTGATCTTTGGGGGAGGCCTGTGTCCAGCAGTGGACTTCATTCGGCCGAAATGATGAACCTCGCAAGGCACATCGTCGTATTAAAGTCATTAGATTCTACCAATTTATTTTAGTTAGAAGTACTTGTAACAAAGTCCCTGAATTAGGATGAAATGTGTTGAAAGGTTACTTTTCTTTTACTGTTTGTCAAAAAATGTTTTTACTTTTTTCCCACCAGCAGTTCTGTTCTATTCTATTAATACTTAATTTACCCTGTGCGTATTGAAAGTAAAATTCATACATTACTTAAATGATCATTAAAGGAATAAAATATTCTTTATTGTACACCATTTTACAAATGAAAACACAATCATTTGATATTTTAAATGTAGCTACCTATGGAGAAAAGCACAATTACTTATTATGTTGCGTAAACAATATAAAAAGAAAAACAAGTACTTAAAGTACATTATATAGATAATTTACAATATAAAAGAATCGAAGAATTGTTCAATTTGTTAGAAAGAAAAGTTATGTTGTCTTTTGGCTAATGAAAGTTTTTGGAATTGTTAAGAGTTTTCGTTCGGCCAATACCTTCGTTGAGAAACACAATTAAACTTGCGGTCAGTGCGACATTTAAAGGATATTTATAATTGTCTTATTAAGTAACTAGCCAACGAGAAAACGATTAAATTTAACGTGATTATTAACTTTCCGTGTGGTTTCCGGAATTAAAATATAGCGCTATCTCCCTTCAATGTCGTCAGAGCAGCATTCTGTGGAACTTTAGCCATACTGCGCTCACTAACCCGATTGCCAAGCGTAGGTATCTACTGCCACGCCCAATTACGACACAAACCAACAGACAACCGGCCCCCTAGTGAAACTGGTCGTTGTGGAAATCTATGGGGGATACCTTTGTTTAGCAGTGGACGTCCTTTGGCGTATATAATGATGATTAATAACTGAAAACTAGAGACTTATTCACTCACTAAGGAAACAGCGTTTAGTGAATCATACGGTATTTTTATATATGTTTATCTAGCCATACAGTCCGAGTCGCTGAGCGTAAATTAAGATTTTGTGATCAAACTGTGTGTTTTTATAACTCAATTAAAAAGTATCCATCATAATTTATCCTAATCTAGCTTTATGGCAAATTTCACTTGAATCCAGTCGCCGATGAGCGCGATGGTGCGTCAAAAACATTCATATCGTACTGGCGGTATGTCTCTTATTGCAAGAGTCCGGCTAGCTGTATGGGCTCCTGCATGTCGTTCTCCCTGCTGGTGTTAGTTTAGTCTGTTACGCTGACGACGCTCTGGTGTGAGCCAGCGGGGAGTCCATCGAGGGAACCAACCGGCTTGGAGAGCAAGCGGTGGCAATTGTGCAAAAACCCACACCCTGGGTCTGCGGATGGCGCCTCAAAAAGCCGAGGCACTATGGTTCCAAAAACTGCCAAGGAGCAGGGAACCACTCAGTTCGTGGATACCCGTTGGTGACGCGTGCATCAGGGCGGGTCGGTATATGAAGTACCTGGGGCTCACCCTGGTCAGTCGTTCAGGCTTCGAAGAGCAATTTCAGCGCCTCGTCCCCCGAGTCGAGAGGGTAGCGGGTGCTCTACACCGGCTGCTGCCCAATCGTGGCGTTGGGCAGGCTAAGGCCGCTAGCTCGGCGTGATACACTTGGAAAGTGGTGTCACCGCCTGCGGGGACGCACATTAATACCAATCGCGTTGTCGAGGCAGTCCTGACGCTTTTTGGAGCCTGGCTCATAAGGAGCGGAGCGAGCGCGTCACCTATTGCCTGACGCAGTTGTTTATCGGGCACGGTTGTTTTGGTGTGTACCTGCACAGGATAGGATGCGAGGCCACGGCACAATGCCACCATTGATAGTGACCAGGATACCGCACAGCACGCACTCGAGGCGTGCCCTGCGTGGGTGGCCGAGCGGCGGATCTTGGTCGATCGGATCGGACAAGATCTCTTTCTGCCGGCAATAGTGTCGGCTATCCTGGCAGAGCATGACGCTCAAAGAAGGAGGAGACGGCGCCGGCGTGACCGCTTTACAGTCACCCTCTCCGAGATGTGCCTATAGGCGCAGCACCAGTGGTTTTAGACGGTAGGAGTCTGGCATGCCCCTTCGTCCTTCCCCGGGGCGGAGGAAGTTCATGTAAAATTTCCACTAGGTCCAGTAAAAAAAAGGTACTGTATAGGCTTTAGTACAATAAGAGATCGGCTTATACTGGGCATATATAGCATGATACGTAGCCGTGTGTACCACCGTAGCGCCAGATAGTATTCGCTTTAAAACGCATTAAAACTTTAGATATTACTGTGTTCCGGTTTCACAGGTGGCACTGTAGAAATCAAATTAATGGGCATTAGAGACTGAATAACTGATGTCTCGTGGTGACGAGCGCAGTTTGGTGCTACGCAGGACTAATTCTGGGTAGCATTACAATTGATATGCGCAGGCGTGACGAGTACCACGTTAGCCACCAGGTGAATTACTTGCTCGTCTCGTCAATGGGTAGTATAAAAAACATACATAATATTAGTAGGACTCACTTAGGTTACGCGCAGATCAGGTACCGGGCCATTGAATAAGGGATCCTCTCAAATTAAGCTAGAATAAAAAACATGTATTTAAAACTAGGGATCAAGCAGTTACTATTTATTTAGTTTCTATTTTAGGGTATGTAAGTAACGCAGTCTTCTTTCCAGGCATTAATTAAACGAGTGACTAATTTATAACGTTGCTTAGTTATTCTTCCTTCAAATTTTGGTCTAATTGCGACCTCGGTAATCGTCACGTTATTTACTTTAACGTTTAATTCATTCGTTTTGGTAACTTACTGTATAATTGGAATAATCTACAAATAAACTGGGTCCCGTTATAAAAGTTAGAGGACAAAGCGTCCACGGGGGCTGCTCATTTCAGTATTAAAATTTATAAAGGACTCAAAATCCAGAGCTTTTCAGATTAGACGGCGGTGTACGTTGCGTTGGTTTACCTGGCGTGATGAAGGTACGCTTGATGACACAACGCTTACCTACACAAATATTGTAACCAATTTTCCAAGATTTACTTTTAATAAAGTATGAGTAAACAACATTTTGATTTATATTTAGATTATATTACACAAAAACGGTTTTAAACACGTAAAGCTTGCCTTTCTTTTTTGATGTCATCATTTCGGCCAAACGAAGTCCACTGCTCAACGACCGATATGGGTGTGTTGTGGGCTCATTGGGGGGTTTTGCCATAATCGCCACGCTTGGCAGATGGGTTGGCGATCGCAGTTGAGGTGTTAATGCACTCGACGACGCTGCTGCCCACCCTACGGCTAATCCCTTAGTCAACTTTTACGACACCCACAGGAGGAAATGGGGTGGTGGTATTCTGAGCCGGCACCACACGGCATATTGCCTTTCTGTGCTGTGTCGCAAGTTCGATCCCGCAGGGAACATAAATTTGTATGGTCCACAGACAGTTACTCCGGGTTTGGGTGTAAGTATATGAAAACTGTACCCACGACACAGGAGAAATCCTGCTAAACAACTTTATCAGACAGAAAGATTAAATTTGCTGTTTTTATTGACGTATTCAGTTTTGATTTGACTATAAATCGAACGTATAATTCTCAGCTGAATGCAGAATTTCAGCCGGTAGGTAGGCCGCAAATCATGGTCTTCAGCTTTATATTCGTTTTAGAGCCACCCTGCGCAGTTAGCTACGCTACGTTTATTTCTGCTCTATAGCACTATGTTACTATACCTATTTCTGAAACTAGCTATAGTTGTACGTTAACAATTAACTTCGTACCTACTGGTTAACATCGGTTTTTGTGACACTGTCATCATCGTATTAAAAGTTTTGGTTCAATCTACAGGCATTGTAGAGCGCTGGTGGCACAACGGCAGAAGAATATATGATTAGATAGGGCGATTTACCGCTGATAGCGCTTTATAGTTCATGGATTTTTTGTATTAACTTTACCGAAATCTACTGAACTTCGAAAGGTCGACAATATTAGATCGAACGATCATAGATCGACATGTTATGAAAAACAATAGAGGGCTTGTAACTCAAAACCGTTGCCCAGCTCAAAACCCTTTATATATACAATTAAAAAACGTTGCTCTCACAGCGCCCAAAGATAAATATTCGTCTTATGCGTATAAAGCCACCGAAGCGATTCTACCCGCATTTGTGAATAAAATATGATACCTAACAATTAAAGAACCTAAAGCAAAATAAACGAAATCACATTCTAATTATAACATTAAGGTGTGGGTGGTTAAGCTTTTCAGTGATAATAATCCGAACTGGAATTTCATGCGGAAAAGCCGCGTGAACCCGTAGTGAAAAAAATCTAGAACATTCCATTAGCATTATGTGTGTGTAAATTTAGTTGCTAAACTGGTCACGTAGTACCTTTTGTTAACAGCTAAATACTAAATTCAGTTTTAGTGTGTCCGCGGCTGTCGCATTTCATGCTGTACACACTATACGCACTATGTTGCGTTACACATTAACATATTAAAATATGCAAAGCGTATTATTACCAAAACGTTTGTAATCCTAGTGTAAACAGAGTGTTTTCGGAGAGAATGTTGTGCCAATGGTAATTTTGGGCAGTTAACGGGCGAACTAACGTGGTTTAAAATAATGAAATCAACTACATTCGGATATCTGGATTCACAGCATTGCAGCTAACCTATAAATATGTTAAGGCCTCACTGTGTGCCGAGTAAGGAATTCATAAAACATATACATCATTCATTGGCTTCGCATTTTTTGTAGATTTTCATTATTCAAGGAGCGATTACACCAAAAGAGCGAATCAGACGGCTCTCACTCTGTATTTAACGCTAAATTATAAAAACACTGAAAAATACGCTTCTGAAATAACACAGGAAAATATACCTATATACACATGTAAGGATGTGTGCTTGACAAACATCACAGCATGATTTAGGAAATTAATAGACACGCGCTCAGCTCAACTCAGCATACCATTTATTTAATGAAAAATCAATAATGACACGTCATGCTGGTTTTACGCTTATTTATACAAAATGTACAACGTATTTGGTGGTTGAATGTGCCGCATTACATTAATCTCTCTGATGTTAGCTGTGAAGCGTAATTTAAATTTAAACACCTTTTGGTACTTTTGTCGCCGTTTGTGGCGAGTACTGTCGTTGCGAGTCGATGGTTTGCTCCAATTTCAAGCATCAACGCAGCTAAATGCGTGGCTGGGTACCTTTTCCCGACGTCTTATGTAAGTAAATCTTCAACCGTAACATGTTGTTTAAACACATTTCGCGTACCTACTGAAGTTTAATCACTTTTGAGACTAACAAGGTAGACAACTCCGTCTCCTCCGGTGGATGTCGTAAAAGGCGACAAGGGAATCGTAACCAGAGAAATGACCGGTTAAGCAACCACATTTCCCAGAAATGTATGCGAGAAGCCCAATATTAAATAAAAATAAAAGTAACCAGAGGGATAGGGAGCAGCGTGCCTTCTGTGGAACAGTAACTCAGTAACAGTAGCCATACAGCGCTCACCAACCCGCCTGGCAAATTCCCTTCAAAATGACGACACAATTGTGGAAATCTTTGGAGGAGGCCTTTGTTCAGCAGTGGACGTTCTTTGGCTGATATGATGATGAAAAACTCCGAACAAGACAATTTTTAGAACTACTTTAATTATATTTTGTTTAAGTTGGATATGGTTTTCGGTATAATTGTTTATAATATATATAAGTGTTTTTAATATTTGTTTTAATATTGTTTTATAGTTTCTTCAATATTATTCGAAAAATAAATATTCAATCATTTGAAACATTATCTTACAAAATATCCATATTTGGTCGTGCAAAATATACGACGTGTGATATTTTCAAATCTTCACGGTTCATTTTCCCTTCCGTGAGCAACGACAGAGAATGTGATCGAGGCAGTAAGCTAATTTAAATATACCAGGCAGAGGTAAATTCCTTTACGCTCAGAATTTCTTGAGGGTTAAATCTTCATCTCGGGTGAATCGTCTCAGTCAAACTTTGACGTCACTCTATAATACAGAGTCAATTGACTGCGACTACGGGATTTCTTTCATCAGATTGAAATTATCTGTCATCGGCATGCAACATAAGAAATAATCGATTAAAGATTTATAGAACCTAATTTCAGTAAAACGCATAAGTGATTCGAGTGCGCTTATGCGTTCAATGCGATTTGTCGGTAGTTCGGTACTTATTTGTAGGCCTACAGCGCAGCTAAGACATAAATCTCACATATACAAACGCCCAGACCCGAGAAACTATCTGTAGATCATACAAACATTTGTCCCGTGCGAGGATCGAACCCGCGACACATAACGCAGCAAAACATCGCTTAGCCACTTCGTCGAAAGAGAGGATAAAAGAGAAAAAAAAGAAGTAAATAATGTTGTTTCTGCCCACAACAGACTAGCTAGACACCTTAAGACACATACTAATCTACTGAGCTTTTTTTTATTCATCCGTTACATCATGTACTTCCTCCACCCCGAGAAAGGGTGGAGGGGTATGCCGGACTCCTACCGGTTAAAACCACCGGAGTAGTCATCTTCGGCACTGAAGGGTGGCTCCAGGAACTTGAATAATCTCCATTAAGAGCCACTCGTTGGTGCCATGTCTTTAGGCTCATAACACAACACACATATTTCATATAAAGACGACAAGAGGCTCAGGCGTAGTGTTTGGGGCCTTTTAGACTAGGTATGTTTGTAATATATATAAATGTTTCACTATAATGCACAAAGTAGGTATTATATATAATTAACTTGTTAGCTTGTAATTTTATAATGCAAACTTGGTTGGGAAGACGTGTCAGGATTTGATCGCCTTTGGTTAGTTGCCTTAGACTTTTCGAGTATACCATCTATACAAATAAATAAAATAGAAGTGGCTGTTTGTAATGTCAAAATGACAGATTTAAATAAATGCATATGAAAGTATATACGGTATTTCAACTAACAAAATGTTTTTGTTTTGTCTGTCTGTCTGTTTGTCTCTGCTAATGTCCGAAACGGCTGGACCGATTTTGACGGGACTTTCACTGGCAGATAGCAGATGTTATAAGTAGTAACCTATACAAATAAATAAAATTTAAGTTTTCTGTTTGTAATGTTAACAGCAAGTTTTTACTAAATGCATAATAAAGTATATAGGGTACTTATAAATAAATATCATTTTTTATTCTTTTGTCCGTCTGTTTGCTCCGGTTAATCTTCGAAAAAGAACCCATGAAATTCAATATAATTATATACTAATTATATAATAATTATTTACGTATTAACAGACTTTTTTAAATTAAACTTCGGGTAAAAACGCACGCTAGTACGTAATAAGAAAGTGTAAAGTGTAAGTTGTACTATAAAGATGCAAATAAATAAATAAAATAATAATCTACTGTGATGTAGACTACGCTATTATGTGCAAAGCAGTGAAACAGTTTCATAACATCTGTAATTCAGTCGCTGCCACAGCATCACGTAGCGTCGCGACTGCATCAACGTCAGATAAAATCTAACGGACTTTACACTGAAACGAAAATTAAAATGAGCTTTGTTACCGCGAGTTTAATCTCACCATGTCTTTAATGCCCTTTATGTTAAACAAATAAGTTGACTTTTACTCGTTACGCAAATTAGGAAGCAAAGTTTAATGATGATGATTGTTGTTATAGAAATGCTGTATGGACTTGTTAGGTTTTTGTCAGTTACGTCAAAGTTTTATGTTAGTTATAATACCAGTCTGTAGCTGTCCGTGTACCACTGCAGGGTAAAACCTCTTCTAATATACAAGACTAGCTGTGCCCCGCGGTGTCACCCGCCGTTTAATTTAAAAGAAATATTATTTATAGATAATTATTATATAATTTTATAAATTAGTATAAATATATTGGATTTCATGGGTATTTTTTTCAAACAACATATCGCACTAAAATACTACTAGATACTGTAAGCGATTACTGCGTGCATCGAAAATTTTTGATCAGAATTGTAAAATAACTTTTTTAAATCTGTAACGACGCCTGCCACCTTAGTCATCCTGCGACCACGAATGCTGCAGTGTTCGAAACGTCAGTAAAAACGAAAATCTATAATATACGCGGTGTAGTAGTAGTAATGTTTAAAAGTGTTTTACTACATTACCATACAATCCAAGTTTTCCTCATGATGTTTTCCTTCACCGTTAAAGCCAGTTGTACCTATTGACATTGAAAAAGTCACATATTATGTATATATGGGTGTCCCACACTATGTTTGCCCATATATGTCTCCATTCTAGGACTCTCTGCTCAATCGGTCATCGGTACTTTGACAGAAGTGACCAGCCCACTGCCACTTCAGCTTGCTAATAAAACCAGCGTCCGGCACTTAAGCCTGGCATGAAGCTGATCTGGACACCTATTTTGTCCAACCGTGAGACATATATTATTAGGTACCTACGAAGGTCTACGTTAGTTTTATTTGGACTTGTACATTTTTATATTTTTAAATATTGTTATCTATGTCCCTGTTTTTACAATCGTGTCTCTGTGTTGTGATCAAAATAAATCATTCTTTCTTTCTTTCTTTCTAATCCGGTGTGCTATGTCGATCACTATGGCTCTCTTTTGGATACCCTCGTTTCGGATTCTATCCTTTAGAGAGACTCCGAGCATAGCACGTTGAATAGCCCACTGAGCGAATTTAAACTTGTGGACTAGTCTGACTATTAGTGTCCACGTTTCGACTCCGTAAGTCATAACAGGTAGGACGTACTGGTTGCCCTGGGAAGACGGTGGTGCGCACGTGGTCACGTGCCGCCGTGTGCGTAGCACAGCGCACAGCGAGGCTTGGGGGGATCCTTTACAATCCTCCCCGAGAAGTGCCTGGGGGGCGACATTTTTACAGTCGCCTTCCCTCCGCTAGAGGGGGTGGCCGCTTTACATTCATCCCCTCCGAGATGTGCTTAAGGCGTGGCATCACTGGGGGGGCTCTAGTGTGATCTTACGAGGACCTGGAGCCCCTCTTCGGTGCCGAAGATGACCGCTCCAGTGGTTTTAGCCGGTAGGGGTTCGGCATACCCCTTCGCCCTTCCCCGGGGTGAAGGAAGTTCATATAGAATTTCCACTGGACATCAATTAAGAAAAATTAAAAAACGGACTTATTGTTTGAAAACTCTCGTTTTGAGACATTGCGAAATACAAGAAGACGAGAAGGTCTGACGAAGCTTGCTGAATGCTGCCCAGCAAAGTATCTTTCTGTCGGCATCTCTGTCAAAGTTGTGTCTACCCAACCGGAGCATTTAGGTTAGGTTAGACAAATAGATATTATGTCGATTCAGTTGAATGATAAATGTACAATTAGAACCTTTAAACCGGCCAATAAACTAAAAAGACAAACTAGTATATATCTAACAACAAGCAGCTCTTGCCTTAATAGCATAAATTAAGTGAAATGGAGTAACATAATTGTTGTAATAGACGCAGGTGTCGTACGCGAGAATATAATTATAATTGCTAAAGTTAAGTAAACCTTTGTGATAGTTTCATGCTAGGTTAACTATGTTAGTGCTCTGTTTATTTGTAAAGAGAAAAGGTAGTGATGCGAATTAAATTGGGATAAGTTAATGAACACCTAAAGGTTTGGAACACTCAATTATTGTATTACAACATGACACTTCAGTATCCTTATCGCTTTCGAACCTCAATTTAAATATCCCGTATACAAGCTTCATCGAGCATAACGCTTGGGCCAGTCGATCCTGCAATTGAGTTAAGTGGTGGTTATTCTTAGCCATGCGATACTGGACCGGTCCAATCTACGATAACAACACTGGTGTGACCATAACATTATGTAATTATTGCAATTCGCGAGGTGGACCACGGCCGTATAATTCGACCATAATACAATTGAGTTTCGGTGTATGGTACCGTTAAGCTATGCGTGTCGTTACTCTAAATGATTATATTACCTGGTTTTAGTTAAAGCGGTTTCCATGCCACACTGAAATGTTTTTTGCTAATTGCTTTCCAGGTATAGTTGCGGTTTAATATTAAAAAAATATTATACTGAAGCGGAACAAGATCCTAAGAAAGTGCAAAAATCTTCCACATTTTTAATGACATTACAACGTTTATATCTATTCTAATATTAGAGCAGGTAGGACGCACTGTGTCCATGTGGTGTCCGGATTAAGAATATAGCACCAACTCCATCTCCTCCCGTGGATGTCGTAAAAGGCAACTAAGGGACTCGTAACCAGAGGGATGGGCAGCAGTGTCCCTTCTGTGACACAGCAATACCTCTGCGCTCACCAACGCACCTGCCGACACACGGCTACACTGCATATAACCAGTATGGGGGACGACTTTGTTCAGCAGTGGAATCTTTTTGGCTGATATGATGATTATTAGAAAGCTAAATTGTGTGTTTGTTTGGTTATAGATAGATGGGTTGGTGGTCGGTTAGTCACGGAAACTGCTGCTATATGATTAAAATTAAAAGAAAATAAACTCCGTCTGTAAAATTTAAATCAAACACATTACTACTCCAAAAATGCGTTCCAGTACACATATGATTACATGTTTACTCAATTACTTTGTGTTCTATTTGAAAACAAATGTATTTTTTATGCAACTTTATAACGAGACGAGCACGTCATTCGCCTGGTGGTAAGTCATGCCTACCCATACAATTGTAGTGCTACCTAAGACTAATACTACGTAACACCACACAGCGCTCGTCAACTCGAGAGACATAAGTTATTTAGTCTCTTATGGCCAGTAATTTCACTAGCTACAGTGCCGTTCTAACCAGAGCACAGTAATGTCTAAAGTTTAAACACTACTGCTTCGCGGCGAATATCTGGCAATGTGGTAGTATTTTTTTTGCCTTTGTAACTTCATCATGACCTTCATCCGCCCCGGGGAAGGGTAAAGGGGCATGCCAGACTCCTACCGGCTAAAACCACTGGAGCGGTCATCTTCGGCACCTAAGACGGTACATTAACTGTGGTGGTACTTACCTTTTTTTTTTTTTTTTTTTTTTTTATTTTTTTTTTTTATTGGTGCCTAGTGGAAATTCTTCATGAACTTCCTTCGCCCCGGGGAAGGACGAAGGGGTATGCCGGACTCCTACCGGCTAAAACCACTGGGGCGGTCATCTTCGGCACCTAAGGGAGGCTCCAGGTCCTCGTATCATCACACTAGAGCCGCCCACTGGTGCCACGCCTATTAGCGCGTGACCACATGCGTGCTACCGTCTTCTCTTGGGTCGCTTGGTGTGGGCACGCAGATTCCCCAATCTACGCACCCGCGAACCCAGAGGTCCCCCACCTTATAGCAATGGCAGGGGTTTTCAGGCGTATCGGAATTAGGCGCCAGAGCGGTTGTTACCCCGGCGCCGTCTCCTTCTTCTTCGAGCGGGATCGGCCCTCTCCCGATCCCGCTCTGCGTTCTCCTTCTGGAGCATGACGCTCTCACAGAAGGAGACCACTGCATTCCAGTTTTCGTGCTCTGCCAACATAGCCGACACTACAGCTGGCAGAGAGAGATCTTGCCCGATCCGATCGACCAGGATCCGCCGCTCGGCGGCCCACGCAGGGCACGCCTCGAGCGTGTGCTGTGCGGTGTCCTGGTCGCTATCACAATGGTGGCATTGTGCCGTGGCCTCGCGGCCTATCCTGTGCAGGTACGCACCGAAACAACCATGCCCGGTGAGCACCTGCGTCAGGCGATAGGTGACGCGCTCGCTCCTTCTGAGCCAGGCTCCGAAGAGCGGCAGGACGGCCTCGACGACGCGCTTGGTCGCAAATTGCATCCGCAGGCGGTGACGCCACTTTACAAGTGCGCGTCGCCGAGCCAGCCGCCTCAGCCTCTCCAACGCCCCTGGAGGCGCGTTTTCGCCGCTCTGGCGGAGGGAGCGTGTCTGATCGTAGACCCACGCATCCATCTCCGCCAGGATGTCAAAAGGCGGAAAACGCGCCAGGAGGGTTGCCGCCTCGTAGGAGACTGTTCGGTAACCTCGTGCGATCCGAATAGCCACTCTGCGCTGCAGACCGTGAATTTTGGTGCCGCCCTAATAGCGCCCCACGGGATGGAGTTGAAGGCGTTGACGATGTCTAGACTGACCGCCAACGCCACCCCACCCCGTCGGGACACTGCCTGTTCCGACAGCGAGCGGACGCGAAGAATCGCGTCGATGGTGGACCGCCGCTGCCGGAAGCCATACTGACTTTCGGCCAGGTCGGGGCCAACTCGCGACAGGTGCTCAACGAGTCTTCGGGTAATTATTCTTTCGAATAGCTTCGAAGCCTCGTCGAGCAGGCAAATGGGACGGTATGCAGAGGGAGACTCTGCAGCCCTTCCTTCCTTCTTCAAGAGAACCAATCCGGCTTCCTTCCAGCCGGACGGGAACACGCCACTACGGAGGCAACTGGTGAACAGCCGCCTCAAGCGGTCCCCAAGAGACTGTAGCGCATACACCCACGCACGGCCCGGAATGCCGTCCGGACCCGGTGCGGTGTTGCGACTCTTCAGGCGGCCAATGGCTCGGCCCAGCTCCCCATCCGAAACCCCCAACTCCTCGGCCCAGTCCGAGGCATTTGGGGGTGGAGAGGGACCAGGATGGTCCCGAACCGCCGGAAAGAGCGTTGAAAGTACTCTCTCCAGCAAATCCGGGGCCATGGTTTCGGTCACCGGGGGGACATACGGGCGCAACTTGCCCACTACCATACGGTAGGGTCTCCCCCACGGGGTGGTACTTACCTAGGCGGCCACTTGAAGTAAGAGACTTACCACCCGTAAAGACTAAAGTAAAATACTAACATATAACTATGTGTCCAGTAACGATAATCTGACATCACGTGAGTGTGCCCGAGTATGAAGTTGTTAGTAACGACTGCAATCGGTTGTTTCCTGCTTGTCCCGCATCCTATTTGAAAAGATTGACAACCAATCATTTCGTTAACAATTCATAACATAAAAGCCAATTGCTGTTATAAAAACGTGCGGTGCAGTGAGGATTTCCTTTGAAATATATAGGTACCCTAAATGTTTGGCACTGTGTCTCCATTATCTAGTCTTCGAGAGTAAGTAGATTCGGGTTAAATAAGCGTTACAAAATTATACATACAGCGCAACCAAACCCGTTTGGATGTTAGACGACACGGTGGCAGCTATCATTTATATTAGTAGAATAAGGGCTGATTTTTCAATCGTCAGATAAACAGCAGTGTAATCCGTTTTAAAGTTTTTTATCATACTGAGTAATAATCGCGAAAACTTAAGACATTACTACTCCCGTTTCCTTCATCTCCCTCTCCCTCCATCCATGAACATTCATATTCATATCGTTTCATCCCTCTTCATCACATGCCCCTACCGAGACAAACGATTTACGTTCACCTTTTTCATCATTGGCGCCACTTTCAATCTCCCTCAATATACTTATTTATTCCTTTATAAATTGGTGTCATGCCGCACATCCGTCTCTACATTCTCATCTCCAACGTGAATTTTTACTAATTAAATACATATGACATTCAAAGTCACATTGGTTTTGCCAGGTTTTGAACCCGCAACCCAGTCCGCTAAACTTTGAGCCATCAATGTCCATAAAGAAAACCATGTTTTATTCATTAAACTGCAGTTAAGTAACCGTAATCTGGAAGCTTAAAAAAATAGAAGTGGATAGCAAAATTAAGAGGTTCAGATTTAATATAGTGCCTCATAATTTTTCAATTTTAGTTGCATTTTAATACCGTTGCAGGAATGTTTTAAAAATAGTAATTATTTTGGCAACTGAATTTGTATAGGGGAGAATTTATAAAGGGATTTTATTTAAAAAAGGGCTAACTATCAATTCAAAACTGTAGTTCTTTTAAAATATTTAGATGGAAAATAATGTGAAATATACACACATCCATACCTAGACGTATGCACAAGTATTATTGAAGAGGGTCTCGAGAGGCACTGGCTCACCCCTCAGACTACAAGTATTGATAGACACGCAACTCTTATATGACTATTTATTTACTTCGCGATGCCCTTCAGGGAATTGTTTGCTGAGAGGGAAATGGAAGTAAAGCCTCACTTTGTGTTTTAACGGCAATACATAGTATCACGCTAACGCAGCCTAGTCGAGTAATAAAAAATATGATTGTACTAATAGTAGGTTCCTCTTCCTAAGAAGCAGTGTACCGTAATTAGAAGTACCATATAGGGCTTTGTTACCCCATTTGATGGGAATATGGTAAGCTTTATGCGAAGCTATGTTCTAACTACTCATATATACGTATTACAGTAACGCTTAGGTACCTCCTGTCGGCATGCTTGGTTAAGAAGCTTGATGTATTGTTGTTTTTCTTTTACTCCAGATATAATTATAATATTTCCTAAAACGCCAGTGTAACACAATTTGATATACTACAGAGAATTAAAACCAGTAACTGGAACCTCAATCCAATAATAGATTCGATTAACTGGTAAGCAATCATTAGTATTATTGTGTGTCATGCATCATTGAAATAGATTACATACACACAAGGTATCAACCCTTTACTGTTTCAATTTGACTATTGAATACTGATGACACTTCTAAGTTAAATCAACAAATGAATTGCAGCGAATCAACTTTGTAACCTTCGCTTATCATACAGCCGTACCAGATCGTCACAAAAGATAATCTGGAATCGTCAGTTTAAAGGGCACGTTTCACTATATTGCCGAAGGAACGTTTTAATTAAGGGAATGGAGCGACCGGCGGTTGATGTGCACGCTCGCCGTATACAACTTACAAATGGATTAGTCTGAAACACGTTCAATTTACTTACCTATCTGAGGCGATGAACTGCTGTATCGAGTGCATGCTTCCTTTTGAAGTTTAGTTCCGGTTTAAATGTACACAGTATCTCGGAATTACCGTGATTTAGAGCAGAACCGTTGGTTTCATTGAATGTGATGCAAGTTTTCATTTTTTGGTTACGGAATAGGGCCTAAGTATATTAAGTACTAGCCGTGTGGTGCCGGCTAAGAATACGTGGGTGTCGTAAAGGCGACTATGGGATTAACCGGAGGATGGGCAGCAGCGTCTTTCGAGTACATTTATAACCTAACTGGGATCGCTTACCCGTTCGCCAAGCGTGGCGATTATGGCAAAACCCCCCAATGAGCACACAAAAACAACCCATACCGTTCCGTTACCTGTACTGTTGTGGCAATCATTGGGGTAGGCTTCTATCCAACAGTGGACGTTATTTGGCTGAAATAATGATGATGATTTGAAGTACGGTTTAAGTTGCGTGTGGTTTCCGGCAGAGATTATACCGACCATCTCAACCTATGGCTGTTGTAAGAGGCGATTAAGGATTAGTATCAAAAGAATAGTTAGCAGCATGCAGTCGTGTGCTAATAACAACATACTGCGAACACCATTCCGTATGACCGCTTATTGTAGTACATATGATTATTGGGAGGCCCATGTTCAGCAGTGAACGTTTACGGGCTGTGTATATATATTAAGTACCGAACTAACGTAATACTCTCCATTTCGATCTTAACTTGCCGACCATCAGGCAATTTATGAAACAATCGTCTAAACGCTATCTCGATTCTGCCCTGTCCCACCCAAATCCTCTCGTGGTATCAGCCGCCGATTACCAACTCTCCCGTATCAGTAGAGTACGCCGCCCGAGGTACGTTCTGGTCGATCCAGACGATAAAATCAGGTTAGATCACATAAAGAGACTCGCGTTGTCTCGTTCACTCAACACCCGACCGTTGTACCGCCCTCGCCGCCGAGGATGCCCGCCTCACCGACGTCGCGGAGGCCTATCAAGTTAGCACTTCTCCCTCCCGTCTCTTGCTCGCGCCGGCCCGCGCCGAGCCTGTAGCTTTAAATGTCCCTTAACACAATTTAAATAATACCGATCCAGCTGTCCCCAAAACAATAGCTTGTTATCCCCAGCAACGCCCTAAGCCGAGGTCCGTGTCCCACAGGGGGCGCCCTTAGCGAAAGTTGCTTAGTTTTGAATACTAAATTTAAGCCTGGCTGACCGGTTAAGCAACCACATTTCCCAGAAATGTATGCGAGAAACCCAAAAATAATGCAACAAAAACTGCTTTGTAATACGTTTATTTCGCGATACATATCTATTATTAAACTTTATCGTCTTTTTTTAAATTATGAGGCTATAGGCTCAGTCGCCTCTCACGTCGCTAAAATCTCACCGTTCTGTTTCCGACTTAATGTTTGTCATCTCACATGTCATCTTCTTGGCAAAATCTGTATTAACGTAAATTCCAGAACTACGCGCTATCCATGCTCATTAATTAAAGCTCCTTGAGACCAAACCAATCTCAGTAAACATTAACCGATTATAACAATCTCCCATCAATATAATGCCTGCAAGTGTTGACCAATTATTTTTGTTTTTGCTTTTTAACTTGCATTTATAATGTGTTTTAAACGGCCTACCCAAAACACTACATGCAGTATATATGCGGATTGTATAGTGTTAATGCTTGCAGAGCCGATATTTATCGACGTTTATTGGTTCTATCTATCTATTTGTTACATTTTTTATATGTTTAAGTGTAACGTGCTTAAAAAATTAAGCATTTAAAGTTTTAACGGTTATAATTTCAGTATTAATTTTGGAAGATCAGTCCTTCTGTAACCGGAAAACCACACAAATTGAGCTTTTGATGTCGATTACAATTAATGTGTAGTTAGTGTATTTTTTCATTCCAATAAATAAGGAAATTATCAGTTATTATACCTGTAACATGTCCACACTGAGACTCAAACATCGAGTACTTTTAGTTATCTCTTAGAACTTGTTTAACTGATAGGTATTCCCTACGTTTTCTTTTTAGTCTTGAAACTCAAAATTCTAATTTATCTTCCTATCACAAATATTTTTGGGCAGCTTTCAATGGAAACCTGTTGTTGACCATACTATTAACAAACAAATCAAATCCCGGTATTACGTCTGGTACACAATGATATAATGGCATGAATTAATGCTCATTTAATTGGATATGGGCTGCCATTACTCCTGTACAATGGCCATTCGCTCGGAACACGAGACATGCAAGATCTATTTATTAATTGTTAATATATGTTTTGTGCTTAGTTCAGTGAGTTATACTTAGTAATAAGTCAGTCACAAGATTTAGGAACCCATAAAGGCACTGTAAATTGGCTTCAGGGGTAGATTCAAACCGCCTATTTATTTATAACGAATACGAGACTTCGCAGTAATAACTATTTACAACAATTTATTGCTATTGTATACAAAGGGTTGGTTTGCTAACATCAAACATTTGCATTTAATTCAATCTCAAAAAATAAAAATAAATGAAAGCTGCCTAACAAATATTAAACCATTTTCAACATTGCCAATTTTCAGTTAGATACTTTACTATGTATGAGCTACGTTGAATCTAAATGTATATAGTAATAAACTTTTTACGAAAGATCAGCTAAAACATAATAAAACTTTTCACTAGAGATTCTTATGTACACTGTACAGACATAATCTTTTTCTCAAGCGAATTTGTTACTACTTCTTAAAAGCTAAAAGTTTTACTTTCGCGATAAAGTCTGGGACCTCGCTAATTTTTTTCGTACGGAAATAGGCACAGTTTGCAGAGTGCCAAACTCTAAGCGTCGTAAACTTCACCTTATATTTTTTTATCTCACTACAAAAGCTAAAGGAATTTTTAAGAACATTATTTGTGGTAGCTATTTTTAGTAAGTATTTTTGAAGTTACTTGTCAAAGTCGCACGGTTGGTGCAGTGGCTGATACAGTCGGCTGCTGCGCTTCGGGTCGTGAGTTCGATTCCCACACGGAACAAATATTTATATGATCTGCAGGTAGTTGTTCCGGGTCTGGGTGTATTGTGTGTGGAATTTATGTCTGTAAACGCACCCACGACCCAGGAGAAAAACAAATGTGGGGCAAGGTTTTAAGAACAAAAAAGTATACAGATACGATGATATCGACAATGATCGATAGACAAGCGATTTTTGACGAAAGTATTTCCTATAGTTGTCGCGTACTGTTCTGACAATAGTTAGAAGGTAGGGCCCCTACAAGTAAGTACAAGCCTAGCCTATACAAGCACTAATGGACAATGCTTGGTAGTGTAGGACAAAAACTTTTATCATCAGCCAGAGGACGTTCACTGCTGAATAAAGGCGTCCTAGTCATTGGGGGGAATTTGCCAGTACTCACCACGCTTGGCAGGCGAGTTGAGAAACGTAGTATGGCTATTGTTTCACAGAAGGGACACTGGGCAGCATCCCTCTGTTTTACAGACCCTTAGTCGACTTACGAAATCCACCGGAGTGGATCGCCATAAGTATTCTTAATCCGGACACCACACGGAATACATATTTGGTATTTTACACGAAATAAAACTATATTACACAGCTACAATATAGCCGTGTGGTATCCGGATTGAGAATATAGCACCACTCCATCTCCTCCCGGGGATGTCGTAAAAGGCGACTAAGGGACTCTAAACCAGAGGGATGGGCAACAGCGTCCCTTCTGTTCAAACAGTAGCCATCTGCGGCCACCAATCCGCCTGCCAAGCGTGGTGAGTACTGGCAAATTCCCCCCAAAACTATGACTCACGGCATATTACCTACCGGTCTTACGGGGGAGGCTTTTGTTCAGCATTGGACGGTTTTTTGGCTGACATGATGATGACAGCTGTAAAGATTAATATCCAAACATTTCTCAAAGTCAATAATGATTAAAATAAGAAAAAATTCGTAGCTTCGTTAACTATCAGACGCAAATGTCTACAATACCGGATGGTTTATTAAATATTTAATAATGATTCTAAGAATACCAGTTTAGTCATAGTTAGGGTCATACTTTCATAATGGAAAATGTTTTGAGCCTAGGTTTTATGAATGGTATAGAATTCATTTCAAGTATCAAGCACACTAGTGGGCACCACATTGTTGTTCGACCGGACCATTTTTAAACACGTTTTAGTGTTATTGTGCTTGCGTGTTCGGTGACAGTACCATAGTATTTTTAGAAAGACATCATAGTGATAAGTTACCTACAGTTTTTACGTGGTGAATTGAGCTTTTTATGCAAACGGAAACATGAATTATTTAAATTAATTTTGAATATGTATAAAGTAAAGGTTGATGTTATGTTTTGTTTTTCTGCTAAAAGGCATCATTGCAACCTGATTATTTCATCATTTCGGCCGAATGAAGTCCACTGGTGGACACAGGCCTCCCCCAAAGATCACCACAACCACCGATATGGATGTGT
This sequence comes from Diloba caeruleocephala, assembly GCA_947459985.1. Classification (NCBI taxonomy): domain Eukaryota; kingdom Metazoa; phylum Arthropoda; class Insecta; order Lepidoptera; family Noctuidae; genus Diloba; species Diloba caeruleocephala. The sequence continues at coordinate 22,131,521 of OX381612.1, read as the reverse complement.
TGTGGGCTCATTGGGGGGTTTTGCCATAATCGCCACGCTTGGCAGGCGGGTTGGCGATCGCAGTTGTTGTTAATGTACTCGAAGGACGCTGCTACCCACCCTCCGGCTAATCCCTTAGTCGACCTTTACGACACCCATGGGAAGAGATGGGTTGGTGACATTCTGAGCCGGCACCACACGGCATCATATTATATATTATTATAGTATATTTACCATTACGGCATTACAGTATATTTACCTCCTAAATATTTTGCATTTATAAAGTAATACTTTATATAGCTGTTTTCTAAAATGGCTTTTAAAAAGCGCCTAATTCAACGGCCCGGCAGGACATTGACTACTATTCACACAGTAATAACTATTAATAGGTAGTGTTTGTCCCATACGTTTTAAATTCAAATTCTCTAGATTTTGCTCTCTGTATGTTGTCATTATCCGTGAAAGATATCTCTTTATAATACTCATTATTAACCTAATAATAATTGCTGATAGTATCAGGTGTCTACTACTGGAATTAAGAATTTTGAACGAGAAATAAGATCGGTAAAACGTAACATTTAAATACGATGTGACTTCTGCAAACAAAGACACACTTTTAACGTTTTACTTGTTAAATAAACTAAAGTCTGTTATAGTGTTTCCTTCAAGCTGTTTTTTCATTGGTTTTGTTTGAACACAAATAAAACAGCAAAACCTACATTAAATTTCAATTGATTAAACCACATCAATAGTAAATAAACCAACGACTAAGGCCCAATAAAAAAAAGTATTCAAATCCGATGCCACATAACTCATAAAACACTGGCCGCTAGAACACACACCATAAAACATTTTGGTCAATTTTTAAGATACAATCTAACATTGAGTAATCGATGAAGCAATGAAAATCACTTAGCCGTCATGAGTCATTAGTCAACGTGCCTCGTCACACATCTAGTACCTACTTCACCGGTTTAATGAATTTCGTGACATTCAATTTGCTACGCTTCAGTTTTAGAGTTCCGTGCTAAGAAATTGTATTTCTTTTGTTGGCACCTAACAATGACATGACAATATTTAAGTTATTTCGTTTAATAAACCTACGACACGACCGCCGTTAAAAAAACGAGAAGTATCTACTTCATAAAGAGTCTTTATTACGTAAGTACCTATTTATAAATCATTCCATTCAGCATATACAATCCGAAAAAAGCTTTGCCAGATGATCGAGATTCTCCTGGATACTCCCGACATTTCATATGATGTCCACAGTTCACTCCCGAAAAAATAAGATGGTCTTTATGATCAGAGCACAGTAAAAAAAAGTCTCCTATACAGTTTAGATCCTTTAATTTTAATGGACTTAGTGAAAACAGATGGAAAATACAAGTGGCAACGTCAAATTGCCATTGTAAAAATTGATTAAGTATGAGTTTAATTGATCTCCAAACGGTTAATTATTGCATTACATAGGTGTATGTGTTTTGAACGTTGTCAATTTTTTTTAGCAGCGTTATTTTATGTTTTTATTTTTATTTCTCCAAAATGCCGATATTTTGAAATTTTGTCTAGATATTTCGAATTTCATGAAAATAGTAGTCATGTCGTCATGCTCCAGAAAGAGACCAGAGAGCGGAATCGGGAGAGAGATATCCCGCACGGAGAAAGACGAAACGTCGCCGGGGTAACAACCACCCCGGCGGCCCCCATGTCCACCACGCCTGAGCCCGCTGCTGTCGTTAAATGGCGAGTAAGTTAAATCAATTAGTGGTATTATAAAACAAATCTATCGACGATTTCCATATGTATCCAATATATTATATATGGCTAGATGGTTCAGGTTTTCAACGATTCACTCGGCTTCTCTTAAGATGAGATGAAAGCTGTATCAGGCATTTTCTTTGAACTGATTATTGGCAAAACAGGCTTGCCTTCCTTTTTCTTACCTGTTGTGAGCATGGAAGGATAATCGCAGCGGCGGCGGCGGGGGCTTGGGCGGAGGTAGCGCGGCCCGCCGGTGCCGGTGCCCGCCCACGTGCGCGTACACCGCAGGCTGCCAGTGCCTCACAAAAGGCGACAGCGACAACTCTGAGAAAGAAAGAAAGTTATCATGAAAATAGACGTTGAAACAAGCAGCTTCAACATACAAAACATATTGTAGCCGTTTCTTTTCCTATAAGCTTGGAAAATTTGTCTGAAAAATAACATATCAGAATTTTAGTTCTTCCTTTGGCCTATATTTTTTTAATGCAATTTATCATTAACGTATCTGTATCCCTTAAGTAATAGCCATAAGAAGGACTGCTGAACACACACAGTTCGCCGGTGAATGACAGAATGAGTCCAATGTAGTAGAACCTAGGGGTAAACCCATTCTTGGGGGTCGTGGGCGCACAGATTAGGGAGTCTGTGTGCCCATACCGAGCGACCCCCGAGAAGACGGAGGCGTGCTCACGTGCCGCCGTGTTCGCAGCATAGCGCATAGCGAGGCTTGGGGGGGATCCTTTACAATCCTTCCCGAGCAGTGGCCGGGGGGGGGGGGGGGGTAGCTTTTTACAGTCGCCTTCCCTCCGCTAGAGTGGGTGACCACAGTCATCCTCTCTGAGATGTGCCTAAAGGCGTGGCATCAATGGGGGGCTCTAGTGTCATGCCCCTTCACCCTTCCCCGGGGAGGAAGAACTTCATGTAGAATTTCCTCTGGACATCAATAAAAAGAAGGGGTAAACCCATTGCCACAGTTACCGGGCAAACTTACAAACCTCGGGATGCTTATAAGAACTTCGGAATAAACAAACTGGACGCTGCGGAACACTCTTCTTACGTAACTTTTTAATGGTTCTTAGGCCATCCGCGGTTGCATGCATCCACGGGCGGTCCTACGAAACCACAGTATAGTTCTAGGACATTACTGTTGGAACTTAGTGTTGTTAAGTTATTTATTGGGTAATCTGCAACCCGATGCCGAGGGTCACAGACGCGATTCGGTCAAAACAGCTATAATAAGAAAATAAATCGAATACCATTCCTAACCTTCTTAAATCGTTGTTACTCATTTAAGTTATTTTTTCTTTTAACTGCGGAGCCCTGGAGCCTTGTAAAAAGGAACCGAATCTCATTTAACTAACAATTTCACAATTTTGGAATTACTTATATTTAATTCTTAACATTATCTGATTGATACATGTAACTTTTATTCAATTCATTGCCAACATGGCAGGTGAAGTGCACATTTACATAAAAGTATCGTTAAGTCGCAGCCCTCTAGAGGTTTTTTAATTAAAAATTTCAATGCGATAGACTTCTGATAAATCACGATGATTGACAGAATTTTAATTGAACTGAAAGCATTGTAATAAATTTTCCATCTATAAACGAAAAAACGCGTAATCCAATAAAAATGAATGGATTTTGCAAAATAGTTATTCTGATATTTTGGATAAAATGTATATTTTGTAAACATGTAAGTACTTTATATATATTTTTATATCATATGTTCATCATCATCATCTTACAACCCAAAGTACATCCACTGCTGAACAAAGGCCTCCTCTATCGATTTCCACAATTGGGTCACCATTTAGATGGAATTTGCAGTATGGCTGCTGTTCCACAGTAGGGATGCTTGAAAGTAAAAATGCGTAACATAAACTGTTCATCTTTTAAACTCAGAAAGCTGGGCAGCGACATCTTCAGGACGTTTACTGTATGATATGACGAAATGTGAAGAAAACTACGTGATTTCTGATTTATCTAATAATTGGATAACATATTTAAAACTAACTGTAACTAACATCGTTGTCCGCGAGGGAACTAATTAAAACCCTTAAGGGAACGTGATAATGCAATGAAAAGGTATTCTATTCTGATTACCATATAGGGTAAATAGGCTTGAGCCTAGGGGCGTGAGGTATTGAAGGGGGCTTCGAAAACCAAGTTATTGTTTTGGATAAGAAGATGTACCAGCTACCTCCCCAAATTAGCTGCAGCGTTGCAGTGCTCGCGAAATGTAATCTTCAATGTGTTTTAAGTTTTAAGAAAATAAAAGATTTTGATGGTTTTTTCCATTAAATATATTGTTTTTCGGTAATGATGACGAAGTGGCATATGGCTGGGCACATAGCTCGTAGAAGAGATGGCCGTTGGGGACGAAAGGGTCTCGAGTGGAGACCGAAACTGAAGTACTGAAACCGCAGCGCGAGAAGGTTTCCAACGAGATGGACGACGGCCTGGAAAAGTTTATTAGATGTGGTTAGATGCGGCGACATATAGCCGCTCGTCGTGGAAATCTATGGGGGAAGCCTTTGCTCAGGAATGGACATCCTTTGGTTGGTAAGATGATTGTAAATGATGAGGACAGGCAATTATTGGCACCCCGGCTATTTCAGCCTAAGGGCGGCTATAACCTCACATCAGGCTATAGACTTTCTCTATGCCAAATTTAATTTCAATCCGACGAATTCAGCCGTTTGAGCATGATGAAGCCTCAAATATTCAAATATTATAAACATTTAAGTATGCCGTGTGGTATCAACTAAGAATACCTGCACACCATCTCATCTCATGGGTGTCGTAAAAGGCGACTGTGGGCCGGAAGATGGGCAGCTGCGTCCTTCGAGCACATTTACATCCTAACTGCGATCGCCAACCCGTCCCAAGCGTGGCGATTATGGTGGCAAAACCCCGCAATGAGCACAAAACACAAACCATACCGGTCGTTGTGGCAATCTTTAGGGGAGGTTTCTGTCCAGCAGTGGGCGTTTTCGACTGAAATGATGATGATGATGATGACGGGTTGTACGATGAAGTAAGATTATCAATAATCTGTCTGATACAACAAACATCATAATAATAACAAACTGATACAAATTAATAGCTGGACACGGACGTGCAGTTTAACAAGATGAGTATCAGATAGCTAACGTTGCAATTTATCACTCCAAACGGAAATATGAGTCTTAACACCGACGTAATTGGAAAATCAAATGCAATATATTTCCTAACCCGACATCCCCCGGGACTTTCGTAGGATTTACACTCGTCTAGGAATCAGAAGTTAGCCTAGGTTAGCACCACCCGGATCGGTACGGGATTTATTGGGATTGTGTGCTAGCTAAAGTATGTTTGTTGGGGAGAGGAGCAGTAACTTACTACCTAATCTAAGTATCAAGATTTAGTAAAACGAGAAAGCCTGGAAAATCCAGCAAACAATTTCTTTTCCATTCTTCCAAGAAAAGCTAAAGCAACACATTGAGGAATAATGTACTACGTACTAGAGAAGACTCCTCAACTTGATTCTTTGTCACACGCGTTAGAGCGTATACACTCTAACTCAGTCTTTGCGATGCCGCTTGCCGCAATGTGACATGTTTGAATGCTAAGTTTTATTACTTAGGTATCATGTGCAGTGAGATATTCTTTTAATAACTCGAGAAACCTATGTAAAGTTCAAGAAGTGACTTTTCATCGGTTAGTTCAAAAAATGCGTAATTAAATTAAAATATTTTCACTAAGTGATCGTGGCGACGCGTTACCATGGTGACGGCCATATTTTGTCTACGTGTTTCTATGACAACATAACACCCCCGCTAGCCCCGGGCGTGCCCCGCGGTCACTAAGCTGTGCGCTATTATTTGTTTGTAATAGCTACGTACTAGAGTAGCTATTACAAACAAATAATAGCCAATCGCCTTACAATAGCCAATCAATTAGCAAAAACAAAACATAAAATATGTAAAAGTCAAAAAACACTTTTATTAATATGCTCGTTTGTCGTGGAATAGAATATTGCATACTTTATATTTTTAATTAAATAAAGTAAACTAAATTTTAATTTACGCCCAGTGTAGCAGTGGTGTAACGGCTATACTCAAATTTAAAGGTTTCATATAGGCCTTTACAGACTCCAGGAAAAGTCAATAGTTAAGGTGCACGGTTCGGAAAAGTCCGTCCTGAAGAAGAGCCCGCAAGTAACTGCATGGACACTTTACAAAAGTACTACTTAATTACACACTTCCTATGATATACTTTAAAGATGTGTTATATACACATCTTTTGAACGGTTTGTATCAATATATATAGCTTCAAGACAATGCGAACCTTAAACAACAGAGGTTTGCAAAGCCAAATTGGTAGAATAGAAAACTAAACAAGAATACAGAAAGTACATTTAAATAATATTAAAGTAGTTTGAAAATATTGGCAAGTGTGATGCACTCGCAGTGAATGCGAAGTGTATAATTTTTCGCGCCATTTGCCGATGAACGTGAGACGTGTACGCTATGGCACCAGCGCGAAAGAACGTGACGCCACCATTTCTGACTACAGAAAGCAGTAATAAATACAGTATGTGGAACTTCAAGTATATACAAGATTCCTTATTTCCAAATTCTTTGTTTGTTCCCGAAAGTAGTCAGCAAAAAACGTATAAATATTACGTCCACCATTCATCTCATCGTTTGCATAAATATTCAAACAGATGTGGTTTTGTAAATTTCCGGCTAGATTTCTAAATAAATAAATTTTCGGAAAAATTTTCAGTCTGCGCAAACTGCTGGCTGTCAATAGATTCGGAGGGATGAATGGTGGATGTAGATAGAGTTTAAGTATGTTTGATTCACCGTCGATTAGTTCAGAAGGATCTTTGCTTCGCACTTTCCGATTTCGGGGAAGAATGTGCACGAACACATTCTTCAGGGAGAGGATAGGTATCTCAGATATAGACACTATAATGATTTCTGTATTAGTTGTTATACAATGTTAAAAATCTCTATATCTACTGTTTTGATATCTATTTTTCTCAATGAGCGTACCACGCTTGTAAAGTTAAATTAGTTGATTGTTCTCCAGTGTTTACAGCATTGTATTCCAAATTGTATGATTTATAATTATGGTGGCATGTAGAAATCGAACGATATTCACATTACCTTTCTCTTATCTTTTGTATCATTGGGAGAATGTCACGTCAAAATACTAATGGGGATCATAACGAAATACAACACAATATTAAATTAAATTAACTAAACTAATTAATTAAACTAATTAAATGAAATATGCAAAATCTAATGTTGATAGCGGAAAAAAGCAGAGATAAAGCCACAGCACCTTTCCGAAATGCATAACAAAAGGGATTCTTGATTTGAAATTTTGAGCAATTAATAATATCGCTAGCATCATCTGGAAAACGAAATAACTATTGATATAATTGATTATGCTCTTTTTTTGTTGGCGGGGACGCAAGACTTAGCAGGTTCCTTCTGCACAGCGCAGCAGCGACGTATTGCTGCAGCTTATGCTGAGATAAGAGCGTTCTTTTGTTCTCGTACAGCTAGTACAAATAACATTTGTTATTTTTTTAATTATACATATGTATGTGTGTATCACCCGTGTGGTGCTGGCTAATAATAGTACCACCCCATCTCATCCCGTGGATGTTGTAGAACTAAGGGACTAAGAGAATTTGGCCCCCGGTGCGTACCATTGAGGACTTTGGGTTACCCGATCTACCAACACTAGCATACCCAAGGAAGGCTAGTGTCAGGCAGGCGGCCGACTGTAAAACCCTTTTGCCAAAACCTGTGCAATATGACAAAAACATATTGCGCCGACCCCAAGTAACTTGCGATCAGGGCAGGAAGAAGAATAAAAGACATATATGTGCCTATGTGTGCGAGTCGAAACTAATTGATTTTGTATCTTTCTTACTTTCTATACTCGTAGTATAGAACACAAACACTATTCATAACTTAAAATACGAGGTAAAATCCGGTTGTCATAGCTATTGATTTGCACTTATTTTGATCGCGGAATAAATATGTACAGCAAAAGCACTGCAGTGTACCCACGGCGAGGATAAAACAAGCACTTTACCATAGTGAAATGTGAACCATGTTGGTTTACTTTATAGGGATTCAGTTTACATACCGGCGAAGTAATAAATGTTCCAATTGGAATATTGAAACAAATAACCATGTTGTTTTATCGTTAGGTAAATAAAAAGGCTCCATTTAATTTTATATTTTTACTGGGTAGTTTGTTATCCAATATACTGGTAACCTATTATGAGGAACCTCTTCTTTCAACCAGTTCATATTAATTATAGTTATTAGTCACATTACTTAAGAGAGAAGACAACGGGGAATTCATATAATAAAGAATCACTCAAAAAGATGAGACAGACATAGGAATAAGTTTAACATACATTATACTATCCAGTTTCTGTTTAATCTGTGCTGATTTTATTGTGCTGACTCGTAATTATAAAGAGTTATTTATCTATCTTTATTTTTTATTTTTTATTTATTAACATGTGTATTATTACAAAGTTAACACTTTGCCCCACAAAACCGTGTTGTCGGTTTGACTGTGGGATCGAGTCTCCGTACAGAACTACATAATATATTATAATATACTTATATCTAACACTTATCCAAGTAATATATTTTTAATTTACGTTTAAAAATGCGTTTGTTACTTTCATGCCTTATGACCTCCGGCAAACTGTTCAATAGATAAGGCAAGCGTTTTTTCAATGTTCTATCCCCATAGTAATTGATTATTCTAGGTACAATGAATCTGCCGGTGGCCATCGAGCGGGTGTTATATTTATTATTTACATACATTAGGTCTTGCTATCAAGGACCCACATCAGATAAATTTACTATACGTATGAAAATATCACGACACCTGTGTAGGTTGGAAAGAGATTTCAATGTTGAGCTTTATTAATTGCGGCCGCCGCTCACCGACTCGACAAAGAGACTGGTACAGTGAGGCTTCTTTAGAACCTGACTGAACGTTTTGAGCGGAATTGCCTTTATTAAAGCTGAATAAAATCAATAGTCTCCCTCTGGAACGTGGCTTAATGAAGGCCGCTTGAATGCTTATTAACTGAGGAGCCAAGTCCAAGAATGGTTTAATGGAAAATTGGATTCTGCTTTGTCAGTCTACCGTGGCGTTCCAGATTAGTGTCAATGATTAATACAAGCCGCGGCCCTCATATCTCGGGACTGTCATGAACAGATGAAAAATGCGTCCGCATCAAATATCAAAGGGTTTGTACTGGCGGCAGATGAGTTTGTTGCTGGCTATTGTTTTACAAACATTCGCTGTCAACATGAACCTAGATCTATATAATATCGCTTTCAATTTTCATTTTGAAATATGATATAAACCTGAAATATGTATAATATTCCTTTGACCAAGATTCTCGTGTTTCCTCGGAAAGTTTATTGCTGCAATATCGTAATTTTTTAATCGGAAAACCAACGCTCCAGCCAGCTGTACAAACGACCTGTTGAAGGTCACTGGGAGTTATTGCATGTGGGTGCCATGTAACTGGTCGCTGTGTAAATCTATGGGGGACGTCTTTGTTAAATGATTGTGATAATGATTAATTGCTTGTGTCTTTTGTCTGGCTGTATTGGTCTGTCATGCTCACTAAAATGTCTTGCTGGCGGTGGCGTTGTGTATCGGGTCTAAGCGATGCTGATGCATGAGTCATGCTCGTGAACGGGTGCCGTCTGTTGGGACTGATCAGTCGTTAACTGCCACGGCAAATAAATTATTATAATATTATTGTATGTTCTTTACTTATTACTACTACTTTACACATTAACCTACATTTTTCCCGGTATATGATTTACAATCATTTGGATAAATAGACATTGTAATCTCAATTATTTTAAAAGAGTATTCTAAGTAAGTACTCTTCTCCACGAGATCAACAATTTGGAACCGTGCAACTTAGATTCTGTCGTTTCATAAGTGCCAAGATTTGGTTTATTTGAAATAAATAACTTTGACTAACCACTGGACAACCTTCGGCGATTATGATGATGATGAATTTGTGATCCTTATTCTTCTGATCTTGCTGAGCAAAAGTCTTCTGCTTTACATTGTTCTATTCCCAAAAAGTTTGATTAAAACAAAAGAAAAAATGGTGGCTTATACATGTCGACTTCTTTAAAATAGTATAATACCGTAAAGTTTACTATCGATCACAGAATTGTATTACCACAATTTCTACAGACTTCTAAAGGATTTTTTTCTTTTAATGTCATTATCATTTGCGAATTTATCAGTCTGGCGATTCTGTCTCGCATTGATTCATTCAATCTTTATCGAAAAAATAAGCTAAACGTTTGAAATCGAGAATTTTAATCAACTGTGCAAAAGAAAACACGACTGTTTACATTATCTAGTACCGTCGAATCATAAACGACCTTTGTCAGTTCATCAGTTGGTCGTCAGGTACTGGACCTGTTTTGAATTTTTTATTGCTGAATTGGCTTGTGGTAGACTAGAGGTCCACAGTAGTGGACCACATGCCACTTGTCACTTGATCTATATACGGCTAATTTGATAATTAGGTAATTTAACTTTGCCCTCAAATAACTTTTGAACTTTTTTGTAGAGCGTTCAATTCTCTACAAAAATATTCGATGAAAATTGCAGAGCAATTTATGGTTCATTAGATATAAAAATAAGATTTTAAAAAATTTACCTATCATATGGGAAATCGAAAAGTGCGATACGGACAACCTTAATATTAATATTAAGGGCTCATATTTGCATCTTAATGAACATTTTCATGCTAGTTCCGAGAAGAAAAAAGTGCCCTATTCTAAAGCTATAATGCGGTCGACGATGGTGCACGCTTGCCTAGAAAAACCTATATATGTAAAGTTAGTATTTTGTAAACGTGGTGAGCAATATAAGAGAGCTATAAGGGGGTAACGGTAGTGCATCCTAGCTAAGGTTCAGTATAAATGGATTTTCCATTAGTAGCAGCATGTGCACAGAAAGAACACGGAGGAAAGCGGAACTGTAGTGCACTGGTTTTGAATACTTTCCGAGACCTCATTGAAGAGCCATCCTGTTTATGCCAGCATCCGTAGGCTCTTAAGTATTTTACTGAATGAAAGATAAAAATGGTACAAAATAAGTTAAAATTAAAATCCGACTACTAAAGTTGTATATTAATTATGTAATGGGTTTATTAAACGTGGCATAGACAATCATAATCTTGATTATGATATCACATGAGACGAATATCTGAATAAGGATTTTCAAACTCAATTACCGTTTATATTAAAATACAGTATTAAACTGAAATGTAGAATATTTCATTTATAATACACAATCTTCACAAGTCGATTTGATAAGCTCCTATAAATTCCACAGTAAGTAATAAAGTATTTAAGATCAAGCGAGGACGAGTTCATTACTAATAAATAATCATAAATTTATAGTAAAAATATTTATTTCATCACTTACAAGGTTTTACATTAGGTTTAGCTCCAGCAAAAATTTACATTAACCAATCATATATGTTTAAAATAAATTATGAATAAAATAAAAGAGAGGCATGCTAAAAGTGAATGTGAGTCTATGTGTGAGTATTTGTGAGAGTATATTATGAAATATTGAGTAGTAGTATGTGGGTGTGGGTGTGCGCGGATGTATGTTTTGGTGGGTATATTAGAGACTATTAGCCATCCTTACGACTATGTCTGGGGATCAAGAGATGCTGGAGCGCAGCATCTTCCACTAACTATAGAGCTATGTTCTGCGTTTATTGATTATAGGCTTATTTGTAACGAGGACTGCACTTCTACATAACTTTTGTTCCTTCTTTTTCCATTGATGGTATGTCAAAGAATATATGCCTATTTCTTTGTTCAGCAGTTGAATTATATTCATAGTCATTATCATAGTCTTATTGGCCATTTATACGTCCACTGCTGAACAAAGGCCTCCCCCATAGATTCCACAACAGTGTCATCATTTTGGGGGGTATTTGCCAATACTCACCACGCTTGGCAGGCGGGTTGGTGGCTTCACAAGAGGAACGCTGCTGCCCGTGCCTCTGGTTTAGATTCCCTTAGTCGCCTTTTACGACATCCACGGGAGGAAATGGAGTGATGCAATCCATAAATATAAGCCTCAAATTTATTGGACGTCCGCTATGATTAGGTCCTTTGTATGTTATAAATGTATTAGTAACTAAGCTTAATTTCTGTGAATCTGGAACTAAAATGCTACATTTTTTATTAATTATTCATTCCCATTAATGTGGCACTGGATGTAATAAAAGTGAATAATTATGTTACGTCAGACGCATATTATTTCACAATTGTGTCATAATTCTGGGGGGTATTTGCCAGTATTCACCAAGCTTGGCAGGCGGGTTGGTGAGCGCATAATGACCGCTGTTCCACAGAAGGACGCTGCTGCCCATACCTCTGGTTCTGGTTCTCTTAGAGTCGCCTTTTATGACATCCACGGGAGATAGAGCAGTACTATATTCTTAATCCAGACATTGTGGTGTAACTTCTCCGCAATTATTTAGTAATTTACTAGGAAATACCGATACTCTGAGGTAAGACCGGTTGTGAGATTTTGGTCTTCGGTTGCCCATAACTATCATAGGCATTCGTTGACAACTGTGATCGACGGATTAACATGGTCTACGAGGTATAGAGGAGTAAATTATGGTGACCCATCGAAGGCATGACCTCGACAAGTGCAGCCATCTTGCAGATCCATCGATCTACGCCGTAGCCGATTTGCTACGAGCGCATTATTTACAATTACAGAATATTCTTCAAACATAAAATACTATTTTGATAAATTATTTTTTATAGTAGACGTTTGAAAGTATGCTATGTGTATTTTACTTTAGAAGTGTAAAATTGTAGCCTTTGTTGACGCTTATTACTATATTCTACAACTAGCTGTGCCCTGCGGTTTCACGCGCCGTTTAATATAAAAGAAATCAGTTTATTTCGGCATAGACAGTTGACATGTAGAGTATACATATAGAATTTAATGGATTTTAATTTTTTTGTGGGGTACCCTAATACTTTTTCTAAAATAAATCCTAAGTTACTCCTTATAACATCAGCTATCTGCGAGTGAAAGTCCCGTCAAAATCGGTCCATCGGTTTCAGAGATTAGTGGTACAAACAGACAGGCAGCCAGACAAAAAATCTAAAAGTAGTTTTTCATTATATGTACCTACCGTATATACATACTTTCACATGCATGTAGTAAAAAGCTGTTATTTTGACATTACAAACAGACACTTCAATATTATTTATTTATATGTATGTATAGATACAAGATCTTTATTATTCTATTATACATCAGTTACCACGACGATCTGGGTCTGGAGAACCATAAATATTACCATAATTCTTCTCATCGTTCCAAACTGTAAAGAGGCCGTACACAATGACTATAATAAACGAATCGTGGTCATCGTCTCCTATAATAATATGTAGACGGATTATTGAACTGACACTCACAGGCGGCGCGGCGCGTTAGCAACCCGTCACTGCCTACGCTCTATTGTCATCGTTAACCCACCGTCTTCTACACGTGAATGCCGATGCAATTAGTGTCGGTAACAATCGGACAGTATAACGCCTCCTATACATGTAGGAGTCATTTTGGACTATCATTGTATGCCCAAAAGAATGTGGAGCAATGGAGCAATTATATCGCGTCCCTTTCCTTTAATTTCTGTGGATGTTTAAATTATAGGTAGGCTGTACAGCGAAAAAGACTTCTCTCTACAAATTCAGCACATGGAAGAATTGTGTGCGTGATACGAGCACACAGATCTTCAAATCCATCAATTTTAATGCGAAGTTTAAATACGTAATAATAACGATTAAATTAAATATTACAATATTTCCATCTCATCCAATAGGTGTAGTAAAAGGCGGCTATGAGATTAACCGGAGGATGGGGAGCAGCGTCCTTTGAGTACATTAACAACTCAAATGCGATCGCCAACCCACTTGTTAAGCGTGGCGATTATGGCAAAACTCCCCAAGGAGCCCACAGCACACCCAGAACCGTCGTTCCGACCCAGCAGTGATGTTTATTCGGCTGAAATGATGATGATGATGATTTCCCGGTTCCACTTGCAAAAGTAAAAGATTGAAAGAATTAAAAGTTTTGCTTACTATGGTATATGGTCGTACTAACCAATGGGATTACCATAATTCTCATAACGAACCATAGTTCGTCGTTATAGGGATCGGGAAGTAGATATAATACAATAATTGTATGGAACACATTAGTATATTGAGTAGCATCCGCTCAAGATATAGCGTTCTCGCTGAATTGGCGTGTTTTGAATTTCCCGGATGGCTCTTCGAATTCGGTAGTTAGCTTGCGCATTCCTCCGGCGAAATCCTGTGTGGCATAAAAGATAAGAGCCGCAACGTAGCGTTTAACTCATTAGTTATGATACTTTAATATAACTGTCAAACCCTATTAGATTATTTATTTATTTGATATTGAATTCTAGCCCTTTTTTCGAGTACATAATGTACATATTATGGCGTCAGGTTTAAACATCACCCGATTTGGCACCATATCATTTTTTTCGGTCTGTTGGTGAAGGTGTGTTGGTGTAATCGGTAAAAACTACTTGATGATTTGTGTATGTATGGTGTTAGTGTCTATATTCTTTCACACACTAGGATTTCCCGTGTATCGTGAGTACAGTTTACATACATAAATTGCACATGCACAAACAGCCAGACCCGAATCCGATACAGCTGTACATCATACAAATATTTGATCCGTACGAGAATTGCACCAGTGAGACACAGCGCAGCAAGGCCATGGCTTAGCCATTACGCCAACCTTGTCAGATCATAAATAATGAAATACATTGAGACCAGCTGCATGTCCGAATGCATCGAACGTCACGTATCGCAAGAATGTACACAGAAGGCAGATAGACTTCTTCTTCCCTTAGATTATGGCTTCTGTAGAGTATCTTCCACAATTTCGACGTCAAATATAAGGCAACGTCGTAATGTGTTTAGATGAATAAATCTTTACATATTCATATAATATTGTTCAAAAATGAAAAAGAAACTAAAAATTCTGTCAGCGACGTCGTACGGTTCAATTGTTTTTTTTCCAGATAGATACATAAAATTATGCCACATGCCGTGTGGTGCCGGCTCAGAATACCACCACCCCATCTCCTCCCGTGGGTGTCGTAAAAGTCGACTAAGGGATTAGCCGGAGGATGGGCAGCAGCGTCCTTCGAATACATTAACAACTCAACTGCGATCGCCAACCCGTCTGCCAAGCGTGGCGATTATGGCAAAACCCCCCAATGAGCCCACAACACAGTCATATCGGTCGTTGTGGTAATCTTTGGGGGAGGCCTGTGTCCAGCAGTGGACTTCATTCGGCCGAAATGATGAATGATGATGAGATACATAAATATTGCAGTTTGTCACTTGTTTGACAGCCTTTGTCAGCTCGATTCTCGGGACAAGTTATTTAATTTCTGATGCGTTTGTAATATTCCCGCCTGAAGTGTGCCAGTTTCCCCGTGCACGAATACATGGCCCAAACGCCATTAAGAACTAAAATAATCTTATATACCACTAATGCAAATCATAAAGTGTAAAGGGCAATATTTATTTATCTACAGAAACATTTAACATGAGTATGGCATGAATTTACGTAAAGATTCTTGAATCGACCTAAACTTTATATGAATTTTAATTATATTTTTAACTTCAAAACGTTATTGAGGCTTATCTATAAAAGCTTATATGCAAACAAAAAACAAATCCGCCTCAATATAAAAAAAATAAAAAAAACATATATTTTTTTGATTTTCTGTAGAATGTTACATTACATATTTAGGGCACACAATTCTCTTACATATAGTTATATAGCCTATGCTACGTAATACGTACGCTAGGTAAGCTAAACTGATCTGATGAGATGTGCGTGGGGGCAGGCTCTTTACAGTTGCCTCCCCACCACTAGACGGGGTGACCGCTTTAAGGTATTCCCTCTGAGTTGTGCCCAATGGCGTGGCTTTAGATGGACATTTTTTGAGCACCCTTTCACCTTTCTTCGGGGTAGGTATTCATGAGGTATTTCCACAGGGTCAATAAAAAAAGTACTAAAATTAATCTGTTGTATTTCAACTACTAAATCTAAATAACTATACGAAATATATCTTATGGTAATCTGGAAACTATATGCAATTATTACTGAATGTTTTATGTCAATCAGATTAGTAATATATGCATCAAAAACAAACAACACAACTTTCCTTTATATAGTACTACTACAGGTACATTATAGTATTTGTTGGAAACTCAAGTTGTATCTATTCATAACGTAAGTGCCTGAATAAATATATTTATTATCTTTATAGAAATATGGATTCATTGCAAACTGAAATTAATTCCAACATTCTGCATTCAATGGGTGTCTGCAAAATGTTGAAGACCACTGGTCTAGTTTTCGAGTAGCTACAGAGCCGAATGATCAGTGCATCGCTTTTTATTTTATTTACCGCTTGTACAACTGTGCTTAATCCAATTAATGTTCCTAGTTTAGCCCTGAGTACCGACGTGCAGCTGTGTTTTAATAAAACAAAATTAAAGCTTTTTTTTTAAAAGAGGGTCTGTCTAATTGAGGTCAATGTACGCATGCTTTACTTCCAATGAATGAAATACTCATTTGTAAATTTCAAGTTCGTGCCCTCTTATATTTACATCTAAGGATTTTTAAATTTCTAGATATTAGCCCTTTCATATGTCAGACAACAAGCATAAAAACAACTCTCAAAACTTACGATAAACTCGAAAAGGTTAAACTTTATGTACATTTAGGATAAATAACCTCTTGTAATATAAGGAGTGTCTAGAATAAGTTGGTGGAGCATATTTAAAATCATTTTAGCGACTAGCATAATAGCAAATACACGACGAAATTCATTGCGTATCTGTTAGTTGCTATGCGAATGACTTTAATTGGATACGAGCTTGCAAACGATATAAACACAATGCAACATTAAAGCTTACTTTCTAAATAAGCAGCTTTATTTAAGCAATTTATGTTTTTCAACATTGTCTAATTGAAAAGGATTTTCATGAAATTCATACATTAGTACATTTTGTGTCGATTTGGTGAAGAAAACACATTCTATCTCTAAAAATCAACCCTTGTATCCACTTACAGGGAAAACATGTACCTACGTAAGTAAAGCATAGTGGGATTGATTATTTATAAATTCGGCCCGTGCAGTCTCGGTCCCTTCGGGGAAAGTGACATAAACATCTGTTGTTTATTCATCGTGTCCTCCAAATATCGCTACACTTCTCCTTTCCCCTTTACGTGTCTATTTTTGTTTGTAAAACGTGTCATTCTAGGGAATTCGAAGATAACAGAACGAACGCTTCAATTTTATACAAAGTACTCGTGAATACATGTTTTAACAACACAGCATTTTTTATTAGTCGCCCGGTGGAGGTTCGTCATGAACTTCGCCTCGGGAAGGGCGAACAGACATGCCGGAATCCTATCGACAAAAACCAACGGAGCGGTCATCTTCGCCACCGAAGGGGGGGCTCCAGGTCCCCGTACGATCACACCAGAGCCGCCCATTAGTGTCACGCCTTTGGGCAGATCTAGGAGGGCTGTAAACACCCTCTGGGTAACAATGAAGCCTACCGAATGTAGTAGTAGAAGAAGAACTACAGTGTCAATCTTAGACCAAATCTCGAATTACATTTAATAAATAAGGCCTCATAAATCCACTATCAGATCATTCAGGCTAAAACCACTGGAGCGGTCATCTTCGGCACCGAAGGGGGGCTCCAGGTCCTCGTAAGATCACACTAGAGCCGCCCATTGGTGCCACACCTTTATCATCACGGAGGGGATGACTGTACAGCGGTCACCCCCTCTAGCGGAGGGAAGGCGTCTGTAAAAAGGTAGCCCCCCCAGGCACTTCTCGGGGAGGATTGTAAAGGATCCCCCCAAGCGTCGCTTTGCGCTGTGCTGCGCACACGGCGGCACGTGACCACGTGCGCGCCACCGACTTCCCGGGGGTCGCTCGGTGTGACCAGGCAGACTCCCCAATCTGCGAACCCGCGACCCCCGAGGCCCCACACCATTTAGTGACGGCAGGGGGCAGATTAATATTGTACCTTTTTTTTTATTGATGTCCCGTGGAAATTCTACATAGAACTTCCTTCACCCCGGGGAAGGGCGAAGGGGTATGCCGGGCTCCTACCGGCTAAAACCACTGGATCACACTAGAGCCGACCATTGGTGCCACGCCTTTAGGCATATCACGGAGGGGATGACTGTAAAGCGGTCACCCCCTCTAGAGATTAATATTGTACCTATCATAGCTCGATTAGCGGAGGTCGTAGGTAGTTTTATTTAATAACTACCCTTTGTGTAATGGCAAAACTGAACAAATGTTGGTTAACCGTTTCTATTGCCACCCAAGATACATGCTTGCCAAGTTTGAGGCCAACACAATATCATAAAATAATTTTGCAAATTAAAATATTTAAGGACAATGATCCAACTGACATTCTATTGCGAGGTTGAGAGGAGATTGAAAATTAGGTGTGCTTCATCTAGATGAATGCTCGGTACTCGCTGTGACCACGTCGAACTTTATCTAATGTACTTCATGGATATGTAAAGTACATTAGATAAAGTACTTTACATGGATATGTAAAGTACATTGTACACATATAGGTAAATCCATACATGAAAACTCACACTGACATCTTCTTTACTATACTAAATGCTCTTTTTAATTTCTTAGTTGGCCATGAAATTGATTGTGTATATATAAAATACTGTTTACGAGTAAGTTGTTGAATGGATTTCATATAGAAAAATCTTCATAGTCAATTCCTTGTTCGATACCAGCAATCAAGCAATAAATAAATTATAAAAAAGCTAGCACATGAAACTATTACGTCATCGGTTATAATTCCCGTACCGTAACTCTGAGGGAAAAATAAGTTAAATCTATAGCTAACTCTCGAATCCAGGTCAGGTAGGTCGAGAAGAAAATGTCTGGAAAATAGGATGCTCACAGAAGCCTGTGCTAATAGGCTTAAGAATCACTTAGTAAAATTTGAAAACAGTATTTGTACAGAAAACAAACGTTAGTTAAACAACTTTTGTTTAAGCCCAAATATGACAGTTTGTATTAATAATTGAAATGTGACTTGCTGATTAAAGTTTACGGAACAGAGTAAATACCCACGTCAACTTGCTCAGTAAACACAACTTGAGAGCACTAACTCTATACCCTACTTCACACGAATTAGTCAGAATTTATACTGATTCGTACCAACCGTGAAATTGTATTCTCTACTTTCCGGATTATTTTCTTAAAATATTTTGAGCGTACTATAATTTAATTGTACTTTGTATCAAATAAAGATGCTGTCTATTATTATAATTGGAGCTAGTACAGTTTTCGTATAAAACCCTCAAGCCTCGGATCATCATCATCATTTCGGCCGAATTAAGTCCACTGCTGGACACAGGCCTCCCCCAAAGATTACCACAACCACCGATATGGATGTGTTGTGGGCTCATTGGGGGGTTTTGCCATAATCGCCACGCTTGGCAGGCGGGTTGGCGATCGCAGTTGAGTTGTTAATGTACTCGAAGAACGCTGCTGCCCATTCTCCGGCTAATCCCTTAGTCGACTTTTACGACACCCATAGGAGGAGATGGGGTGGTGGCATTCTGAGCTGGCACCACACGGCAGCCTCGGATATTAAAACGTAACTTGAGACATGATGTAGTGTATTTTTTGTGTTCAGAGACCCTCTCTCATAAGCATCGCCTTTAAGCTTTATGTAATGCTTAAAACATACTTGCAACTAATCAAATCAGACTTTCTTTGTTTATCAGTGACTTGGAAGAACGAAGTGGACATATACGATGGACTTGCTATGGAAACCTAATAAAAGCAAGTGGCAAATAGTTCACCTTACCTCCCACGTAGCAAATTGCGACCCTACCAAACAAGGTGCTAAATGTATCATAAAATTATTCAACAAAAATAAAACACGAGATGAAATAGCTATAAAACAAAGCCTCACGTTGACATATTGCAGAACACGCTTACATTGTTAAGTCAAAATAAAAAGATATAAACATGAATAAAAGCGCAAAGATAAGGAACGTTATTTATTTTGGGAAACAATTTGGAACACCGTCATTCGTTGTAAACACCCGGACTCGTTTTGAACGGGAACATTCCGAATTTGTATTTATATTATGTTTCAGTACTTTAATTTGAAATTTAAATATGTTTGGAGGGAATTTTACTGGAAAGTAATTATATGACTGTATGAAAATAATTAAGATTAAGCGATTACATACCAGTTCCGAGCTTCATTTACAACTTCATCTTAACAGTCAGTCCATTCATAGGTAGGTATGTATGTATGTATTAGCTGTCATCCGCGACTGCACCCACAAGGGAACTATTTTAAACCCTTAGGGGAGTTTGATAAAGCAATAAAACGTATCCTATGTCCTTTTACGTGACATAATCCTCTCTGCCAAATTTCACTTGAATCCGTTCAGCCGTTTGAAGGATATTGGAGGTTTGTTATAAATTATGGAAAATAGTTGATTACGAGTTTTAGTTTTAATATTTGGTTAAAAACATACAGTGAAACATTTTTCTTTGTGTGCGTACAATTTTTATGAGTCGACTGGCATTTCTGATCGCAACGTGTTCAGTTTCGTAGCCGCGAGAGGTCTCCCATTGCCCACCGAAGTAGGATCGCGTCATCTACATCTAATAAGGTGCGTGCATTATGGCACAATCCTGCAGCCACTGTGACATCATAAGCTGAAGCCTGAAGCCAAAGGACAAATATCCAATCATACAGACATACACGTTTTTAATATTAGTAAGATTACACCCAGCCTAAAAGCGTTATTGAAACCTGTTTCATGTTCGTTTGTATGACTGACGAATCGGATTGTTGATTCAAAGAAATATTTCCTCAGTTTTTTTAACAAGCGCAAGCGAAACAGCCTTCGTCACGGTATCTTAGACTTCTAGTAATATAAACACATCAATGACTCATTTATGCTATCTCAGGTGCGTTCCGAATACCAAACACGAATACATTACTCGAAATGCGTGTCCGAATTGTCGAGACAATCGGAAACTAGGTCATCGTCCAATTCGAACGTTAATAGAATTCGCTAGATTAGGTTTGACAGGGAGGTTAGCCACAAGCGTGTGTTGGAGTTTTGGTAAATTGTCTGCACTCAGGCAGGCCTCTTCAACTAGTATTTTGATAAAAAATATGTTTGGTGCACGAAAACATGCATATATATAGATATACTCATGGGCGATTGAAGACATACTGCCAATATTCATCATCATCATATTTCTTTTTAGCTTTCTTAACCTATCATCTATATTGTCAATGTTAATTCTACGAATTTCCTTATTTCTGATCGATTTCGTAGAGAAATACAAAGCAAAGTTCGTCGACCACGCTGGTAACACATCAATATTATGCCAATATTATGTAGATATGTTTTAGGAAATGGACCATGGCTTACATTCTGAGCTACCTACAGTAATATTATTATGCTTATGAACATGTTTACTTGAACTGGACCTTTGATATTATATTCGTTCAGAGAGACTTATAACAAATTTACTTTACTGTTTCATAGAAGCCTTCGATCTCTATTAATAACGGGAGGATGGGTAATAGTCGCCTTTCCTCCAGTGTACACTTGTATACTTATATTAGTATTCTCGCCTCGACCGCTACACGACTGGCGTCAACTACTGAATGAAATGCGACATTGCTACGTTACTTATTTACAAATTAAAATGGAATTCAGCCAAGCAAATTAAGCTCTTTATCTCTCAGCAATAAGGTGTATAGAACCGCAAATACACTTTCAGCTGATGAGATCAAAGTCGTCATTTACATCATTCACGCACTAGATGTTATGTATGCAACTCAGTAGGTTATAAGGTCGAGTTATATAAACGTAGTGAAATTGGTAGATACACGCAAAAATTACTGACGAATTCTTTTATAACCGATGTGAAAAGTATTTGGTTTCAGTTTTGTTCTACTTACGATTCACTATACCACCGAAAGTGAGCTTCATCGATTTCTATTTAGGTAACAATTTTTCAACCTTACTTCTTTTTTGCATTATGAACGTTTAGCTTAAAATAACTTTTAACTATTATAATAATATTTTATATTTTCATTATAAAAAAACACGTTGTTTTCAAAACAAACATTTTAAAAATATGTGATTTTTTATATGTTTGTTTGTAATCAATAAAATCAAAAACGAATTAATCGGTTTGAATAATTCTTTACCTATACAAAGCTACATTATCAGCGAGTGACATGGGCAGTAATTTATTTTCAAAAAAATAGAGGACCCTATGAAAATTGCAATAATGTCACCAAAGGTATCAAAAATTTGCCTATAAATGTCATTATTTGGCGTGCGCTGTGAAAACTATAGATGATACATAAAATAATGTACTACATATTTATAGTACTTATCATTACCCACAAAAAAGTCTTCGAGGCTATATGTCTAACTATTATAGTTAAGTCACAATAACCGGTTTTTGTTCAAATTAGTCAATCAAAATACGGGTAGAATCCAAAGATGATCGTTCATTCGTATCATGACATTAATCCTTAACCAACTCAATAGTTTCATAAACAAGGTTGATTATGTACATGTAAATTCCACTTTTAATTATTCGAATCGGGCCTTTCGTTTAGGAACGAACGACGGGTATAAAAATGCTGAAAGAAAGAAAAATGGCGCGGTGTGAGCGAACAGCCCTGCGCTTAGTCTATTAGTTACTTTACATTTTATTTTTTTGTAAACTAGAAACAATTGAATAGTAGTATGTTATAACAATCATTTTTTTTAAAACAGTGTTAAGCAATTGTTCTTATGTTCTTTAAGTCCAAATAAAGTTCTAATTTATCTTTCTATCTATCTACCCGTGCGAAGCCGGGGCGGATCAGCTATAATCGATAAACTGTGAAACTACTGAACCGATTTTCATAATTATTTATCTTTTTAGGCAGCTACATTATCCAGCAGTAACATAGGCTACTTTTTATCTCAATATTCCCACGGCATCATTTACGCGACTGAGTTTGTTATATTCTGTAATTCACGTGGACGAAGTCATTGGCAATAGCTATTGTATAATATACAGAAATTCTGTAATTGGTGCAATAATGATAAAATATATAATACTATATATAGTAATATATAGTAATAAAACTACATCTTCAGGACCGTATTTATCTAAGCTGCCTATGGGCCTATGGGCCACACCACAAAGGGGCTCACAATACAAAAAAAATATACACAAAAAATGGAGCACTTGCAACTCGGAACACGAACACGTGTCAGAACTGAAACTTCTTTGTTTCAGGACACTGATTAAAATACTAGTAAAGCAAGGAAACCATCGCAAATACGCGCGCATGCGCCCACGTCTCTTATGAAGGCGCATGCGCTCACAAACAACGTTACACATAAAACGTTGCACTCAAACGATTTTCCAATATCGGTAGCCAATTCCTATCCCTGCCCTCTGGTTACAAGTGATGCGAGGTTTTACAGGTTTACCCTGAAATTTAAAAATTAAGATCTAAAATACTACGATTTAAATAGTCCGATAAAAGTCTGGTTTAATAAAGTCAAAACAAAAAAACAAGTGCATTGCTTCCGCTTTTCCTTTTAGCACATCCTGTTTTCGACATTCATTATGTTCCTAATTATCGGGTAACATTAACCTAAGTATATAAGTCTGTGCACAATAGTTAATGAGTTGTTTTTTATCAAACGACTGTACGTAACAAGGAAGTTTTACGCATTATGTACGTAATAACATCTACAATACGCCTGGATTACTGACAAATCTATGTAATTCTAAGATTTAACCACAATTTACTTTAATGTCAACTATATGGCATCTGACATTAGCACATTAATAACGAGCGTCGAGGCGGCGATCGTTTACAAAAAATACCGATATTTAATTCGATTAAAGGCATACACTTAAGGCTCAAAGCCTAATAAAACGATTAAGAAAATATAGGTTTATTTATATTTATGTAAATGTAACGACTTGGTTTTATTTTAAAAGCCGTTCTTATCCTATAGTATTTTATTTATGATTTAGTTAACAGTAGGTAACTATTATTTATTTTCGTAAATGATTTAAGCACTTACAGCCTATTCATGGTACACACACAAAACAGTACAACCTAGTGAAAAGTCGTACAGGTAAACATAGCATAAAGCATCCTTTTGCTTACTTTTCTGCGCTTTCAGACTATTGAAACGTATTTTATCAATAAACTATACAGCAATATTAAAAATATAGCAATCTTTACTGCACACTGATTTTGCCTAGGAAATCGCCCATAGACCCATACAATCGTCTATACGCTTTGACTACGTAATTTAATTCTCATCGCACCCAAAGAATTGCCACTTAAAAAATCCCCTCGGTAGTGTTGGGACCAGGTCCACCCTAAGGGCCTTAAATACGGCCCTGTACAAACTACATACCTGTGTAGCATAAGAAGTATAGGCTATTAGCTACGTACAGGCTTTAAAAAGACCAATTGTAATATACAATATGTATTACGAAGAATGTTTCTCCAAAGTATATATGTATTATGTAGGTATTCAATTTTTTACCAACCACGTAAACAAATAGATATTATTTAAATAAATGTCAAATGAAATCTGTTTCTCAGAACATAACCAACAGCAATTTAAAGATCCTATTTTAGTTTCTCGGCTAATTAATATAATTAT
Organism: Diloba caeruleocephala; assembly: GCA_947459985.1. NCBI lineage: Eukaryota > Metazoa > Arthropoda > Insecta > Lepidoptera > Noctuidae > Diloba > Diloba caeruleocephala. The sequence continues at coordinate 22,106,852 of OX381612.1, read as the reverse complement.
TATGTATTTATGTAAAGGCGCAGGTGTGAAAACTTAAAAAACTTGGGCGTTAACTGTGCTATAACTACTCTACCGCTGCTTGATATTTATCCTGATCAAGAACTTTCCGGTTTCGGATATCTTTCTTTACTTTATTCAAATCAACGCTCCGATAATAAGAAACCTCCCCGCTTGGATCATCTCCAAATAGCGCGGCCTTGTAACACAATCGCTCGAGGTCACTATTGTGTCCAGATCTTCAAAACATTGTACTCGACAATCTTAGAAGATTTCCTTTTTCGTCCTAACTTATGAGAAACATAATACGCGTAAAGAGGACAGCGAGGAGGTAAGAAAACGCCTTTAAAGCTGGGACTCAATGGAATCGGTCGTCTTTGTGTAAGACTACCAACAATATGTGCCAGATATTTCAGTACACGTGTAAAAGCGAGATTAAAGCCTTTGCGCAATTCTGTACATATGTATAACAACAGTTTCAAAACGCCGAATTGGAAGAAAAGAAAATTCATTTATAATCTAGGTTCATTGATTCTGCGATCTTTTGTCAGATTTTTGAGTGTCGTTTTTACAAGTTACTGTACGTTCATGTACCTACTCAAAAAGAGCGTTATATATTCAAAATCAGTATTAATTTATTAATACTGCAAGTATTTCAGGTAGGTTCAGTAAATAATTTACTCGCAAACAAGGATGCGGAACTGTGTGTTTAATATAAATATTTTAAGGTTGTTTGTGCATGTCGTATTCACGTTCGAGAAGAACTAGTGAAGGGCATTTAGGGGTGATTTTTTAAAGAAATAGAACGGTCTGTATTTTATGTTCGAAAATTATCGATATAATTATTTTCCATTAAACACGACGTGATTAATAAATAGTAAGTATCACCAAGCTAATTAATATCAGATTATCATTCAATCTCAAACCATTAGTTACATTCCAGGTGATGCTGAATCACTATCTCGTTTGGGCATGAATTCGTTAACATACAAATAAGAACATAAATAATGAATGACTCAAAGATACGAAAGCTACTTTTATAATTGGAAGCAGTTGTATTCGACGGCCCTTGATTCTATTATACGTATATGGCTACCTATTGTTGTGCAGGGGAAATGGGAAAAACAAGTGGCGACCTTATGGCGTCGACTCGCCGACTGTTTATTAATGTTACTTAGGAATTAAGGATATTTGGGGAAAAAGTATTACTGTAACCGTTGGCGGCGATATCTTTGGAAGAACAATACGAGAGTCTAGTACTTACCTTATTGATATTACCAGTATCAGCTACAAGAACATTTGTATAACCGTCTATTTTTAGACACCCTACTCTTTTTATTGCCGGATAGTTCAATAGAATTGCCAATTGCTGTTAGGATACACATCCGGTTGTTGTGTTGTATGGGAGTGGGCACATTTTATTGAGTAAATCTCAACAAAATAATGTTATTAGAGCCTCGAAGTCTATTGGAATGGCAAAAAAAGAAATCATTGTGCAGTGATAATAAAATCGCCGTTACGAATTGCGTGTAAAAGTTATTTTAGTTAATTCGAAACAGATATTGGTACCGATATTGTGTCTCTGTACTTTATCTATAACTGCACATGACAGCTTCTTATTTAAAATTTTTTTTTATTGTTGTCCAGTGGAAATTCTACATGGAACTTCCTTCACCCCGGGGAAGTGTGAAGGGGTATGCCGGACTCCTACCGGCTAAAACCACTGCCGCGGTCATCTTCGGCACCGAAGGGGGGCTCCAGGTCCTCGTAAGATCACACTAGAGCCGCCCATTGGTGCCACGCCTTTAGGCACATCTCGGAAGGGATGACTGTAAAGCGGTCACCCCCCCAGGCACTTTTTGGGGAGGATTGTAAAGGATCCTCCCAAGCCTCGCTTTGCGCTGTGCTGCGCACACGGCGGCACGTGACCACGTACGCGCCACCGTCTTCCCGGGGGTGCACATGACTCCTAGTGACAAGAACTGCAAGTCATTCTCGTGATGGTAAGCGTCACGCCTCCCCATAACAATTGTAATGCTACCCAGAAATAGTCCTGTGTAGCACCACACTACGCTGGTCACCTCAAGACATTAGCTATTTAATATCTACTCACTTTCACTTCAACCATAGACAGAATTCCTTCACTCCCTTTACATAAACATAACACTGCAGAGCAACTTTTACACTATACCTAGTAACAATCTAACATTGAAGTACATGTACAGGCATTGGCACTGTCGTTTTCATGCAGCGTTTTATACTTAAGCGTACGTTCCTGCAGTGCTCCATTGTACCTGGGTGAGCCTCGTGCAGCTAAGTATATCACGTCTCGTTAGATTACACTGATCAGGGAAGCTAAGGTCGGGTTATTTATTGGTTAGCACCACGCCGCGCGCCGCACCGCACCTGCGGTCCGCGTGAGAAATTGTGATATAAAATGTTTTACTACTCTGCCTGACGTGTGTTGTGATAAATCTGTGTATGTCGATGTTTTAGTAAATTGGTGGTGTCATACTGTGTATAGTAAAAAAAATGCCTTCGTTTTATTTATTTTTAACAAGCTCATCCGTTACATTGCCTCGTTCAATCATTCAATTTCTTTGTCACAACTTTTCACGCAAGCGCCATCAACTATACAAAGTTTCAATTTAATGGGACAAACAAAGAAAAAAAGTTTCATTTTTATAGGGTCTTACTTTAATAATGGAAAATATTTTAAGGCTGGGCTCTATATATGGTATAGAATTCATTTCAAATATCAAGTATCGGCTTTACTGATAATAAATAAATAAATATTTAAATACTCATTATAGTAAAAAACTCTTTAAACGGATTCTATCGACTATATTTTAGATTTTTGTTTTTCCTGACGTTTCGAACACTTTGCAGCATTCGCGACACTGATTACTTCACAACAGACATGCGAACTCGTCTGTGAACATCCCAGATGTACCTACTGCAAAAACGCGGCACCCCCATTAGCACTTTGAACGCACTGCTGTACTGAACGCGCAGAGAGCTGAATGCCTTCTGCGAATATGTGACCCGCAGACTGCATGAGATAAGATAAAAATATTTTTATTTATGTAAAACCATTTATAGGCACTTATGAATAGTCAAGACTAACAGTATAATCACATAATACACACCTTGAAAGTTATATCTTACCACATCACTATAGACACCTCGGTTCGGACATCCACACATGGAAGAGAGACATTTCTATTTTTGAGCGTTAGGATGAGGTCCATGAATCAACCCGCATTCCGTCAAGGACTTCCTCCACAGCAGGCGTGCCGATTATAACGGCTATAACTACCTGAGTGGGAATCTTCTGCACCGAGGAGGGCTCCAGAAACTTGACAATTGGACTGGTGCTGCGTATTTAGGTTAATCTCAGAGAGGCGTACTCACCGCATCTGTAGAGTCCTTGGTAATTTCTTTACCCGTACCCAAAGGCAAGGGATTTCTATTTTCAAGTGTTAGGTCAAAAAGCACAAAATAAAAACACAAAGTGCATAAAGTTTTGCTCCGATAAGAATTAGCTTAAATATAGCTTGGCCAGATTAAAACGTACACATTAACTCATGTAATTAGAATGGATAAAAATATGGTTAAGGCAAAAAAACCTATTTACAACGCAAGTGGCCGATGTGCATGACATATCAAGATATAGTTTCTTCTATTATTTAATGCACTCTAGCATTCTCTTAATGCAGAGCCATAGTACCGGCAAAGCTACATAGATTATCACCATACCTACAGTGACCTGCCGAGTACTGGGGTGCAATTCTCTAAGCACAAACATCCATACATCCTTGAATACAGAATTGAAATAACGATGACAACCCAATTTGGTATTCCCTAAGACTCGTTACCATGGCTCACCGTCTGCAACATGTCCTTGAATAGCTTCAATCATGTCTTAGCGTATACCAAATTGGTTTTTCACCGTCATTTTAATTCTGTATTTAAAGATGTATGGATGTTTGACCTTAAGGAATTACACCCCTGATACAGTGACATAGGCGTGTTTGATGGCGTACCTACAATGTTTTGTTGGGAGAGCAATGTCTGTTATGTAATGTGCGTTTGCGGTATTTTTAACAGCAGAAAGCTTATGTTTGAAAAAGGTGAGGATCATAAAACTTTAGGTACGCTACGTGTTCTGCGCGTCCAATTCTGAATGAAGGCGGTAGAAAGATTTGTTTCAAACTATTCAAGAACTTTCTGAGTTTGTCAGAATTTTTTCCTGTAAGCTGAGATCGTGGGATCTCTGGAGTGGAATTTTCATGAAGTATTCCGACCTTTTTGTAGTGCAGATAAATAGAAGTCGCTGTAATAAATGAAAAATAAGAAGACGGGTTATATTGTTGACTAATGTTTTAGAATTACTGAATTTAAACTTAAATAAACAATAAATAGTATAAATAAAATAACTTTAATAAATAACAGTTTAACAGCTAGACAAGACAAGGTACTACAAACAATTTAATTTAAATGAAATACCAAGTTACTGCAAAATCTAGAAAATAAATAACGGACATCTATATATACGTAGGTATATATTTCATCGCATGAACCCGTTTGCATCTAAAACGGACCATGTTAAATCCAGGTTCCAAATTAAATGTATGACACAAATGAATATCAAAACAGTACAATTTATGATTTCATATTCTCTCTTAACATCACTTAATCTTACACAAAAGTAAACTTATCAGATTCTGTTAGGCAAAATGCGAATGAATACATAATGCCAGACCATACCAACGCCAGAGCAATGTGTATAACATATCTAGGATATTTTGCAAAGACAAAACCAAGATCTAAGAAATTGAGTATTCTTTGAAAACGAAGATGCTTCAAACGACTCAGTTTGACCTCTTTGTGAGCTAGATATAAAAAAAGGAGACAACAGATCCTAGACCTCTTCTCACCATGTTTTATTTGTGTCTTTTGCCTAGAACTATTGGTCTCTCATGCTCACCAAAATGGTTTGCTAGTAAAAATAAGCTGGAAGAACTCTACCATCTCAAATATATGCACACACATTCGCTGCTTAATATTAGCTTATAGCTCGCACTGAACCCGACCGGGTCCACCCGACCACGTATCGTACACAGAAGCAACGATCAATGAGCACCACGCTCGATCACTGCGTGTTGTTATTTCAGACTACTAGATATGGGTCCCTCACGTTTTCCTACACCAACAACGTGGAATTTCACCAACATCTTGAAAGAAGAAAATACCTATGACATTACTAGTATTCATGCCATAATTAAAGAAGCCGCATTGGTACATCCAGGTTTTAAACTCACTAACTAGTGCCTAAGAATCGAGTTCGTAAACTACCGAGCTACCACGGACTAGCTTTAGAGAACAAATTATTTTAGATAATAATGTACTTAATTGTCACCTTTTTATGTAAACCTGTTTAGGAAATGTGGTTTTTTATATGCGTGGGTTTGTTATTGTTAACGATGAGTCATAATCATTCCCAAATATTTGATTAAATAGAAAGCTAATATTAGCAGAAGGGACGCTGCTGCCCATCTCTCTGGTTTAGAGTCCCTTGGTCGCCTTTTACAACGTCTACGAGAGGAGATAGACGATCAGTAGCCATACTGCGCTCACCAACGCGCATGCCAAGCGTAGTGATTACTGGCAAATTTCCTCGAAAATCACAACTGTGGAAATCTATGAGGGATGCCTTTGTTTAGTAGTGGAGATCCTTTGGCTGATTTGATGATGATGATAATATGAAACATGTTCAGTAGACTTGTTCATGTAGAGACGTTTACGGGCTACGTGACGTGTGTATGCATCCCAATATACCAAATCGGAGCAGGTAATCCGTGGCCATAGATTTTTTTAATAATATTTAAGTTAGTTCTTGTCAGATCTGTATTTTGTATTTTATGTTTATAAAGTCAAAGTCAAAGATTTTTATTTCAAATAAACCAAATATTGGCACTTGTGAAACGTCAGAATTTAAGTTGGACGGTTCCAAATATTTGATCTCATGGAGAAGAGCCGGCAAGAAACTCCATGGATACTCTTTTAAAAAAAGTTGGGGATTACAATGTTGATTGTATAGGTACACATGATTGTAAAAAGTATGCAGAGAAAAATGTAGGTTAATGTGTAAAGATGAAACATACCACAATAATATTATAATAATGACTTTGCTGTGGCAAGTAATGGCTGAACAGACGGCACCCGTTCACGAGCATGACGCATGCATCAGCATCGCTTAGCTCAACCATATTGTAGGGAACCGAACGACCCGATACACAACGCCACCATTAGCAAGACATTTTAGTGAGCATGGCAGACCAATACAGCCAGGCAAAAGATAGAATCAAAATAAGTACTAAACAAATAACATTAATGGCTACATGATGCTCACACATTTACAGTTTTTTATAAATAATATAAGTTAATGTCACAAGAACAATATTAATAATGACTAATAGTCAGTCAATGCCATAATATTAAATTGATGTAAATAATAAATAATAAATTTTAAATGAGTCAACACAAAAATTATCATATATTTTCTATGGATGTCTTTATTTATACACATAATATGGTGTGTATTTTAATCATCATTTCAGCCGAAAAACGTCCACTGCTGGACAGATGCCTCCCCAAAGATTGACACAACGACCGGTATGGGTTTGCGTTATGTGTTGTTATTGGGGTGATTTATTTGCCATAATCGCCACGCTTGGCAAGCGGGCTGGCAATCGCAGTTGAGATATAAATATACTCGAAGGACGCCGCTGCCCATCCTCCGGCTAATCAGTCGCTTTTTACGACACCAACGGGATGAGGTGGGGTTATGGTATTCTTAGCCGCACGGCTAGTATTTTAATGTTACTTTTATATTTATTCACATTTAGTCGCACTTTATTCTTGTTGTACACTTAATTTGATCCTCATATAACACATTACTCTAGCACTCAAAGCCTTGCTGTAAGTGAACTCAATATTGAGTTAAGCTCGCCTATGTACATCATTTTTTTCTTTTGTATTGTTACAATCTCTAAATATTGTGTGCAATAAAGAATTAAGAATCTACAAAATTTTCATGGTGGACATAAAATAAAGATCCTCATAGCCAACGGAAAACGTGCGTGTTCAATCGGGTGTGTCTCCCATGCTGAATATTCTTTCTAATGAAACTATGAAAGTATGCACAAACATACCTATGACAGTATGTTTAATCACTAACAGCTTGTATTATGAAAATATGCGACTTATTTTGTTTTTCGTGTAATGTCCATAGAATGGTGATTAAGGGTATGTATTTGAAGCATCAACACCTGCCGTATAAGAGTATTAACAGTGCCAAGACAATTGTACATATTATTCACTTGTAAAGCTGTTTCATATCACAGGACAGCATTGGGTATATCGCAAAGTATCTATATCGTATATATATGTCATCACCATTATATCAGCCTAAATAAAGTCCACTGCTGAACTACGGCCTCCCCAATAGACGCCCTGTTACCGGACGGTACTTTGGTGGGAATTTGCCAGAACTCACCACGCTTGGCAGGCGGGTTGGTGAGCGCATAAGAACAGACACAAGACAGCACGGTTGGTGCAGTGGCTGATACAGTCGGCTGCTGTGCTCCGGGTCGTGGGTTCGATTCCCGCACGGAACAAATATTTGTATGATCTGCAGGTAGTTGTTCCGGGTCTGGGTGTATTGTGTGTGGAATTTATGTCTGTAAACGCACCCACGACACAGGAGAAACCCCAGTGTGGGGCAACGTTTTAAAAAAAAAAAAAAAAAAATGGCTGCTGTTCCACAAAAAGGACGCTGCTGCCTTTACGACATCCACGGGAGGAGATGGAGTGGTGCTATATTCTTAATCCGGACACCACACGGAATATATATATGTCATTTTATCTAATAAAGCAAAACTGAACAACATCGGGTTATAAATATAATAATTATAATTTCGGCCGAATGAAGTCCACGGCTGGACACAGGCGTCCCCCACAGATCACCACCACCACCGACATGGGTGTGTTGTGGGCTCACTGGGGGGTTTTGCCATAATCGCCACGCTTGGCAGACGGGTTGGCGATCACAGTTGAGTTGTTAATGTACACACACACGGCAAAGCCGGTACCACACGGCAAAGCCGGCACCACACGGCAAATAATATATGCATATTTATTAGTGCTTTGAAATTTGAATATTTCCTTTCATTATCCACATTCCTGTATCAAGTAATAGTCAAGCAGCAACATTCAACGAACGCGATTTTCTTGAAATGTTACTGCTAACATTAAAACCCTACATTCTTAAATTGGGCATACAACATTTCAATTTCCACATTTTCCCCTCCAAAAAGCAAAGGAAATCACATCAACAGCCTCATGCGAACAAGGTTTTATTTAATGAGCGGTTAGACGAAATATCGTAAAAATTACCATAGAAACAAAAGTTGTTATCTCTGTCTGTTTATACGAGTGAACGGTCTGACGATCCTCGGTCATTAAGATTTACGAGGTACTTGCTATCACTGACGTCGATACAAAAGGGATAAAGATAAGAGACGAAATAAAGCTTTTATGGAAATCCCTTCCGACAATCGAGCCTGTATAGATACGGCTGTACATTAAATATTTAGGCTTTATTGCGTACTACGAACTACTACTACTCCTTCCTGAGCTTAGGATTCAGGAATTCTCCGGTTGTTGGGGGTCTGTAGCTATATGGCAATAATTATTTTGCTTTAATATTTCGATTAGGAATCCGACCTCAACATATTTAGGAACCTACCCAAGGTTAAGTTAGGTTAGTTTAATAATAGATAATGATGAATAGTAGCCACGACACACGACAACTTCGAAAACTGCAGGATATTTCAAAGGAAAAGTAATATTAAGATATTATAGCGCTTGTATTGGTAGTAGATAGGCATCAAATGAGCAGGGACTTTGTAGGAAACATGGCCATTTTGTGCAGATAAAGTATTATTGGTACCTAGAATCTAGACCAAAATGCGTAACTTAACACTTTTATGTACGTAAGCACGGTATTTTTAGGAAGGATTAAGCCTTTCATTACTAACTCGAAATACTGTTCAAAAACAAAAACATGTACGGATAGCACCGTGTGCTACGAATAGCACCGTGTGCTACGAATAGCACCGTGTGCTACGAATAGCACCAACCCATCTCATCCTGTGGGTGTCGTAAAAGGCTACTAAGGGATTAGCCGAATGATGGGCAGCAGAGTCCATCGAGTGCATTAACAACTCAACTGCGATCGCCAACCCGCCTGCCAAGCGTGGCGATTATGGAAAAACCTTGCAATGAGCACACAACATACCCATACCGGTTGTTGTGGCGATCTTTGGGACAGGCTTGTGTCCGACAGTGGACTTTATTCGGCTGCAATGACGAATGGCATTCCGGATTTAATCATACAATGATTTCACAAGTTAAACAAATTACCGAATGCATTTTATTTTATTCGTTAATTAAGATGACGGCTTAATATTAACCTACTAACCTATGCAGCTTGCAATTTATTTTTATAACACTGTGCCTTTATTTTGCGCTCGTACGTACAAAAAGCTTTTATAAAAAAAAGGGTCTATAATTCTGTTATTTCAACATAATTCAATCATTCGTATGGAATTGTAAGATTGATCGCAGGTCGTTAAGTCCCGCATTACCGTAGCAAACCACAAAGGAATATCATGATACTTGGGCTCCTACACATATCCTTTGTAACATAAGAATTGTAGCGATAAAAATACTAGGATATCATATTATACAAGAAGAAGAATCAAAGCGGCGAAGCGTTCACAAGTGCGTGTTCGCAAGTAATTCGAGTATACTCGCATTCGCGTCGGTACGCAATGAGGTAGGTATGTGTATTGCAAAAAAATCCAATAACATTCGGTGGGGGGAATAGGGTGTTCAGGAAATTGGAACGGTGACACCTCGTAGCGACAGTCTACGGCACCTGCGCCAATTACACTTAGCGACACGGAAAATTGCCCACATGTGTACTGACTAAATGGTAATTTTCTAATAAAATACATTTCCGATCACGTGGAATTTCTGTAAATACATTGATTGTGAGTAGTTTTATACAGTTATTTTCATTTACTTCAACTTCTATCTACATTTAGGCGTAGCATGGCGATTTCAAAGTCTTCTCTTCAGATAGACAACGCGCTCTCTACACGTCTCGATATCTCTTCTTCCCGAGCATGATCCGACCTGAAGACTCGGCTGTCTTCGTAGACATAGACATGGTAAATCCTTTCCATAGCAACGGAATGCCGCTAGTTACGTAGAAATTCCATTCAATTCTAATCATTCTTTGCGTTTCGTTACCAATAAAATACGTCGAACAATTTATTTATTTATTTAATATACTCTTTGTTGTACACGAAATATAGTCACAAAAGTTTTGAATTAAGTAAAAGTACAATAGGCGGCGTTATCGCTATCCGCGATCTTTTCTAGACAACCTTAGGATGGAAAATGGTTGCTACACTTTTTAAATAGAAGTAAATACAAAAACGAAACGCTTCACGTCAATTTTATCTGTGGTATTATTTTAAAGTTTAAAATTTCATTAGCACCGGGATAATTGATTGATTGCAATTTCTATTGTGAATCTTGTGAAGTGAAAGTCAATAATGGCAACAAAAAAAGTATCTCATTACATACTTACAACCTAGCTAGCTTACTTACTACGTAATTACTCATCTTATCAGAAAAAAAATTCCTCCGCTATCGGTCTAAGGCAGAGTGCAGTTGAGACTTTTGAAGACCATTTCCTTGCTAGCTATAAGTTTTCTAGGAAATCATTCTCCGTCAGGTCGAGGACCCAGTGAGCTCTCTCACAGAGTTCCTCTCCGCCTTCCTCGAGTTCTTTTCGGCACAAAAACTTATTAAATAGTTCCGTTATGACCCCCGCAATTGCGTATTTACTATATTGTGTTAGCTAAGTTTCCGTAATCCTTTAACGCAAAGCAAAATCTTACGATATAGATACGAAGAAACTCTTGTCTACGTCTCTTGTGATGTAGACTATTTGAGAAGAAATATCTCTATCCCTAAACGTCAAAGATAGACAAAATACGTTGGTCATGCTCGACGATGAAGACTGTTGTGTAGGGAAGAGTAGAAACAACACTTTCCGTTCATTCTCGAGATCGCCATGCTCGGAATGGTAGAATTATTGCCACTGTCTACATCCAAATGTCACTTTTGTCTACTCTTCTGTCGACAAGACCGTTTTCTTCGGTGTTCATGCTACGCCTACTGAACGCGAACCTATTTCTATGAGAAATTCAGTTATTTTATTCATTTTAAAATTGCGGATATTAAATGTATTTATTTGTTGTAGCACGGCAGGCTGTGCTGGCGCTGTCGTTTCTATAGCAGTAGCCCTCAAACGGTGCAAATACAATAACCTCATAGGTAATTATTGTTTTGAGCAGTTTGCACCGAGTGCACGCCTGCTTTTCAAAGATATAGCTAGATGGATCAGAGGGCTGGCTTTTCTTTGGCCAAAGAATAAGCATTGCCATTCAACGTGGCAATGCTGCCGTTCTTCTAGGAACATTATCAGCTGACAGCGATGAGGAACCCTAAGTACATGTGACCCTTTTATATATTAAATATTTAGTTAATAATGTTTAGCTTAATCGTAAATAGTGTTTATATATTTGGTTTAATCATAAGTAGTGTTTATATTTTTAGTTTTAATGTGTATATAATATTATAATATTATAAGGATGTTCAATAAACAAAACATCTCACCATCCTGACTAAAATGAATGTGAATAAGACTACAATCTGTAAAATCATTTTGAAACCGCAGCAGATACGATTGCGTAACATAGGCTTATGTTTGCATTTTGCATGCACACAATAAAATTAATAATCACATTTCTACAGACTTACTTGACAGGTTAGAATAAAAAGTTCAATGAAATCAATATGCACACATAGTTAATTGATAATGATATGCTGTTATTGACCCACTTTACGGTTTATTAACAATAACCGTAATTTAATGTAGTGTCCCAGTGACCCAACGCTTTCTCGCGACCTTGACTTAACTGTCAACATTTCTTTGTCGTTTGGTAACTGGCCAACTTGAATATGGAAAACGAACATTTTAAGGCAACGCAAAACTCCAAAGTGACCTTTATGGATGGTGGAACTACGCCAGTCTATGGTGTGACGTTGACCTAGTAAATGGGAACAAACTAATAGGATGCCAACATTTTAAAGGCCAAATCTGAGGGAAACTGGAACTGATTAATCCAATTAAAGTTGAATTCACATAGGTTAGAACATAGAGAATAAGAACATTAAACAATTGTTACAATTCCAATTAATTTCATAGGTATATATGAAACGACGTACGTAAGAAATTATAACCAAAAGTAAATATAATATCATGTAAATTAAAAACCCATAATTATTTTATCACAGTGTTCACTACAACATAAAACATATCGGAACTGCACGAATAAAATAAGTTACCCGATTGATTTAGTTTTACCCCAAAAAAGATTCAATAGGAAACAGGCGATTTCAAGTGCGACAAAAAGTTATCCAGTCACGGACAAAATATGAAACTTCTCATCCAATATAAAAGGACAAAGATAGTTTTTCCGTAGATGGAACTTTTGACGAAGATTGTAGCGAGTTTATTTAAGTAGATAGTGTGGGTCGTATCGAAAAACTTTGCGTCATTACTTAATAGTCTCATAAAACTAGTTGTGCGGGGGGAGAGCTGCAATTTCGCGCGGATTAATTAGCCGTACAGCGGCACTCGAATTCAGTTTTTACGACGCTCTTTTGAGACGCATTACCCATGAAGATTTGTGGAGACAGTTGTACAGGTCATAAAGCTAGCGTTTACGGTCACCGCAGTAAACACATGCTGTGGTCCAGCACTTGAATACCGACCCTCGTAAACGACACGCCTCTAACAAAACACAGACGCTTTTGTTTTGAGGGAAAACATGTTTAATCTAAATAGGCAGGTTGTTTTCGCTTACAAATAACAAATTGTAACGAGAAATTTTAAATGAATGATATACATAGGTACTGCAGATGTTCAAATGTTTTGATTATTCAATATTGAATAGAAAGAAATCCAGACGAGCGATTATATTATCACAACTCAACTGTAAAGTGGTCCACCTACACTCCAGTTGCTAAGACAAAAGCAAACTCAGGTTAACACGGGTTCCCACTCGGAGTTTAATAGGCGTCACCGGCTGATCGGATCGCGCCCGGGGCCACGGATTGTGAACTACGGTGAACATAACTCACATCGAACTCGCACACACTCGTGTACAACGAATTCATATTCAACGCTGTTTTTGTTGCAAAACATACCCGTAATCTAGTTCACATTACAATTGATGCTGCAGTATTTTTAACAAACAGGGATAACAATAGCAAACAATTTGATATTTTATTCCATTCGTCCACATTTCTGTTCATGAAATTCTAGTAAAGAAAAGTGTATTTACGAAATTCACGGAAAACCAAAACATTTGAATATATGAGTTATTTTAAAGTTGAAGAAGCCGCAACTGGGACGCAGTTTTTGAACAAAAACATTTTGGATAATGATAATTGACTATAGCTATCAAAACTATGTACCGTGTGGTACCAGCTAAGAATAGCACCAACCCATCTCATCCCTTTGGGTGTCGTAAAAGGCGACTATGGGATTATAATAAAACACTTTTAAACGGATTATATCGCGTATATTATAGATTTTTGTTTTTCCTGACGTTTCGAATGCTTTGCAGCATTCGTGGTCGCAGGATCGACAGTAATAATCTCGAAAACCTAAGACATTACGACTATGGGATTAGCTGATGGACAGGCAGCAGCGTCCTTCGAATATATTTACAACTCACCTGCGATCGCTAACCCACCTGCCAAGCGTGGCGATTATGGCAAAACTCCCTCATGAGCACATAACACAAACCCAGACCGGGCGTTGTTCGTTCTTTGGGGGGAGGTGTCTGTTCATCAGTGGATGTCTGTCGGCTGAAATGGTAATCCAAAGTTTTGTCTGTCATAATATATTTACGTATCATACGGAGCAGAACGTGTGGTGTGACAGTCGCAAAACAACTATCAATTCAAATACTCGGCAAAAGTCCGCCTAGACACACACGAAAACAAAACTAGGTCATTTATACGCTTGACAGCGTTCAAATCTTGAATCAGAAAGTTTCCTGAGAATCCCTTCAGCTGTCCCCGCTTTGAAGGGGAAATAAAGTAATCGACTCTACTCGACTCGCTTTCGTGTTTGTATTGTTTTTGTTCCACCGTTCACCTACAAAGTTTAAGAAACTCTTTACATGACCACATTGCGTTGTTGATTTATATATGCTCTGAGGCATTAAGGAAGATAATGGCCCGTAAAATTATGCTAGTGGTTTGCTGGGGTTGTTTCCAGAGTATAAATGTAAGTAATCTAACTAGATACGTACGTATGAAAGTGAAGAGCTCTCAAAGGAGCCTTCCTTGCCTTTTTATTTTCCGCATAAAAGTCCCCAAATACGTAATTATTTTATTTCTTTGCGTATTTTCTTTATACCATTCGAAGGATAAGCAATTTTTTTATAAGCTAATGTTCTAAAAATAGATCTCCTTGAGTGAAAGTAGCAAACAAACTGAACCAACAAACGGATTGAATTGGAAGACGAAAACTTAAGTTAATAATAGTCTATTAAAATTTACCGCAACGGAATACATATCGGTGCTTTTAACAGTGAAGGCAATTCTGTTACAGGCACGATATGAAAACAGGAGACATCATATTTCACTATCCCAAAACGTGTAGACTAGAAAAGTGTCGAGTGGTCCTTGACCTCAAAATAAGTTGTGCTGGTCGTGGAGGACGACTCATGGATTGAGTCAAGTATAGCCATCTTCATTCGCCAGTATTTAGTTGACAGTACAATGAAAATGCATACTTTCAAACGGTTAAATTTCATATTATATTGAAAGAATCAGTGTGGTCGCGCGCTTGCTAATGAATTACCACATTAAGGTAAGTAAACACACTAATTTGAACCAAGCTAGAACATATTACAATAATCATCATATCGGCCATTTATACGTTCACTGCTGAACAAAGGCCTCCCCCATAGATTTTCCCAACTGTGTCATCATTTTGGGGGGTATTTGCCAATACTCACCACGCTTGGCAGGCGGATTGGTGAGCGCAGTATGGCTACCGTTTCTCAGAAGGGACGCTGCTGCCCTGGTTTAGATTCCCTTAGTCGCCTTTTACGACATCCACGGGAGGAGATGGAGTGGTGCTAAATTCTTGATCCGGACACCACACGGTTAACATTACAATAATAAGCGTATAGAAAGACGTTTAATTATTACAAAAATAAAAATAAGCTTGTAGCCCTGTCAAAATAAATAAAAGGAATACAATTTCAGGCGAACTTGCACAAACACGAATGTTGAACTATTCCAAACATACAACAAAAGAAAACTCGAACTCTGTTGCTCTACAGTTGTGATATAAATAAGAAAGTATCTGACCAGATCCCCGAAATGTTCCCTTTGTTCGCAGGCACATTGTTAAGTGAAACTATTCAATAACAAGTGTAGTTAGAGTCGCGAAGCGCGGTCTGCTTGTTTCACCTGGGCGTTAGATGAAGTTGCCAGTTAGAATGTAATTCCTAATCAATTTATAACGCCCGTAAACCGAACGATGGAACTTTCGACAACAATTTTGGGTATTTCAACATAATTTAGTAACTTCATAACAGGGATAGGAGGATACATGATGAAAATTTCAACAAAGTAACGCAAAGGTTAGGTTTATTAAGTGGAGAGTGGGTCATTGTTATGTGCGTACGAATTTATTGGCTGGAATGGGGAAAGCGGTTTTATTATTATTTTCACGCAAGTGTAAGTAAGTAAGTGTGCAAGTACAGTTTAGTATGTATGTAAAAACGGCCAACCATTTGGTAGAGCTTCAAAGTTCGAACAATATAAGAAAAAAAACTATTACGACAACATTAAACTAAATATATGCTTCGAATTGATGGACTACTGTTGGTAGGTCTCGAGTTGTAAGAAGCCAGATAAGGCTGTGCGCAGATTGGGGAATCTGTGTGTCCATACCGAGCGACCCACCAGCAGTCGCTGGCATGCATGTAGTCACGCGACGCCGTGTGCGCAGCATAGCACAGCGCACAGTGAAGTTTCAGGGGGATCCATTTCGATCTCCCCGGCGAGGTAACCCCTTTATAGTCACCCTCTCCGAGATGTGCCTATAGGCGTGGCACCAGCGGGTGGCTCTAGTGTGATCATACGAGGACCTCGAGCCCCCTTTAGGTGCCGAAGATGACCGCCCCAGTGGTTTTAGCTGATAGGAGTCCGGCATGCCCCTTCGCCCTTTCCCGGGGCGAAGGAAGTACATGAGGTATTTCCAGCGGATCAATAAAAATAAGAATAAAAAGAGGTGTATACCGCTAGCCGGAAGTGCTGTGAATGTGCGAGCAAATCCCACATCCCCAGCGTAGTGTAGATCTAAGGAACACTGTGGGGTTTCAGCCGGTAAAGTCTTGTAGGTCTCCGAATTCCCTGGACAGAGACCAAGAACTTTCCCATGTAAAAAAAGGTATATACCTCTGTACCTACTATACAATAAAGCAAAAGTAACAAGTAAAAAGTTAGTTACTTATAAATCTGATGTATACTGTTACTTATCATGTAAGTTACAATCGGCATGTAAGGGTTGCTAATACTCAGATGGACAGAAGGGCTTTCATGAACATTACAAAATAAATAAAAAATATCCTGGTCTTAACGGATAAATATAGAGAGCTTGAACAAATACCAGTTTACTTTCCACTGAACATGTCTCGGAGAAATATAACGTCTTCATCTCCCGTATTTACCTTTTTCTTAAAGATTTATGTACACAATAAATATAGGCCCACTCGCGCGCCCAATCACGCTCCTAAAGTCCCAATATTCTGAGAGGTTACGTCCAGTCCTAAGTAAACTCGACCCGGACCCCTAAAATGTCGATTACACTAACTTCTTTGCAAAATTAAATACGAGTAATTATAGCACCAGTTTTAATATATGTATGGACATGTGTCTTGCTCTAAAAGGTATCGAGAAGTTTAATTAATTTGATTCGTGTATTGTAAGTTTAAATCAATACGTCCAATGCCTGATTTTAAGGTTTGTGCCGCCCCTATGTTAATATAACCAACCTCTAGTTTGATCGCATGACAATCTGGAGCCCCCTTTGGCGCCGAAGATGATCGCTCTAGTGGTTTTAGCCGGTATGAGTCAGGTATACCCCTTCGCCCATCCTCGGGCCAGAGGAAGTTTATGATGAAATTCTACAGAGCGATCTTTTTTTTAAATATTTCCGGGCGCCACGGTAGAACTTTTGTCAACATTATCGAAAAACAAACATGTAGTCATCCTGCGATCATGAATCCTGCAAAGTATTCGAAACTTTATCCAACTGTCGCTCAATGTCATAATTATAATTTAGATTTTCGTGTAATTAAACAATTGTATGTGTTATCGCCAAACAATTCTATAGTGCATAATATTAATATTATAATATTTCAGTTGTAATATATTTGAAATTTTGCTTATATCTTAATTTTAATCATATTTTTTTTATTGTTCATCTGGTGGCACCTACTGTTTATATACATTTATGTTCAACCTGCGGATAATGTGGGGGCCGCAACATTCATCATCATCATTTCGGCCGAATGAAGTCCACTGCTGGACACAGGCCTCCCCCATAGATCACCACAACGACCCATATGGGTGTGTCGTGTGCTCATTGGGACCCCCATGCCATAATCGCCACGCTTGGCAGACGGGTTGGCGATCGCAGTTGAGTTGTTAATGTACTCGAAGGACGCTGCTGCCCATCCTCCGGTTAATCCCTTAGTCGACTTTTACGACACCCACGGGATGAAATGGGGTAGTGGCATTCTGAGCCGGCACCACACGGCATTACATTACTCTATATATTATGTTACCTCTATAGCCTATGTATTGTGCTGTGGCTGTTTATTCACCCTCAATAAAAAAAAAGAAACATCAGGAAAAACAAAAATCTATAATATACGCGATCCGTTTAAAATTGTTTTATTATAATGAACAAAAATGTTTTGGAAAACGCATCAAATAGCACACAATAAAGTCTAATTACACCATACAATATTTGAGTTTAGCGAACTTTTCAACGCTGTAGCTCGTCCCGCGAGGCAAAATGGCCCGTCTCCTAACCCGAAACGATTTTTTGCTACCGACGCCCCCCTTCAATCCCCTGGTTGTCCCCAGGTTAGCCTAGCCTATTTAACCTATACGGTAAATCAGTCTCTGAATTCATTATTTAGTTAACTCTAATACCGTATTCTAGTGCAAAGTGGAACTTTTATTAAAATTGTAACGAAACTATTTTCCATCTATTTACACCTCAATTTCATGGCAAATTAGAGCGAGATTGTGGCGGAGGAAGAAACCAGTAGAAAGTGTACAAGTTATATTAGCTTTAATGAGTGCTCTTATTTCCACCGTCACGTCGTTCATATTTATGTAATTGTGATTTAGTTTGCATTGTTTAAAATTAGATAAATAAAATCACCCACACAATTTATTTATATGTAAACGTATCTGGGCGTAACTTATACATACATACATTCGCGTTTTTCAACGAAATTTCGGAACTAATATAAATATAACGAGAGTTATTTTTAATCCTATCCAACGTAATAGACAAAAAGACCAAACACCAACAAATAAAAAGGTATAGCTGTACATTTGGCAGGTTTACGATTAGCGCAATATTAAAGGCCCAGGATTCCATTATCCCGGAGAGAGCCCGGACATCCTAAGGGATGTCAAAGAAATTCACGTCGCTGTACGCTCCCAACTAAATTCGATAACATATATAAGAGACACAGGTTTTGTTCACATAAAATTCTCAAATTTATCTTTGTACTATTGTACACACAGGTATGAGAAATGGATATTAGAACCTACTTAGCAATACGTTAGAATATTTTTCTCCTGTATTTTGGGTTTAAAAATACAAAGCTCAAATGCACAAATAGCCAGACCTGAAACAACTATCTGTAGATCATAACAAATATTTGTTCCGTGCGAGAATCGAACCCGCGACACGTAGCGCGGAAAGCCAATCGCTTACCCATTGCCCTATCACATATTTACATGTGAGTAGAGTAACTTTATGGTATTTAAGAAGCCTTTTAGAAAAAAAGATCTTGTCAAAACAGATGAATGGAGTGAGCAAATACCTTCTATCTCGGCGAAGTTATCTTAGCAACGACTTCGTCGATTCCATACTCCGATAATAAGAAAATTGACGAGACTTGGAGGGGAGCGCCCCGACAAGGTCACCTACAAGGGGCGGGAATTCATTGATTCTCAAGAATTCCCTTTAGGCTTAAGAGGGATTACCGATCATTTGTTTCAGTTTGATTCTGTATCAAGACAGGGCCAACCAAGAAAATTACTCGTGCGTTTGTGAAGAGAAAATGATAATGTGAAAGAAAGAAAAGCCGCTCCATTTACATTATAAATCCATTTATTGGCTGTGAAGGAATGATTTAGCGTTTCAAAACAAACACGCTATGACGGTTTCTGTATCACACAAAAAGCTCACGTTTCATGTTCATATTATTTGCGTAGTCATAAAAATATCAGAAATATAATCTAATAACACGTAAACTTATAGATCGTATTTTATTATACTGAGATTCCCAACAGCACAGTGCAGGAGTAAAATTGCTTTACTTTAGAAACAAAGACACAACAAACAAATCTAGCGGCGGCACATGTATAGGTGGATTCGCTTTTCACTTAGTTTCCATATCGTAGAGTAATATGGAGTATATTAATTTGACATTTCCTTAATTTTCTCTCCGAAAGCCCGAGTATAGCCGGGACGACATTAAAGTCATTCAAGATTGGATGACTGTTCCAATATTTACAAAGGGTAATTCTCTGTACTTCAATAAATTACCCAACCTAAGCTCTTCGTTCGGAGTACGTGGGGGCAAATAAAACTGCCTCGCTACTGTCCCGCGGAATCCGGGCTAATGTGAAAGCTTTTGCTGTTCTGAATTATGCAAATTTAATTTAAGTAACCGGCTGCCAGTTTGGCTAGCACGCCACTATGGAACTATATGAACAAGGCTACATGTTGATTGCGGAGCGTGTCGTGTGGTCAACGTGCTTTCGGAAATAGCTAATAATATATTTGTAAATTTAATATTTCTACGTATTTGGCTAATTCTTGTTGGGTTGTGAACAAGTTATAATTATGTATTTTGAATTTGGAACGTACTTTTTCGAATAAGCTTTGTTAACATTACAGTTGCGGTCACAAGTCCATTAGCTATCTCACAACGCAATAGAGTGACGCTTTGTGTGAGTGTTTGTGCCTGTCAGATCTAAATGTAAAGTGTAACAACGTCTCATGAGAAATCCTAGTGTTTTTTAATTAATACATTTGATACTCCTCAAAATGAGTACGGTACCACGGTAGAGCGTAGCACTGCAAAATAATAACATTGAATGTCATAAACTGCGACAAAGACTACAAGCACTTTCTAATTCTTCTTGCTTCAAGAAACATGAAGTCTAATTAATTCACTTCAAAGCTTTTGTCGCGAGGCCTCCCACCCGCCTAGGCAAACATTCCGGGGACTTTGACGACTTTTGTATTAAAATAACATAAATGTTGTCTTTTCATTACGTTACACCGAAATATTATAATAGCCTGAGTGTACATGGCTGCCGATACAAGTATAATTAAGTAATAATACCCATGTCATAGTGCAAGTACCTACTGGTTTCCATAGCTATAAAAGTTAAAGAAGGTAATGAGGTCCGACCGCTTGCGACCATATTGTTAAACGTACCTACGACAGATGTTAGATACAACGATTGCAATGTTGTTACATAGTTAATGCATCGTTTACGAACACCATTACAACACCCCTCGGTTGACTTTATCGCACAAGACTAAACACACGAAATTGTACTATTATATATTCTAAAAGCTAGATTCAATACCCCAGCGTGTGATATGCACAATTCTCTATTTTATAACGGTTCGCGAGGGTCCTATAAAGTTTTGTAAGAAGATATTACGGTGGTCGCTATCCCTCACGTTAATTGCTTCTGTTTTAATCTCTTCGAATAAAACCCGTCCTAAACAAATATATGCGGATACCTCGTTAGATATTACAGTCATGATGTGGAGTAGCTTCATTTTCCGACCGCGGACAAAAGGACCAAATTTTATGACACAATAATTACGGCGTACATCGAATTGAAAATTTACAGTGTGCTGCCCTAGCACATATAATTATATTATATTATAATTACATGTGCTAGGGCTGCACGCTGCACGTATAGATGCTGTACGTAAGTATATAGAATTAATTAATTAAACGCGATAAATTTCCGTAAGCTATTTTCAATTCGATGGATGCTATTCGCGTAAACATCAGAAAATATTAAATTACGGCGTACTTATTTCCATAATAACTACCTAATTTAGATCATAATTTAATTGAGATACTTATTTAGAGTAACTATATAGATATCGGTTTTAGTCGCATGCATATGAGTTAATCGACAAGAAACGGACAGTGAGGTCGCAAGCTCTAACACGTACGTCATGGCAGTAGTTGCTTTGGATTTCAAAAGCTTACAGATACTTACGGTACCTACGGTAAATTAAGCGCGGGAAGTCATAGTTTTATTTAGCTGTTTTAGAATATTAAGTTATTATTATACTTCATAGCAATGATTTTTCTATGGCACAGAAGCAGACATCGTGTAAAAGTATTTTTATTGATGACAAACTTCTCTGATAGGCTAGGAATATATATGTCAAGAAATAACGAGTCCCCAGCCGCACATAAAAGAAGTCACTGCGACTGTAGGAGAGATGATAAATAGGAAGCAGGGAAATGAATGGTAATAGTGTCTATATAACTAGTACCGTTTGGGTAAACGGTATTTTTTAATATTGATTTTGTATCAAATTCATATACGATTACATAATACCTATAAAAAGTGACCAATTAGGTACTTGTAGACATGCTCTAGTGTGATCATACGAGGACCTGGAGGCCCCCTTAGGTGCCGAAGATGATCTCCCCAGTGTTTTTATCCGGTAGGAGTCCGGCATGCCCCTTCATCCTTCCCCGGGGCGGAGGAAGTTCATGAAGAATTCCAATAAAAAAGGTACTTTTAAACATACGATACGTGAAATACATTATACATATTATTATAACTACAAGGTCTTTAAACACGACCAATTTTCTTAATTGTTCATTTAAATACGGTACCGCGTGGGAAGCCTTACCACTTAATTTACATTTTAAGTAATGGAAATAATATATTTTTCAAGGACATAAAACCATGTTTTGATGAAGCTAAATGATGTTAAACAGGTAAATTGCCTGATGTCCATTCTCTGTCAGTTACGTCACGATAGCTTGTTAGTTTAGTCTCCTTAAGTAAAAGATTTGCAATCTTGTATTTAATAGAAGTGTTGTGTATCAGCTTTATACACAAAAGTTTTTTTTAAGTGCTTGAGTGGTATTCTGTAAGGAGTACGACTATGCACGCTTCGTAGACCAAAATAAGCCATCAAGGACAAATTTGACTTTAGGCAAAAGAATACACACACAGTACAAGAAGAACCTCCGTGTGGTGCCGGCTCAGAATGCCACCACCCCATCTACTCCCATGGGTGTCGTAAAAGTCGACTAAGGGATTAGCCGGAGGATGGGCAGCAGCGTCCTTCGAGTACATTAACAATTCAACTGCGATCGCCAACCCGCCTGCCAAGCATGGCGATTATGGCAAAACCCCCCAATGAGCCCATAACACATCCATATTGGTGGTTGTGGTGATCTTTGGGGGAGGCCTGTGTCCAGCAGTGGACTTTATTCGGCCGAAATGATGACAAGACGAATAGATGAGTGATAATACATCATCATTATCATTTAAGCCGAAAGACGTCCACTGCTGGGGTGCAATTCCTTAAGCTCAAAGATCCATACATCCTTGAATACAGAAACTAAATAATGGTGTTAAACCAATTTCGTATTCGCTAAGACATGATTGAAGCTATTCAAGGACACGTTGCAGAAGGTAAGCCATGAGGACCAGTCTTAGCGAATACCAAATTGGGTTATCACCGTTATTTCAATTCTGTATTCAAGGATGTATGGATGTTTGAGCTTAGAGAATTGCACCTCTGAACATAGGCCTACCCCAAAGATCGCCACAACGACCAGTTCTGTGCTACTCGCATCCAGCGGATTCCCGCAACCTTCATAAGGTCGTCGGTCCGTCTCATGGAGGGTCTGCCCACGCTGCATCTTCTTTTGAACTTTTCGGCCCCATCGGCCATCCGTTCTGCGACCAATGTGCCCCGCCCACTGCACTTTAGGTTATTAATTCTTCGGGCTATGTCGGTTACCTTGGACATTTTGCAGATCTCCTCGTTTTTTATTTGATCTCGCAGGGAAACCCCAAGCATAGCCCTCTCCATAGCCCTTCGGGTGACCTTGAGCCTTCTTATGAGGCCCATGGTGAGCGACCACGTCTCGGTGCCGTAGGTCATCACCGGTACCTGGTTAAATGCGTTAGTCTTGAGTCATTGAGGTATTTTAGACGAGAAGATGTTGCGCAGTTTCCTGAACGCTGCCCATCCGAGTTGGATTTGACAGTTGACCTCTTTCTCGAAGTTGGATTTACCTAACTGGACAGTTCGATAATACAAACACTGGGCAAAAACACTTAATATTTACGGGGTAGTGCCTTAATCTGTCTTTACTCCTCTGTCCAATACCACTTAATTACCGTGTTATTTGTGATAGCAGTGTCGCTAAATGCGCACAATTTGTGACACCAATAAATATAATCGTAAGTGTCGAGCCGAGCGCTATCGGAGACTCGTGGCTCGTCCAGTCGCTGTGATTAAACGACTACAATATAAATGATGAAGGCTCGCAATTAAGCGGACTCGCCCGCCACATCAATCACTCGCCGGAGATATCTCGGGAACTGATTTTGTTGAGCTATTTTTCTGGTAGCACCCACACCCTTTCACTGTAACATGTTTCGAAGATTTCTATTTTTCGTTTTGAACATTAGGCGCTCGACAGCGAATGTAATATGTAGATTAAATAGGGCGATTTTTTCTACCGTTATTTTTCTTTAGTTTAAGAATTTTGTTTGGTCGTTAGATAATCAATAATACGGATATTTCACCTCAGGATTTTCAAACCTCACACACGCGCTTATCGTTCATGTCCTTTAATTTACCTGAAACAATAAGAAATGTTTTGTAAGGAAACAGCGCACACATTTTCAATGATTTTTTCAAAATTGTTGTATTGTTTACCACAGTTTCGTGTAAAAATACACGGTTGTTCACGGAGGGAAAGCTCTTAATAAACACGCGTAACGAAAGTTCGTAATACATTGCAAGCTATTAACATCATATAATGAGCATATCAAAGTATCCTCAGCTGATTTCTACAAGTTGCGCAAGGTTACATACATCCTACACTGCATTTTTAGTTGGTAGTTCAGCACGGAAATTATAACCAGCGATTGGCCAACACTAGTTTCAATCTATTACAGTAACGTTGTATTAAAACCTCATTATTGTTACGTAAGTAGAGTCACGATGTCTGCGCACGACAAAGGTTAAATGACATTTCACGTCTCTTTGTCATCTTTACTTTGTCGGAACCTCTTGCTTGGCTTCATCGTTCTGCAGGCGGCGGTGCAATAAAATGCAAGTGCAACGCTATTCGCCTTTGCGCCTCACAAGAATCCTATAAAGTATTTATTGCCTTGTTTAGTCGACATTCAAGTCTTTAAACGGTTTGAAATGAACTCATACTACGCGCGGTTTGCATTACTGGGAGAGGTTCTGTACACTAAAGCTTGAATTAAACAGCGAACGTTGTGTTTCAGCTTTATATACAAAGTTCAGGTTGTCAAAAGTGCTTTAGTTGTATCCTGTAAAGAGTACGGCTTTGCACGCTTCGATAGCCAACGGTGGCCATCGAGGACAAGTTTGACTTTAGGCTATATATACGAGTCCTGAACTTGTATCTTTTACAATACCTACTAACTTTAATATGAAATGCACGTAACTTAAAACATGAAACACGGAGACTAGAATCTGTGCGATATTTCTAGAGAAAGACGAATAAAGTAGACACTTATTAAATGAGTGTATCCACTGTAAACAACCAAATCTATTTGTGAGTTAAATTTCGAAATAAGCTTTTAATATTTTTATGCAGATACATTGTTCTAGCAGAGTCATAGTAATATACCGATGTATAGATAAGTTTTTTTCATTGAATTCAAATCCAATATTGTAACGGATGTGTAACAAAGCCAAATAAACTTTACACTTAACGAAGATAATATGACATTACGTGACGATTGTTAAATGAACACGGCGTTAAAATTAATTTATTTATTTATTTACCTCGTGACAAGGTGGAGATATTTCTCCAACTATAACCGTGTTGATTTATGTATAGCATAGAATATGTACATATATCGACAATCAAAGCTGGAAATACTTTTTTCTCATTGCCTCGGCACATACCTTGTTAAAATTAATTTATATTACTTATTTACAATACAGAGTGGAGATATTTCTCCAACTAACCGTGTTGATTAATGTAGAGCATAGACAATATACAATACACGTATCAACGATCAAAGCTGGAGAAACTATTTTCCACGTTGCCTACTAGGGCATACCTTATTCTTAAGTTTCCGTAGAAAAAACAAGACTCTTTTAATTTCCTCAATGTCCAATGTCGAACGTGTTTTGTGAGCTTTTCTACATTCGATATTAGAAGAAGTTAATAGACCTGAATATAAAAAGTGCTTCTCTAGACTTTATAGTGAACCAACCAAACATTTAAGAACGAAATACAAAATAATGTAAGTACTAAAAATGAAACGTATGTCAGATATTCTGCTGCCAAGCAAGATGTTTAAACTTGGCACTGTAGCTAGTGAAACTACTGGGCATCACCATCTCAGCCGAAAGACGTCCACTGCTGAACATAGGCCTCCCCCAAAGATCGGTCCACCTCCTTGGGGGTAGGCGCCGTCGGATGTAGTAGCCGGGTCTCTGCCGGAGGTTAACTTTAGCATCCCTTGCCCTGCCGTAACAATGACCGCTACCGTAGGTATAGCAGGGCCACCGGGGACTAGAGGTCAGGGGTGCAATTGCTTAAGGTCAAACATCCATACATCCTTAAATACAGAATCGAAATAACGGTGTAAAACCAAATTGCTATTCACTAAGACTGGTCGTCATGACTTACCTTCTGCAACGTGTCCTGGATAGCTTCAATCATGTCTTAGCGTATACCGAAATTGGTTTTACACCGTTATTTCGATTCTGTATTTAAGGATGTATGAATACTCGAAGGACGCTGCTATTCCCATAGTCGCTTTTACGACGCCCAAGGGATGAAATGCTGGTATTCTTAACCGGAACCACACGAGACCAAATTACTGGCTTATAAGAGACTTGAATAACTAATGTCTCTAGGTGACGAGCGCAAATTACACGCAGAACTAGTCATTGGGTAGCATCACCATTGTTGTGGGTAAGCTCGACGCATACCATGGGGCGTACGACCTGCTACTACAGTCTGAATGCATTGCATATAAAAAATAAAAAAATAAATCTGCCATAGACATTCCGTAGATCTTATATCCTATGTATATGACGAGATAGGTAAATAACATTAAGATAAGATTTCGATTGTCTTAATAGGGGCGGGGGTTTATCCACACCCTTGCCTCTCTGTTTACGAGTGCTTACTTGAAGTGATTTGTGTTAGCACGTGGGTATTTCGCCAGAAATAGGTCGCGTGCGTACAGGGCCCGAACTGTATAATCTATGGCCCGAACGATCAAACCTCAGTAAAACGACATTCATCACGGGACCGGCATCGAGTGTAGACGTGCCAACGTCACCGCTACTCCGGAATCGATGACGTCACCTGTCAATGCAGCAATTTCGTCAGCCATCAATTCTGGTTGGTTTTATCGCGGTCGCCCCTATGAATATGGGACAAACAACCCAATTTTTTTGGTCATATATGAAACCTCTCTATCTATCTATCTAGTTGGGATATGTTGTCGTCCATTCGATCTAGTCCATATACTTAGTTTCTTGCTTCAATATGTCTCCATCTAATTTCTAAATAGAATAGACGTTTCTTTGTGTCGCTTACAGGCCCAAATCTGGTTTTACAACCGAATCTTTTTTTACTATGTTGGACACCAGGATTTCTACTGTATCGTGAGTACAGTTAACAGACATCAATCTCATATGCACGCTGTGCATGCAGTTTTTTACCCAGATCCGAAACAACTATCTGTAGATCATACAAATATTTGTTCCGTGCCGGGATCAAACCCGCGACACTTAGCTCAGAAAACCGATCGCTCAGCGGCTGCGCCGCCGTGCCGTACCTTTTTTTTATAAAAATGTAACATAATAAAACAAACATGAATGTGCCCACATGATGCCGTGAGGTGCCGGCTCAGAATACCACCACCCCATCTCCTCCCGTGGGTGTCGTAAAAGTCGACTAAGGGATTAACCGGAGGATGGGCAGCGGCGTCCTTCGAGTGCATTAACAGCTCAACTGCGATCGCCAAGCGTGGCGATTATGGCAAAACCCCCCAATGAGCCCACAACACACCCATATCGGTCGTTGTGGTGATCTTTGGGGGAGGCGGGTATCCAGTGGACTTAATTCGGCCTAAATAATGAATGTGCCCACGTTATACCATCATAATTATCAGCCCCGACACGCCCACAGCTGAACAAAGGCCTCGCTATTACCACTACAATAAACAGTCATAGGGGTCAACGGTCACATTGCTACAATCACCACGCTTGGCAAGCGGATTGGTGATCGCAGCACATGTTTTAGCAAACAGAAGGACGCTGCTGCTCATCCTTTAAATAAACCCATAGTTGCTTTTCACGACACCCATGGAGAGACACCTGTCTCGGGCTATGCTTTGCCGAAAACCCCACAGTCAAAACCAAAGACGGTACGAGTAGACGGAAATGCAAAAGTTCTCTTTTGTCACGTGAACTCAATAATGTTGATATGTTCAATACAAAGCTTTATATCGCCGCAACATTTCCTGTTTTCAATAAATAAGTACGTTACGTGCCAGTAATGTCATACAGCATGACATAACGGCATTTACGATAATACAGCATTGTTTGTTGCTGTCAGTCAGTGCCGAATGATTGATAGCGACTTTCGAGAGTGATGCATCATTCATTCCAAGCGAGACGTTCAACGATATTGAACAAGAACTGTGCCTTCGTAACGTGTTACCATTTAATCATTTCGACTTACAGTTACACGAGTCATGGTTAAGGCCAAATTACGTTCAGTAATTAATAACGTAGTAGAAATTGAAAAAACGTAGAGTTACAGTAGCTAAAATTTACTGTCAATGCCAGGTGTATTATTTATTTCACGGCAACGAGTTTGCACGATATGTAATTATAAAATACGTAGCGTGTCCAATACAATAGATTCATAATTGCGTTCGTTGATCGTAGCTTCCCGGATAGCAGTGTGCGGACGACGCATGCGTGGGAGTCGAGTGAACGAACTTGTTGTGACGGAGACGTGTGCGCATATTCATTTGCCACCCACGTTATATTAAGCCCCTGGCCCCTTTACTTAATTAGATAGATGCTCCGTCACGTTTAAGTATGTTTGACTAAATTATTGTAATAAAATACATTGCGTTTGATATTCACGTTTCTTAGACACGAGTAATACTTTAGCACTTAGCTTGCTATGTTTAAAGATCAACTTACTTACACAATGTGTAGTTTGACGGCACAGTTATGCCGTCAACGTGCAGTGGTCGATACAGTTGGCTGCTGCGCTCAGGGTCGCGGGTTTGATTCCCGCACGGAACAAATATTTGTATTGTGTGTGGAATTTATGTCTGTAAACGCACCCACGACACAGGAGAAATCCTAGTGTGGAAAACGTTATTTTAAAAATTAACAAAGTAGGTACCAGCATTATTTCGGTAAAACAAACCCAATTAAATCTGATTTCGTAAGCAATACTAACACCATTCAGATGAGTATGCTACCAAGTTTTGTAAGGCGGAGTAGTTTAAGCTGCCGCAGTCTTTACAGAGCCCCGAGACTCGCGGCTCCGATCCGTGTGTCACCGAAAAACTATATCGAAAATGCATGTGATGCATTAAAAAAAATTGGGTTCTATTCCCAATTCCCTGTATCACAGGTTTGTGGCTGTCGACTTGTGACTCAGATAAAACTCGTTGGAAGATTAATATACTTCACGTAGCCACAAAGCAGATTTTTAAGTTGCTTTATATCAAAACCCTTTATAATTTCCCTCCAAGTTATTTACTCTAGAGGTATTCATTTTTATGCCATAATTAAGAAACACAAATAACGGCACACCAGACGCCCTTAAAACTTCTAAATGAATTTATTTTTAATTCTTTGTACATTTTAAATATTTTCATCGAGGCGTAAAATTTTTGCTTTTAATAACACAAACGTTTAGCTTTTTTAAATAGTTTTACAAAGGGAAACTTTTATAAAATTACGTAATCTGGTAGAAATATTCCTAAGGAAAACCTGTTAACTACTAACCTTTTAAATTAAACAAAAGAGACGGTTTGCTTTAATGAAAAGTCTTTTCAAGGAGCAGCAAAAATGGCTGAGAGTTGTATCTTAAAAATTAAATCTAAGAAGCCCTTCCTTAAGACAACTACGACGAAAAATTGTAGTAAAAAAATTGTACATACTACAGTTTTTCGTCGGCTTTACCGATATAACACTAGATTCTGATAAAAAAATCTACGAAAAATACCTTTGCTCTCAAAATATTTGCGACACGAGGAACACACATAAACATAAAACACAAAAAATATTCTAAGGTACACAAGGAAGCCCGAGAGATATTGATACTTGAAACATTTACGGCGTTTGGTTCACTGGATAAACCTCTGCACATAATATATAGCTCTAATATATTCAGACTATGACGAACGGTAAGATGCTTTTATGGTCCGCCCTGGAATCTTTCTTTACTTTGCATTCCGAGTATATTTATAGTGTCAATATTCTCCGTATAGTTATTTCAGCATTCGGTAAATGTTGATATTGGAGATTCATTTTGATTGGTGTATTTAATTAATTATATTTGTGTCAACATTTTCCCGAGTCGCAAAGGAGGTTCGTTGTAGAAATGTTTACTCTAACTACATGGACGACGAATGCTGAGCATGCTTTACAGTGACCGACTATTGTACTTACAGAACTGTTATATTTACAAGACTAGCTGGGACGCGCGCTTTCACCCGCCGTTATTTAAAAGAAACTGAATTATTTATAAATAATTTTGAGTATAAATAATAAAAGTAGCCTAGGTTATTCCTTATAACATCAGCTATCTGCCAGTGAAGGTCCCGTACAAATCGGTCCAGCCGTTTCGGAGATTAGCGGGAACAAACAGACAGACAGACCGACAGACAGACAAAAAATCTTTAGTTTTTTGTTGTAGGTACCGTGTATACATTCATATGAATTGAGTAAAAAGCTGGTATTTTGACATTACAAACAGACACGTCAATTTTATTTATACAAATAAATAAAATTGACGTGTCTGTTTGTAAATGTATAGATGAAAGAGCAACCACAAGATATTCTATTTAATATGCTTTAAATTAATAATAGTCTTTATTAAATCACTATAAACGTTTCAAACTATGCTTCATTGAGATAATAAGAATTAACCCTTATGAAGGTAGCTATGGTCGTTCGGATATTAAGAGCTCATGAAAAGGAACCCCAGATCTATTAACTGAACCTTAAGTCAATTGATCAAATTAAGAATGAAAGCAAACAGGTTATTATTTTTACAATTACATAATATGTATAGCTATATCACATCATTCTGTAGCTTCTAAACTCATATAGAGAAGAGAGTAGTGAAAATTTCTCAAAAAATTGCTCCTCGTATTTAAATTACTGCTCCCCTGCCCTTATAAAACCATATATTAGAGAAGTTCGTTGAAAAATATACCCCCAAAAATGACGACACAATTATGGAAATCTATGGGGAGGGCTTTGTGCAGCACTGGACGGCTAATATGATGCACCATCGTACTAATAAGGGTTTGCCGTGTGGTGGCGAGGTGGTGGCTACGAATAGCACCAACCCGTCTCATTCCGTGGGTGTCGTAAAAGACGACTATGGGATTAGCCGAAGGTGGGCAGCAGCGTCCTTCGAGTACACTTACTACTCAACTGCGATCGTCAACCCGCCTGCCAAGTGTGGCGATTATGGCAACACCCCCCAATGAGCCCACAACACAGATCGGTAGTTGTGGCGATCTTTGGGGGAGACCTGTGTCCAGCAGTGGATTTTATTCGGCCAAAATGATGAGTTGACACACGCGGTATTTAACATTTGGAAAGTAGACTGCAATAATTGTGCCAATACAACTATTGGCTGAGACCATGATAGCCTATCATTGAGTGGTTGATACAGAGAGCGGTACTTCTGTTAGGAAGTGCCTCTTTCTGGAGTCCAAATTAGGGGACTACCGATAGCTTGGAACTTATCGCCGATATTGGTGGGGAACTATTTTTAACACACTGTTATTAACTTCACTTGTAACTACGTAAACAAATATTTGAAATCGATTTTAACCTACTTCTGATTGTCGTATCGATTTAAAACTTTGCAAGATATGTAATCCGTATGACAATATAATAATTTGGTACCGGCGAACTGGATAGCCGGAAGTGGATAGTGATAACTCTTCAATGGCTATTAGTAAACACAGAGTTTGGACCCATTTGGTTTGTTTTAACGAGTCCCATACATTACACTTGATGACGAAGGTCTGATGATGGAGCCAGTAGGAAGATAGTGGCACTGCTCAATGGCTTACAATAAACCCTGTGTGGCTCATTTGATTTGTTTTGACGGGTCCCATACATTACAAATCACGCATTATATTAACTTGACCTGTATGTATGTACGTTTGTAACTATGTAATGATATATGAATGAAATAGAATCTTGCAATCAGAACTTGAAAACTATCCTGCTGCGGCGGGAGATGTTGTTTCTCTAAAACTCCGCCACACTGAAAGACGTTTACAAGGTTATGGACTGGAAAAAGCTGGGCATCAACATAAACGGCGAGTACATTACTCACCTTCGGTTTGCTGACAATATAGTGGTCGTAGCTGAGACCATGGAAGACCTTAGTGTAATGTAATGACCTCAGTAGAGCCTCCGATTAAGTTCCGTTAATACTGGAGAGTCTACGCTCGAAGTTGTTGCCGAGTATGTATACCTGGGACAAACTGTTCAGTTAGGTAAGTCCAACTTCGAGGAAGAGGTCAACCGTCGAATCCATCTCGGCTGGGCAGCGTTTAGAAAACTGCGCAATATCTTCTCGTCCAAAATACCGCGGTGTCTCAAGACGAAGGTCTTTGAGCAGTATGTGTTGCCGGTGATACCTTTGGTTCTGAGACGTGGTCTCTCACCTGGACCTCATAAGAAGGCTCAAGGTCACCCTAAGGGCGATAGAGTGGGCTATGCTCGGAGTTTTCCTGCGAGATCGAATCAAAAATGAAAAGATTCGCAAAAGAACTAAGATAACCGACATAGCCCGAAGAATTTCTAAACTTAAGTGGCACTGGGCGGGGCATATTGCTCGTAGAACGGGTGGCCGATGGGGCCGAAAGGTTCTCGAGTTGCGACCGCGTACCGGAAGACGCAGCGTGGGCAGACCAACGACCTGGTGAAGGTTGTAGGAATCCGCTGGATGCGAGAAGCGCAGGACCGGTCGTTGTGGTGATCTTTGGGGGAGGCCTACGTTCAGCAGTGGACATCTTTCAACTGAAATGATGATGATGATGAGTTTAAAAAAAACTAATATTTCACTAAAAGCCTGTTGTTATTCGTTTTTGGTGTGTGGTGCCGGCTATGCCGTGTGGTGCCGGCTCAGAATGCCACCACCCCATCTCCTCCCGTGGGTGTCGTAAAAGTCGACTAAGGGATTAGCCGGAGGACGGGCAGCAGCGTCCTTCGAGTACATTAACAACTCAACTGCGATCGCCAACCCGCCTGCCAAGCGTGGTGATTATGGCAAAACCCCCCAATGAGCCCACAACACATCCATATCGGTGATTGTGGTGATCTTTGGGGGAGGCCTGTGTCCAGCAGTGGACTTCATTTGGCCGAAATGATGATGATGATTCGTTTTTTAAACTATAATAATTTTGGTTTGTTCTTTACTAGGAGAACAGTAGAGATCTGTTTTCAGTATGAAATGAAAATGATCCTATAGAAATCCACGAAGGAGTTGTGGAATGAGTCCTAGATTAAGACATATCAGGCTGGAATAAAATGATACATAGGTATTATTGTTATATCAGTCCGTTCCGCCATCACGATTCACGACGCGATTATATCCCAACCAAATGTTGTGATAACATCCAATCTCAGTACTTATAAACATGTTTTAAACTTGTGGACATAATTGGAGTGTCTTACTATTTACTACAATATTTGACCTGGACACATGTACCGCACCTACACCCAGTTAGAAATTGGGTCATTGAAGAAACGTAACCATAAGTCAGCTATAAGTCGGCTTTGCAAACGGTCGAGAAAGTGCAAGTGGCTGACTGGTCACTATGCCCTGAGCTGTTTCAATTAATTTGAAGTTTAAATTTATATGATCCGCTGATTTGTGCACGTAATAAGGAACCAATCATTGACTATTAACTAGACACGCTCACATTTCAGTATTAACAATCGCGTACGGCCGTGCGTGTGCGATAGCAAGCTTAAGCATGAATATATTAGTAACATAAAGTGTTTTCATGATCTTCCACAACGTTCATCGCATATTTTATACTAAACCTAAAATTAATTCATTCCAGCTCAGTAAGCTCCAATTGGAAACGTTTTATCAATATTATATTTTAATAAAAAACTACGTCACAGTCTCGTCTCCACAATGACAACGGTATCCCAAATGCGATATCTGATAATGAACAGCTAAAAAACAGAATCGTGATAAGTGTTACGACCACGTAAAAGGTGCCGCCATTGTGTCCGAAATAATTTCCACGTCTCCGTTCCCTGGTCCCGCGACGAGGAGTATTAAGCGATATTTCCAATCTCAACCCGCACTCCTGTTTTATTAGATTTTTCTCAAGCTCACGTTATCGTGAATCTTCACCGGCACCAAATAATAATAACGAAATTCTGCGAATTTTGCGTTACGCGCACCGTTCCCGGCGTCCTCTACCCAAAATAAAAATGTAAAGCATTTTTCCAATGCCTTAATAGAATAAATCGTTTCAGCTGAATCTTACGAACAAAAAATCCACAGCGACACTTTTACCCGCATACCAGGAAAGCCATTAAACATTTAAATGTGGTACTCTGGTGGGTATGTTAATTAGCAAGTTTTATGCAGGCGGGCGCGCACAGATAGTTTGTGACGGTTGCTGTGAGAGTTCCTGGACGTTTTATTGTCGCTGCTTTCGCACTGTTTTTTGAATAAAGAAATATTTTGCTGCACAATCGCCCAACTTGTGAACGTATGGTAGATTTCACGGGTGAAATATCTCTTATTGCAAGAGGCTGGCTAGGTAGGTACCACGCCAGTGCCAGATATTCGCCGCCAAGTAGTGATGTTTAGACTTGACATTACTGTGTTCCGGTTAGAAGGGCACTGCAGCTAGTGACATTACTTGGCATAAGATACTAAATAACTTTACGTCTCGAGGTGAGAAGCGCAGTGTGATGCCGTACAAAAAGAATTACATTTATTTGAACAGCAAACTGCGCATATCGGAGAGTAGGTATATGTATATACAAACCTACCTATAAAATGTTAATTCACAGCAACCAAGTTGGTATTCGTCTCTTACTGGACGTCGTTATTGAGTCAAGTAAGTAAAGCGTGCACGACGTCTGATTTCAGCGAGGGAGCGGTCGGTGTGCATCGTGGAGGCGCGCCGGAGGTCGTCGTCAGTGACCGCATGTTACCGCACTTGCACCCGACAGATTTAATCAGGCGCCAACAACCGCGAACACGATCTCAGGGCGTTCCACTCCACCGGCGACTTCACTCGAACCACACTACCATTTTGCACCGTGTTGGTTTTTTAAGTTCTCGAAACCTTACAGACACGAACGCTCGTTTTCTATTAAATGTTCGATGTTGCTGAATTCATTATCAAGACGTGACGCATGGGAACGTGCACTCACCGCTCAGAGACAAAGGGTGCAATTTAATAAAAGTATTAACGATATAAGTAATCATCGTCAGCGTCATGCAACGAATTTGGTTGGTCACGATTTTGAGAAAGAAATGCACGAACAAAGAAACAAGGAGAGCATGAAATGTGTAAGAAACATGCAAATCAGCGTGATGTTGCGGAGCGGCCAACGAACTGCGTGAGCGCGACCTCAAGCCATCGGCGAGTTCAATATACGCGCTCCATAATAAACTTAATTAATCTTCTCCCACACGAGATAAACGTATTCGGGTACTTAGACACACCCGTGCTGCACGTTCTAATAGCAAATAACAGCCACCCCTAATGAAAGGCACAAGCCGTTCCGTTCCGATGTCTACGCCGCGCTATAAAACAATAGCATACTCAATTCCTGATTCAATATGTTTGAAATTGAAATTTGTCTTTTAGGGAAGTAGAATTAAGTGAAGCAATAAATCAAAATCAAATAATTACGATTCCACAAAGTGCGATTGAAGATGGGAAACTCCATCTACACCGGTGGTGCTGCGGCTGAGAGGATTCGAATCCGATTATATTCCAAGGTTGCAATAAATTGCACGTACTACAATAGGGCCACATCCACCGCTTGTTATAGACATTTAAAAAATAACATAATAGTTAATATTAGGTGTGTCCATTAACAGCTGTACGATAACTAATATTATTTTTATTCTATTCTACTATGATGTATTTATTTTGGATCTAAATAAATGTTTGTACCTTTACATTCTTCATAATGTATTGAAAATGTCATACAGATGTAATCTATAGATACATACAATAATTATGTCAAACCGGTAATACAAGACAGTTCACTGATCTGAAATAAAGTACAGCATACATCATTACAGAAATATTGGCGTGTCGACATATCCGTTTCTTACAGCGAGAAGTACAAGCATAACAAGAAGAGCGAATGCTGCGAGTTATACAAATTGCGTTCGCTCGCCACTGAAAAATAGGAGCTTCACACAAAAAAGGGTTGGTCGGAACGGAGCGAGCTCTGCAGTTATATTACGGTTTTGAAAGAGCAGGCAAAGAAATTACACGTCCTTCCCGGAATTATTGCTGGGTTGACAAATGACTCGCTCCAGACTTTTGATATGATAATGAGATTATTATTATAATTTTTTAAGACATTCATATATTGCTCTTCGTTTCAAAAACAAGCGTGATCAAAGTGGAATACCGCAGCTAAGTTTGAAATTTACAAACATTACTCGGTCTCAATCTCAGTGTTATCAGTGTATACAATCAAAAACATCGTTTATACAAATACTCCTCTATTTTTTCCTATAAATTCGGAATGTACACAAAACAATACACACAAGAACTCAAGACACACGAAAAGAACTGGAAAAAATCATACCGCGTCAGCAGTTTTAGTTTGCTCTCGGAACTTTGCTCTCTGTCAGTAAACAAGACGACACAATTGTTTTCCGCAAGGAAATATATTTAGGAATGAGCTACACGCATGAGTTGGAAGAAAGAAAACATGCGTACATATATAAATGTACCTGACTTTAAACCCATTGATTTCATAACATAGTACCGTTACTCTTTCCCGCTGTTAAATGGCGTGTTTAAAATTGTCTACTGTAAGTGTTAATGAAATTCAAAAAACGAATACCGTTACGCAAATAATTAAAAATACTTGGTGGTTTTTAATGATCATGAAAATTATATTTTTACAGCATCTTATTGTCACCACCCATGTCGAAACATTGGATCAGTGAAAAGTTATTGCTAGGATATGAAAGGTTTTACTATGTGTATGTAGGTAATACAATTATATCAACTCTTAAGTTCACCATAATAACAGCATTTTAGTGCGTGATTAGTAATTTCTTAAATTTATTTTTAACGTGGATGCGTTTTGTAACCTTTTTGAACAAAAGTATCATTTGAGCATATTATATTATACATTATTCCTTTCCTATTTCTCTGATTACAAGCTAGAAATAATACAGTATGTGTAGGCATAAGAATAATGAAACCCAAAATACAGCCGATAATATCCATATCACGAAGTGGGTACAATGATTCTTTTAAAAGGAAAGAACTAAGGAAAATATTTCACAAAGAAAACAATTTATAGTAGGAGGAAATTCATAGCATTCTGGAGACGTTCGGATCACAAACTTGAATCAATCCGTCGTCCCGTGAATAAATAACATTTTCGCGTAATTTAACGGTAACATTCCGCGATTGTATTCAAGCAGCTATAGCGATGTCGGGTAACACAAATTGCAGCCGGTCGCGCACCCGCTCTCTGAAAAATGCTTTCCTTTTAACAACTGGAAGGGGAACGGCGCAGGTTAAATGGTCATATTCAGTCAACTCTTACGTACAAATAGGTTCTCGTGTGCTTCCTTCGAAGCTTTGTTTTGATTCGCTACTGAACATCGTGTTTTTAAATTATATCGTTATGGCCACTATGTACTAATGTAGAAGACTTAGAGAACTACGAGGAGTACAAAAATTCAAAATGCTA
Organism: Diloba caeruleocephala; assembly: GCA_947459985.1. Classification (NCBI taxonomy): domain Eukaryota; kingdom Metazoa; phylum Arthropoda; class Insecta; order Lepidoptera; family Noctuidae; genus Diloba; species Diloba caeruleocephala. The sequence continues at coordinate 22,068,844 of OX381612.1, read as the reverse complement.
TAACATTAATATGTATGCTTTTTCCTGGTATGAATTCTACTGGTAATAAGCAATAGCAGAAGAAATTAAAGATGGATTTCTACGCCCACGAACAAAAATTAAGACTGTGATTAAGAAAGTTGTCACTTTGGACAGTTGTCTCAATTAATAAACATACTGAAATAAACCAAGAGAAGAGGGTGGCGATGATAATTGTAATCGCAAAAAGTCACAAACAATTTTCCAATTTACATACACAGCGCCATAATGCAAAAATACAGCATGGAATAATAAGTTTTTTAATGCAATTAAACGAGCCTCGGTTCTGAGAGAGAACGCAGAAAATAAAAAATGAGAGGAGGTATGCTCGCTCGGGTGTAGAGCCACTTTAGATGAAAAGCTTGGAAGATGAAAACATCCATAACTTGGGAAAGGTACAGGGCAACTAAACTCACTGAGGGCAAATAACATTTCATTTAAAAATTGTTACTGTGGTATTAGATGAAAGTAAAATAATATGTAACATTTTTGCGAATACCACTAATTGATGCGAGATATTTGGACACGGATTCCTGGGCAAGGTTCTATAGCCGTGTCCAAGTGCGCTGTGAAGGGCACGAAAATTAAGAATGAAAATTTAACATCAAAGTGATTCGCAGAATCTTGTGATTCTTTGGATTACGTTGCGTTTAACAAACCGCACTGTTATCGTATGTAGTTAATCTTATTTCACTTTAAGCCTTTACTTTTGACTGCCACTAGATTTATGTGAATTTTCATACTGCCCCTTTGTAGAGGTGGACAATAAAAACAATGAATGCTCGTTTATCTTTAGTCTATAGTCTTTCTATTTTTACTCTTCGTGTGTATTCTCTTCTGTTATCAGCGGGGCAGACAGACAGACATCTGTCAGTTGGACTGGTATTGTGCCGTAACTTGGAAGAGTCCTTTATTCAGCTATGGACTACAAAAGGCTGAGACAGTTTGTGTATGAGTATGTTCTTTTTACAACTGATGCACTCCTAGAAACAGAAAGAAAAAGAAACATGAAATAGGATAAAGGCAAGCGGAGAGTTTAAACAAAGAGAAATAAATAAAATACAAAAATAAGATTACACATCAATGTATTATGTGTTACATTATAAAAGAGCAGGTTAAATAGAAAAATAATACGTCGCATTGATAGTAACTTCGGCCTCGAAATTAATGGCAAATACTGCAAAGAAAACCTAATTGCCATGACTCCAACTCAAGTTTTGAAAATTCGCCCGTTGTTGTAGATTAAACTGCTATGAACAGATTCCGTTGAGATTTAGGTACGAGTACCGACGATTTTCACTCAAATCAATTCTGACTCAATAAGTTTTAGCTTTTTCTGATTTCGTAAGTAGACGCCTGCTTTTATTGAGTTTCAAATTTATGAAGAGAAAATGGCTCGCTTAAAGATCTATTAGGGAACACCGGTGATTTAGGAACAATTGTGATGAGTAACTATAATTATTGTAATTCTAATATAGAATCGATAACAAACAAGATTTTAACGGTATTTTTGACCATAGGATCGCCTGACGCAGGTGCTCACCGGGCACGGTTGTTTCGGTGCGTACCTGCACAGGATAGGACGCGAGGCCACGGCACAACGCTACCATTGTGATAGCGACCAGGACACCGCACAGCACACGCTCGAAGCGTCCCTGCGTGGGCCGCCGAGCGGCGGATCCTGGTCGATCGGATCGGGCAAGATCTCTCTCTGCCAGCAGTAGTGTCGGCTATGTTGGCAGAGCACGAAAACTGGAATGCAGTGGTCTCCTTCTGTGAGAGCGTCATGCTCCGCCGATCCCGCTCGAAGAAGAAGGAGACGGCGCCGGGGTGACAACCGCCCTGGCGCCTAATTCCGATACGCCTGAAAACCCCTGCCGTTGCTATAAGGTGGGGGACCTCTGGGTTTGCGGGTGCGTAGATTGGGGAATCTGCGTGCCCACACCAAGCGACCCAAGAGAAGACGGTAGCACGCATGTGGTCACGCGCTGCCGTGGGACGCTTTGGGGGATCCTTTACAATCCCCCTGGGGGGGTGACAGCTTTACAGTCACCCTCTCCGAGATGTGCCAATAGGCGTGGCACCAGTGGGCGGCTCTAGTGTGATCATACGAGGACCTGGAGCCTGCCTTACGTGCCAAAGATAATCGCTCCAGTGGTTTTAGCCGGTAGGAGTCCGGCATACCCCTTCGCCCTTCCCCGGGGCGAAGGAAGTTCATGGAGAATTTCCACTGGGCACCAATAAAAAAATAAAAATAAAGGATTTCCGGAAATCTTCGTAGAAAAGACAGAAAAAATATATCACTTTGCCTCTCAAATACCTTAACATCATGCATACGTCAAGCATGGGATATAATAACGTTACAAATAGACACTAAAATAAACGTCCAGTTTAACGAACAACTTAAAACTTACACTGCTATCCGCGTTAATCCGCAGTGACCCCTGTTTTATGGGACTTTTGCCCTTTATATCTCTTTCATTTGAATGCACTTCACAAGCTATATCATTAAAACCTATATACCTACCTATTGCTTAGCTTCGAGGGGGTGGGTTTTTTTCTCCTAAAACACAATATCGTTTTTATTTATTCTTTATGAACATAGGCAGGGCTAATAACTTTGGCTTTGGGTGATGCAGAAGCAAAACCTAGTAGGTACATTCACAAAATGATGGTGACTCGGATCAATAACAAACTAAAACATCATCATCATATCAGCCAAAGGACGTCCACTGCTGAACAAAGGCCTCCCCCGGAAATTTCCACAACGAGCGGTTACAGGCCGCTCTCATCTGACGACTCCTAGCGACCTACACCAAGTCGACTGTTCACCCCGTTGGAGGACGTCCACGCTGCGTTTTCCGGTGCACAGTCTCTACTCCAGAACCTTTTTGCCCCGCCCATTGGCACTTCAATTTACTAATCCTTTCAACTATGTCGGCAACTTTAGTTCTTCTACGGATCTCCTCATTTCTAAGTGACCTTCTTATGAGGCCCACAGTGTGTGACCACGTGTCTGTTCCATATATCATCACTGGTAATAAACGCAACAGCTAAACATAACCATAACGATTTGACTTTTACAGCAATATAATTATGTTATTACTCGTACATTTGTATATACATGATGAATAATAATACGAGTATACCACAAAAATCCTATATTAAAAGACTATCGACCGCTACAATCATATGGCCTCCCCCATAGACTCCACAACTGTGTCATAATTTTGGAGGGTATTTGCCAATACTCACCACGCTTGGCAGGCGGGTTGGTGAGTGCAGTATGGCTACCGCTGCACAGTAGGGACGCTGCTGCCCATCCCTCTGGTTTAGATTCCCTTAGTCACCTTTTACGACATCCACGGGAGGAAATGGAGTGGTGCTATATTCTTAATCCGGACACCACACGGACACGGACCGCTACAATGAATGGTTGTAATCAAGCGGCTTTTTTAATAAAGAAACTGTATATTATCTTGTTTCATAACATTGTTTCAAGGCCGATGAGGCAGTTATCCCGTGACAGCTGGCGGTTACGATGATAATAACGTACTAGGACTTATACATCCCACGATAATACCGTATCGATTCCTAATATTACATCGAAAGTATCGCATCGACTTTCCATATCCGTGGATATTAAATCTAATTCGGTGTGCTTATCGGTTTCGGTATTGTTCTTCTACTGTATACACTTTTTATAAGCGTCTGCTATGTTGATCGTACACAACGGTTTTGATGTGAATCATTTTTCAAATAACGGAATGCTGCGGTCAGCCGTGTGGAAAATATTATATTTTGTGTAACACCTACGTCTAACCAAACTTTTGTTATACCTATTCTCACACGAGTAATAGTTACCTCACATAAGGGAATTTTCGTTTTGAATTGCATTTTCTTGCAAATGGCATTTCCAAAGTAACGCTTTGTATTGAGCGACTACTATAGAGAACTTTACTCGATTCTAGTTAAATACACTTACATTGTAAGCATGTTTAAGCTTGAACTCTGACAATTAAAAGCGCTCCAAGTGCTCGAGAAGTTCCAGCGTCGGGTTTTAACGCACTTTGGGAATTCGGAAACTCCGGGTATGGTTATTTAACTTGGTGTGGTTCATTAAAATTCAATATCAGAGCGAGTGAGGTTCGATATCGATCGCTGCCGGCGACGCTCAGGCGGCGTGACGCGTAAACAACGCACCGGGGACGCCGCTGCATCCTGCCGCCCAACGTGGGGCTAATAAACCGTAAATATTTTGCTCCCAACACACGCGATAAACTATGTATACAGTCAGCTTTCACTCGTGTGTGAATGAAACATCTCCTTCACGGGTCGTGTTTGTCTAGTCTGACCTACGTGGATTAAGTACATCCCCGACACGTGTAGGCACAATCCACTATAATCCGTCTAAAATCAGACTATGGAAATATTACTTATGGGTACCATAAAGTAAATGGACAAAAGATATATCAAATATTGTCAATGTTACAAAATAATTCTGTCTGTAACATATGAACATACAACTGAAATTCAATACAATTCGCCGTATATTTATTATCAGTGCGATTAATTAATTTCAAACAGTAGTTTGCACACAGCTTAATTAATAAGTAATTAATGTTGTGATATAGTGGTCCCGTTACGCTTGGCTGTTATATGAATTCTCAAAGTGAAAATAATTCCAGCCCGAACTATTGTTGTGAATATTTTTTAATGAACTCAATGCAAAATAAGTAGACTATTATGGCACTCTAAAGCTCAGAACTACAGGACGCACTATCAGTAGCACTCGTTGATCGGTAAACGGTGTACCATATCGCTAGGTACTCACTCCTATTAAATAGTTGCAGATTAAGCTATGTAAATGATCTAATAAACGATTTCAACTCAGTCTGCCCCTTGACCATGAAAGCTGCAAAGGGCTAGAAACGTTGAAAAGTTAAGAAATAACAATAATGTTTGCTTGAAAGCATGTGCACGTATGGATTCGCCAAGCGTGGTGATTTTGGCAAAACCCCCCAATGAGCTCACAAAACACCCAAACGTGTCGTGGTGGCGGTCTTTGGGGGAGGCTTGTGTTCAGCAGTGGACTTTATTCGGTTAAAATAATGAATTATTACAAAAACAATCGAATTATTCGATTGATCTGACACACCGAATGTTATTCGATTACAACTGAATACTTCTTATACATATATAGGGTCTTCGGTACCCCTACCCGGTAGTGAATTAAGATGAAAAAAGACGGTAAACATTTTGCCGAACTTTTTAGACACCTTGTTTAGACGTCTAATAAAATGTTTTTTCAGTAACCGCTGTGAAGACTTCACTTGCGTTACGTCCAATTCAATGTTGCTTTAAAGCGCGTGACATATAAAATACTAGACAAGACATAATAAATGCATAAATAGGCACAAGTCTACATTGACCGTATAAAACGGTGCAGCGGTAAAAGATGCACATACGGTCACATGAAACACAATAGGGCCACAATGGGCTGTTAGCGGTGACTGCACATTACCGTCGCAGTGAGGGCCCTTGTCGACCGGCACCTCCATTACCGGCCACTGCTCGTCACTGGGTTTTCACATCCAATGCTTACATTGAAAATAACGTTGAAAGCCCGCTATATAATTATTTTCCGCTAGCTCAGCTGCGCTTGAGACTATAAAGCAGTTTATTGCCTTTTCGCCCGAGATATACCTTCGTTAATTCTCGCTTTTTGAACGTGAAGACGTCTCATATTTTTTGCCAGGATCATCTCAGCTGTTTGATAAAATTTAATGTCTGACTACAGTCTATTATTATTCTGTAATAATGACCAAACATTCTTTTTACCGTGCGAATACCCGTTGAGATTGTTACGAGTACATTTGATTTTAATTACAGTTTTCCAAAGATAAGAACGAAGGAGAAAAATTGAAAACAAAAATTTTGGACAAATAATGACTAAAATATTGCTGTACATTTCGTCAGTTCTTCATTCAAAATAATATTGGAATCTGATAACATAGCTTTTTATTAAATCCAGACTTCCTCACGACTTCGCGTTCCTCAAGTCCGTGTGGTGTCCGGATTAAGAATTTGGCACTACTCCATCTCCTCCCGTGGATGTTGTAAAAGGCGACTAAGGTACTTTATACCAGAGGGATGGGCAGCACCGTCCCTTTTTGGAACAATAGGCATACTGCGCTCACCAACCAGCCTGCCAAGCGTGGTGAGTATTGGCAAATTGCCCCCAAAATTATGAGAAAATTGTGGAAATCTATGGGGAGGCCTTGCTCAGCAGTGGACGTCTTTCGGCTGATATGATGATGAGATTTCCTCACGATGTACATAACATTAGTGTGTCTTAGAATAATTAAGAAAGTACATAATGTGACATTGAAAAGTGACATCGTTACTTGTGATCGAATGTGAGCCGAACTTTATGCTCAAGAAGAGAGTCCATAAACCTTAAGGCCGCCACAGTATAAGTAAAGCTCATTCCTTCTCTGTATGAGAAGAGACTTTTGCCCTGCTTGGGACAGTTACATGTTAATATCACTGTCGTTATGAATTATTGTAATCGCTACTGACAAAAAGACAAACAATATAAATTACTATATTTATCTTAGTTAAAAGTGACCGTATTGGCATCTCATTAATCAATCTGTATATACCTCAATGATGTTAATTCTTCATGAATTATTCTAATCGGTAAAATAATGCTACAGACAACAACGACTGACATTAATTACTTAATTTATCTTACTTAACACAGACCAAATTGTCATTTCATTAATTCAGAATCTTATTATCCAAATAACTGTGTATTTTATATTGAAGAAGAATAGGTCTTAATCATAGTCGTTATATTTTATCTATGCATCTATACAAATAAATAAAATTGAAGTGTCTGTTCGTAATGACAAAATAACTGCTTTTTACTAAGTGCATATGAAAGTATATACGGTATCTGCAACAAAAAACCATTTTTTTTCTTTCTGTCTATCGGTCTGTCTGTCTGTTTGTTACCGCTAATCTCCGAAACGGCTGGATTAATTTCTACGGGACTTTCACTGGCAGATAGCTGATGTTATAAGGAATAACTTAGCCTGCTTTTATTTTAGAAATAAGATTAGATATTAGAATAGAGATTAGAGATTACGCGCAAAAAATTTAAATCCATGAAATCCAATATAAATATATACCTACTCTATGTCAAGTGTCTATGCCGAAGTACAGTAAATTATTTATAAATAATCAGATTTCTTTTAAATTAAGCGGCGGGTGAAACCGCGTGTCCCATCTAGTATATAGTAATTAACTGGACACTGGAATCTTTGGAAATGGTCCGGTTTACAATTCCAATGCAAGTTTGTGTTCAAATAAATTTCAATGTGTACGTTTAAAGTCATAATCAGTTCTTTTTTATAACGAATTCGGACAGTATCCTATTTGTGATTTTAGCATTGTGTTGTGATATGAGCAATTCTATTTACCTTTAAAAGGATGATAAGAGACGACAAAAGTGTTGATTATTAATGTTCTTCTACTTTGCAGAGAAGTGTAGTGAAAGATTAACAATACGTGATTTTAAATAATACATGCATTACACAGTGTCCCTTTGATGGTAGGTATTGATATGCGTGCTTTAGTGTGATCTTACGAGGACCTGGAGCCCCCCTTCGGTGCTGAAGATGACCGCTCCAGTGGTTTTAGCCGGTAGGAGTCCGGCATACCCCTTCGCCCTTCCCCGGGGTGAAGAAAGTTCCATGTAGAATTTCCACTGGACATCAACAAAAAAAAAAGGTATTGATATGCGTAGAGTCGTTGAGGTCCTTATAACATGGTTGAGCTACATGATTGATTCATGCTTGTGCTCTGTCAGGACAGGTCAACTCTAAAGGACTATATATAGATCTTTCTTCAAAAGGCCATTCTAGACGTTGCCTTACATTTACATAACGTAGATAGCACTGCATTGTAAATTATGTTTTTACTTTAAAACAGACACCTTTGAGTTTGTTTAGGCAATTCTGCTCAGAAGCAGTCAGTTGGAAATTCGGGCTTTATCTAAATGTATAAATGAGTTAGATTTTATTTAACGCTACTCTCAATTCACAAAACTTAGGCTATTTATCAGTATCTAATGTAATTGTTTGTTGGTGCAATGACGCATAATCCTCATCGATATAAAATCAAAGCTCTATTATTATTCTGTATTATTTATTACCGGCGTTCGTTTATAATAAAGGTGATAACGCTGTAATGCATATTGTCACAAGTGATAATGATGACCACTAATATAATAAATGAGTAGGTGTTTAGGATTCTGCACTGTTCACACACGGGGCTAAAAATTAATCAGTTTCAAAATCTAGTTTCAGTCGTAATTGTTAAACACTTTTTTTTCTGTTTCTAATTTTTAAACATTGCATCTGATTATTATATCCCCTGCACCGCAGGTCCGTTTACAGACGCATATCTCATTAGGAAATAATTATGTACTGCATGAAAGCATGTATCGCATAAAATTCGCTCGTATAAAATTGACGGCACGGTTGGTGCAGTGGCTGATACAGTCGGCTGCTGCGCTCCGGGTGGTGGGTTCGATTCCCGCACGGAACAAATATTTGTATGATCTGCAGGTAGTTGTCCCGGGTCTGGGTGTATTGTATGTGGAATTCATGTCTGTAAATGAGACAGGAGAAATCCTAGTGTGGGGCAACGTATTCTTAAATATAAAAAAATAAATAACGCGAAACCTCCGCAAGATTGTTTTAGTTCTACATATCTCACTTGCACAAACACTCAGACCCAAATTCTATCGGTACATCATACAAATATCTGTGCCGTATGAGGCTCGAACCCGCTTCCCGTAGCACAGGAAGCCAAAACGTCAATCGAGCCTTCATCTCCAAAAAGAGGTAATTTAATAAAAGAGAGGCCTTACATCCAGCTTAAAACTTCGACAAGCAGAGTTTCTTGAATCTAGACGTAATTTATTTAATAATAACCCAGTCAAAGCTGCCAGGCATTATGTAGTATCTGATATATTTAATATACTACCCTACTGTGTAACCTAAGCCTTACTCTTATCCCAATATCAATTTTCTATATCAACAGACGATACGATAAAGAAATTGCTTTTTTGGAATAATAACAAATGATCTGTGTGTATGTGTGTAATAATAGTCCGTGTGGTCTCCGGATTAAGAATATAGCACTACCCCATCTCCTCGCGTGGATGACGTAAAAGGCGACTAAGGGAATCTAAACCAGAGGGATGGGCAGCAGCGTCCTTTCTGTGAACCGATAGCCATACTGCGCTTACCAACCCGCCTGCCAGGCGTGGTGAGTACTAGCAAATACCTTTGTTCAGCAGTGGACGTATAAATGGCCGATATGATGATATGACCAATAAAAATGTCAGTACCACCGCAGTGCCAGATATTCACCGCCAAGCAGTAGTGTTTAAACTATAATTATACCGTGTTTCGGTTTAAAAATTAGCTAGCTAATGAAATCACTGGGCATAAGAGCCAAAATATAGAGAGCAAAAAAGTGTCGAGGTGACGAGCGTAGTGTGGTGCCATGGAGGACCAACCCTGGGTAGCATTACAGTTGTTATGGGTAGACATGACACTCAACACCACGCGAATGATGTTCTCGTCTTGTCAGGTTTAATAAAAAGAACGAAAAAGAGCTGTATCAACCAATGATAATAAGACTTTTTAAATTTTAACTTCGGCATTTCTTACTAACAGACATATTTTATTATTCTGAGCACTCAATATTTCGACGCTGTTGCAAGCGCCATGATCGCGGGATGACGTCATCATGATCACAAAACATATCCCGTAAGTGTTAATTTAAATATTTGTCCAAACCGTGAAAGTTTTAAACAATGATTTTAACTTTCATAGTATAGTATTCGTAATATTCATTCATAATATAGTTTAGTATAGTATAGTAATCATAGTATATATAAAAGGAAGTTACCCGAAATTCTACATGCATATGCTGTGGAATAGGGAATAGTAGTTATAATATAATAATTCCTCCTCGTCATGCAGCACAGTTTTGGAAAAAACTTCGTTAAGCTGTAATTAATATATTTAAATATCTCACTAACTGCCGCAAAACGAGACACAATTAAAAATCTATTGTCGGCTGCCGGCAATTGACACGCGAGAGGATTGTGAATAATTCCTGACCTCGGCTTTTATTATGATACTTTTATATAGGAGTCCCGAGTGGTAGCCGGATTGAGAAATTAGCACCATACGATCTCCTCCCGTGGATGTCGTAATATTCGAGTGGAATCCCTTGAAGCGAGAGGGAAGGGCACTAGCGTCCCTTCTGTGGAACAGTAGTCATACTGCGCTTACTAACCCACCTGTCGAGCATGGTTAGTCCATAAAATTCACTCCGAAATGATAACACAATTGTGGAAATCTATGGGGAAGGTTTTTGTTCAGCAGTGGACGTCGTTTGGCTGATATGAGGATATAGGGAAACATAAAAAGTCTCTGCGAATAACGATACCTTAGTACGCATGGCTGACTCAGTCTACTGGCTAATCTTTTGACTAAGGTATCCCAAATCCGAATATAGCTCATCAAATATTTTTGCCTTTTAGACATACCTATTCACGTTGTTTTCACTCCCGGGCGTTGATAAACACATATTAATACGTGAAGAATAAAATTTGTACCCCTTTGAAAGCACATTTCTCGCGCTGAGGAGGGTGAGATTTGGTATAGTTAAAATGCATTTGGATGAGGAGTGCAGAAAGTTAAAATTGATGTAATAATATTTGTTACAAAGACATTAAATCAAATAAAAAAAATCAATAAATTACGGTCAAATTTCGACTTCTGGGCGATCTCTAGTACATATCATACCGTAATCCATGCTAGCAGTCTTAAACCATCAAAACATTCTCCAAAATTGCAACGTAAACCACATCAAAACCAGCAATGTCTTCAAGTCTCGCTCTCGCATGATTAAATTTTGCGTGCCCGAGCCATTTGATATAGCAGATTCTGAGAAGGGCTCAATTGCAAGATCCCTTTTATATTCGATCGTATTAAAAACGAATTGCATTATCCCCGCCTTTGCTTAAAGTCGAATACTTAGTAACAACATGAGAGGGTGGTGCCATTAATTTAATTGGAATGCTTGGTATAGGTGTTGGCGACGAATATAAGTGAATGTGTAATTAAAACATAAACAATGGACATTTAAGTGATTGTGAATAAAAACACTAACTATAGTTATTGTGAAAGTGCTTAAAACAACGAAAATCTAACTGATTTATCTTAATCGTATTTATGTTGATTTCTTGTTATTATCTTGTATCTTTGATCGCTAAGACTATTTGAATTATATAAACAATGATTAGGCCCATCGTAGAGAACAACTTTTAAAGCCATATATTATATACATTGATAGCTATCGCCATGTTTGTAATGTTGTTTTACGAAACCCTATGTTTCGTGATAGTTTATTAAGTAAAATCGTAGTTCAGTTAAATATAATCAACATGTACCTAAATTCAACATATAGCTTGTGTATTAAAGCATATAAAAAGTAAGTTCTTATGTAAATTGTAATATTTCTAACATTATATATGATCAGTTATGTGTTGTTATCATAATGAAAATTGTCAAACAATTTGTAAAGTTTTGAATCTAAAATAAAGGCTGTCGCCACGGTACAGATTGCGAGTAGCTAAGCGAGCGTCAACCGTAGGATGATATTGGTTTTTACATAGTTACTTCTACATAGTGATTTCTCTGTTTACTAAGTTCCTCGCAATACTTCTATAGTGAAAAGTGTGGTTTCATTTAAACTGATCCCCTACAAAATGGTCCTTCGAGCCGGATCTTAAGAAAACAACCATCGAACAAGTTATACTGAAAGCGAGTTGGTGCGAGCTGCGAACTTTGATACTGTGAAGTGTGACGTCATCAAGCATCTTCGTTACGAGTGTTACGATAGCTGAGTTAAGAACTCGCGTTTGTTATTGCGGGGTTAAGTCTGCACTACTTGTTTGAATAATTGAGTTTAATTATAGGGTCACTCGATAAACCCCTATAATTCGAAACCTATCGTGTGCAGAATATTACCTGAAGCCTGGAAGACAACGCGTAATGATGACTCGAAGCCGCAAGGGTGACAGCAGTACTAAATCTACCACGGAGGAAGAAACGAGCTCCGGTACAACGAACACAGATTCAACCGGTACCACGGGTACCACAGAAAGCAGTTCACACACAACAGAGAAAGCATCTCAGAAAGCTCAAGAAGAACACTCTGAGCACACCGTTGTTGGGAAGTCACCACGTTCAACAAAATCCATGAAAACTGGTAAACATCGCCGTGAGTTAGAGGCTCGCCTTGAAGTCGAACGCCTCAAACTGGAGCAACTGAAGATTGAAACTCAAATGGCTGAAACACGACTTGAGTTGGCCAAAGCTGATGACGAAGACACAGATTTGAGTGATCACGACGAAATTACCGCACGTGCTACTGTAGTTGAAGATTGGGTCTCCAAAAACAAGATGACTGAAAAACAACGGGAAACAGAATGCGACGAAGGAAATCGCCGCCTGCCACCTCCGACACCATCGGCCACAAACCAAACCAATCAACTGGCCGAAGCCCTAATTGAAGCTATGAAAACAGTGTCTTCGGGGAAACCAGTGCCAGTTCAGCAACGCGCGCCTAAATATTTGAGTGAACTACACCCATTCGAAGGCGATGCAAGAGACTGGATGGCATTCAAGGCAACGTTCGAAGATACGAAGGCGCTCTTTAGTTCAATTGAAAATATGGGAAGACTCCGACGTGCGATCAAGGGAAAGGCAAAAGAAGCAGTAAAATCAATGCTGTATACTCTTACGGATCCCGAGGCTATTATTATTGCTTTAGAAAGACGTTTCGGGAGACCTACTTATTTGATCAAGAGTGAAATAGAAAATATTGATCGTCTACCCCTGATGTCTGAAGATGCCAAGGAGCTAGTTAGGTATGCCGGAGTTATCTCTAACACCGTGAGTGTAATTAAACAAATTAAAAAGTCCAGCTATCTACATTCGAGCGACATATCAGGAAGAATAATCGAAAAAATGTGTACGTTAGTGAAATTCAAGTGGTACGAATACAAAGCTGATAAAGAAGATGAAGATGAACCAATCCTGATATCCCTCACGAACTTTTTCAATCAAATGGTCGACCGATTCGAGATGCACGACGCCAGCAGTATACGAATCAAGCGTGAAGGTTCACAAGTTCGAGTACGTTATCCCAGGCCCAAGGCAGTTCATGTGACAGCAGCCATCGAGTCTGACGATGACGAAGATTCGTATACATCTTACGCAGAGTCGGAAGAAGAGCTAGACCCAAAGAAAACCGTTGCTACCACTTGTACTTGCGATAGCCAAATTAAGAAGATTGAAACTAAAGAACAAGAAAAAATCATGTGCCCTCTCTGTGAAGGGGAACACCCATTATTACAATGTAAAAGGTTCACCGAGTCTACAACAACTGAGCGCTGGGACATAGCAAAGAAAACGCGCACTTGTTTTAAATGTTTGAAAAGGAAACACAGGGGAATAAATTGTCGTGCGAAGCCTTGTCCTAAATGTCGTCGAGGACATCACCAGCTCCTACATGTTGAAGAGACAGCGAGCCTTGAACCCAAAGTCATTTCGACAGTGAACGCCGCTCAAACCACGTCCAAAGCATACTTAAAAATAGTGCCTGTGGAACTGATCGGACCAAGCGGGAAGACAAACGCCTACGCGCTTCTCGATGAGGGTTCAACCGTGACATTGGTGGAAGACAGTGTTGCCGAAATAATTGGAGCGAGAGGTCCCTCAGAAGACTTAAGAATAGAGGGCGTGGGAGGCAACCGAATAGACCAGGTCTCTAAGAAAATCAACATTAAGATTAGAGGACTATTCAGCAGGAGCTTTGAACAAATGAAAGGGTACACAGTGAAGAACTTGCACTTAACACCTCAAGAAATAATCGAAAAGGACTTAGTCGACTGCTCACATCTGGAAGAAATAGCTGATCAATTAAAATATCCGTATTCACGACCAACAATTCTTATAGGACAAGACAATTGGAATTTGATAGTGTCACAAGAGATTAAGAAAGGAGATCGCAACCGACCCGTCGCATCAAGAACCCAATTAGGATGGGTGCTACATGGCGTCCGTTTGGGTAACTGTACTCCAGTGCGAATCGTTAACCACCTCGTAGTGCAACCAAAGAAGGACGATCGGTTAGAGAAGATAATCAAAGACCACTTCGAAATAGACGCGCTAGGAATTGCACCTAAGAAACCTACTAGCGACATCGACCAGCGTGCTCTAGATGTTCTTGACTCTACAACCATGAGATTGCCTGATGGCAGATTCAGTTCAGGCCTTTTATGGAAGACTGACAACGAAAAATTACCAGAGAGCCGACCTGCTGCTTATAGACGCCTACTGGCGATAGAAAAAAGATTCCTAAGAGATGAAGAATTCAAAATAAATTATGAAGGACAAGTTGAGAACCTCATCAGAAACCAATATGCCGAAGAGGTAAATGAGGAATCTGCGTCACCACGAGCATGGTACTTACCGCACTTCGCCGTTGTACATCCACAAAAAAACAAAATGAGACTAGTATTTGACGCCGCGGCGAAATCTAACGGAAGATCTTTGAACGACGCACTTCTTACAGGTCCTGACTTATTATTATCATTGTTCGGAGTCCTGATGCGTTTTCGTCAAAGAACTGTAGCAGTGGTTGCCGACATCAAAGAGATGTTTTTGCGCGTGCAAGTTAACCAAGAAGACCGCGACAGCTTAAGATTCTTGTGGAAAAACAAAGAATACAGAATGACATCACTCATTTTCGGAGCCGCTTGTTCACCGTGTGTTGCCATGTACGTTAAGAACAAAAATGCTGTGGACTTCACTGAAAAATACCCCGAAGCAGCAAAGGCCATCCAGCATAATCATTACATGGATGATTATCTGGCAAGTTATCCAGACGCACCGACAGCAGCCAAGGTATCCCGGGAAGTCGACCAAATCCATAAAAGCGGAGGATTCCATCTACGAGGCTGGGCGAGTAACGAACCCACAGCAATTGAAGAGTTCACAGATAACGAACAAAATGAATCGATCCGCTTAGGAGAACAACAGAATCAAATAGAGAAGACCCTGGGCCTAAACTGGAACGTGAAAAACGATAGCCTGCATTTCACATTGAATCTACGCAATACGCCTATAGAAGCTATCCAGGGTGATAGGCCGCCTACAAAAAGAGAAGCGACGAGCGCTGTAATGTCAATTTTTGACCCAATGGGACTGGCTACACCCCTTACCATTCAAGGAAAAGTGATGCTGCAAAACCTCTGGAGATCTGGTATTGAATGGGATGAGAGGCTACCGCCCGAAAGAGAGCAAGAATGGCGAAAATGGTTACAAAATTTGAAGAAACTAGAGGATTTACATATACCTCGGTGCCTAACACATGACGTCACCGAGGGGGAGTTACACACATTTTGCGACGCTAGCGAAGGAGCCTACGCTTGTGCAGTGTACTGGAGGACTCGACACCCTGACGGTCACGTAGAAGTGAAACTGTTGGCGGCAAAAGCTAGAGTGTCTCCATTAAAACCAGTGTCTATACCACGCCTGGAACTACAAGCTTGCTTGCTAGGCAGTCGACTAGCCGCAACCGTTCAACAAGAAATAGAACTAGAAATTACGCACTGTCAATATTGGACCGATTCAAGAACAACTCTGGCTTGGATCAAAGCAGACCCTAGAAGGTTCAAACCGTTCGTCGCTCATAGAATAGCGGAGATCGAAGACTTGACTAGGCAAAAAGAATGGCGCTGGGTGCCCACGAAACAAAACGTAGCAGACGACGCTACAAGAGGAGCCCCAGCGAACTTCAACATTGAACATCGGTGGTTTACAGGCCCTCAGTTTCTTTATGAAGACCCCAAATATTGGCCTACAGATACTAGCGCAGTAAAATTAGAAAATACGGGAGAAGAAAGAACAAAAACCGTCGCGGTGAATACTGGAGTTCGGAAAATAATAGTGGTACCAGACCCTTCACGTTTTTCAAATTGGACACGCCTGCTGCGCTCAACCGCTCGTTTATTACAAGCTGTAGACGTTTTTAAAGCCAAAAAGAAGACAATCAATGCCAGCAATACAACTACACAAGATCCTGCTTGGAAAAGAATAAAAAAAAAGACTAATCTAGGAAAATCCATATCTAAAACGAAACAAACCGAAAACAAAACATTATATATGCCGTTGACCATAAGTTATATAAGAAAAGCCGAACTGATGATAATACGGAAGATCCAACACGATAGTTTCCAAGAAGAAATATTCGCAACACAAAACAAAACAGAATTAAAAAGAAACTCACGCCTAAAAAACTATACGCTGATTATAGAAGATGGCATCATGAAACTCTCAACCAGAATTGGAGCAGCGAGCTTCTTGCCATCATCATACAAAACCCCTATAATATTGGACGGGAAACATCTCGTTACGAAACTCTTAGTGGAGCACCTACACACAGCCTTCGGTCATGGGAATCACCATACCGTGCTCAATGAAATCAGACAGAGATATTGGGTAACTTCACTCCGAAGCTTAATACGCAACGTATCCCGGAATTGCAGATGGTGCAAATTGCGTAAGACAGCGCCACAAGCAGTGCCGCAAGGAGATCTACCTCCAGAGAGACTGACCAAAGGATGCTCGCCTTTCACCTGTACAGCAGTAGACTACTTTGGTCCTATGATTGTCACCATTGGGCGCCGCAACGAGAAAAGATGGGGCGCTTTGTTCACCTGCCTTACGACACGAGCTATACATCTCGAGCTCGCCTCATCATTGAGCACCGATTCTATGATCCTCGCATTTCGCAGAATGATTGCACGAAGAGGAACTCCACGCGTAATGTACAGTGATAATGGCACCAACTTCATTGGTGCAAACAAAGAAATCAAGGCAGAAATGCAAAATATGGAAGAAGCAGTCACAGCACTCGGCATCACCTGGAAATTCATTCCCCCTGGAGCCCCGAACATGGGAGGTTCATGGGAACGTATGGTGCGATCTGTGAAAGTTGCCTTAGCAGCCGTTCTGCATGAACGACATCCTCGCGAAGAAATTCTACACACAGTGCTGCTCGAAGCTGAGCACATAGTAAACTCTAGACCGCTATTAGATATCAACTTAGATCCAGATGAAGAAGAAGCCTTAACTCCCAACCATTTCCTCATTGGGAAGTCATGTGGCGCTGTTCTGTTTGGTGCCTTCGACGACAGTGAGCTGGTCGGCACACCAAATTGGAAGACATCGCAACGTTTGGCCGATCACTTTTGGTCAAGGTGGGTACGAGAGTACCTCCCCACCCTTTCACCTCGTTATCACGTGGGTCCGCGATACATAGATCCCACGCTTGGTGACATTGTGCTCATTGTTGATCATACACTCCCACGATGTTCCTGGCCCCGCGGAGAAGTTGTCAAAACATATCCCGGTCCCGACGGAAGAATACGAGTCGTCGATGTGAGAACTTCAGTCGGAGAGCTGCGACGACCTACGTCACGATTAGTGATTATCGTGCCGAGATCAGCTGCTACACCGTCGCCTACCTGAGAAAGGTGTAGAACACCGAGGGGGAGACTGTTGGCGACGAATATAAGTGAATGTGTAATTAAAACATAAACAATGGACATTTAAGTGATTGTGAATAAAAACACTAACTATAGTTATTGTGAAAGTGCTTAAAACAACGAAAATCTAACTGATTTATCTTAATCGTATTTATGTTGATTTCTTGTTATTATCTTGTATCTTTGATCGCTAAGACTATTTGAATTATATAAACAATGATTAGGCCCATCGTAGAGAACAACTTTTAAAGCCATATATTATATACATTGATAGCTATCGCCATGTTTGTAATGTTGTTTTACGAAACCCTATGTTTCGTGATAGTTTATTAAGTAAAATCGTAGTTCAGTTAAATATAATCAACATGTACCTAAATTCAACATATAGCTTGTGTATTAAAGCATATAAAAAGTAAGTTCTTATGTAAATTGTAATATTTCTAACATTATATATGATCAGTTATGTGTTGTTATCATAATGAAAATTGTCAAACAATTTGTAAAGTTTTGAATCTAAAATAAAGGCTGTCGCCACGGTACAGATTGCGAGTAGCTAAGCGAGCGTCAACCGTAGGATGATATTGGTTTTTACATAGTTACTTCTACATAGTGATTTCTCTGTTTACTAAGTTCCTCGCAATACTTCTATAGTGAAAAGTGTGGTTTCATTTAAACTGATCCCCTACAATAGGTGATTGTATAGGTTCGTGTATTTATAAGCGCGTATGAAGTTATATAAACAGTGTTTGTTTAATCTAATGCTTAATTAACTATTCGAAGTTTGATGATTAAATACGTCTGTAGGAATCATGTCAGTTAGAAAAAGAACAAGCAAAGAAATAAATTATATTCTCCTACTAACCGATCGATTCGAAGAAGTGGGTAGTTAAATCAAAATAAATAAAAGCAAATTACTTACGGACGAAGCGAGACTAAATCCCTAGCAATAAGAGCGCAATAGAAGCGAGTCAGTAACTACCCAATTATTTTCCTTTTATATAACAGCTACAGTCAGAGCCTATTATGTTATATTATACAAAAGCGCTTACTAATATGTGCCATTAGAAACTTACGTACAATGAACATCAACGCGTTAAGTACGTAGGTACGAGTATGTCAGTTAAAATTTGCTATGAATTCCGTTTACGACAAGAGCTTATGTGCGTAAAACGTATGATAGTCTGTTTTGAATTCAACACCTAAGTACTTAATTTTAATAGTTTCTTCAAGTTATCAGAACGGTATCGTTTTAAGCGGGTAAGTAATATGTGTTATGTCTGTTTCTTCCTAATAGTTGTTAATCTAATGGTGTATAGTAAAGAATATTCTATTCTGTTGTATGTATTGGAAATGATAGGACAATACTTATTATAATTTAATAAAACGTAAGGTGTGGTAGAAACTGATTTTAGAGTCGATATGTGACCGTGACGATGATGCTGATGTCGATTTGTGCCGATGTGATTTTAAATTCTTCATTCCTCTATTTTAATAACAGCCCATTGATCGTAGATTTTTCGAATAAATTTTAAAACGTCAAGCAATTAAGCTTCGACGAAAACAACATAATTATAGCTAACATCTTTAACCATCGAGTCATTTCGCATCTTTTACATCAAAGCCAATTTTGTAAAAAGGTTACATTGCGTCACAACAATATTGAAATGTGACGCAAAGCTTATGCATTAGCGTCGTCAGTGTTACCGGGAACAATATAGAGTTACGAGTTCCTTGTGCCTCTAAAAAAGTACTAAAATAAAAAAGAAAGTTCGCACATAAAACTCGGCTATCCATGTTAAAGCCGTAAGTATAATGAGATGTTACACTCGACAGTAACTTTTATTAAGTAACTAACAAGTAACACGCCTTTCTTGAATGTTCCCCGGCATATGGCGCATGAGTTTTGCTATAGTTGGCTAGAACTTTAGATCATAAATACAAGTTTCGAAACATGGCACAAGTAACTGAAACATGATATTAACACAAGACTGAGCAGCTACACATTTTTCAAAATATTGGTTCAAACGCCGAACATGAGTGTTCTTTTTTACGGATTCGTTCTCATTTACCTACTATATAGTAAGAACTATGAAAATGTAATGAGATTCTCGAATATACATGCATCTTCGTGCTTCATTTACTACACCAAAGAGATTGACGATTGAGAGAGGACTCAATTTTATTTTATCCTCGTGTGCATGTTTTTTCATCTCCCGATGTTCAACTGTGAATTTTGACAAAATCTTTTCAGTTTTTATAGATGATCCTGAAATTTGATTGGTTTTGTTGTTTTAATCGGTTCCCACACTAGGGTTTCTCCTGTATCGTGAGTAATGCATAAACACCCAGACCCGCAACAACTGTATCTGTAAGATCATACAAATATTTGTCCTGTGCGGGGTCGAACCCGCAACACGTAGCGCAGAAAGCCAATTGCTTAGCCACTGCGCAAACTTTGCCGTCGTTATTTCCAAACGTAGCCAGGTTTCTTTGACATGGATGATCTTAGCTCTTATTGAGTAGAGCTGAAATAATGAAAGCGCTATACCACACACTTTTCTGAATCTCTGTTTGTTTTCTTAATCATAACCACTGGTGTTTTGGAAATGTGACAAGTCCATGAAGATACGATCCTTCCTGTATTGAGGTAAACAGTAGCCTGTAAACCTCAGTTTAAAATAAATGTTTAACTTTGATGATATAAAAATCCCGAACCGCTTTCTATGATCCCTCGTGGAGAATAGACTAACCCAACGCAATATAAAGACCGTTCGGATCCTCCCAACTCTAAGTACCCATTAAGACTCGATTCTCGTATTTAAATAAACTTCTGTCCGTTGGAACAACCATAAGGCAATTTACGCACGAGTCTCCTTAAGTAGATGGGTAAGATGCAAAATAAATCGAGTGACAACCCACGTAATCCTTGAAATAAGCCTGAATCTAAATGTATTTTGTGTAACCGCTCCGACTGGCAATATTATCTTTATGATATAGAAACCGTTTTTATCATACTTAGTTACAGCTGAATAGAAATATCTACTGAGACAATATTGATATTTAAAATTTATCTTTAAAAGCAATTGAACAAAAATTTCACCAAAAACAAAACAATTTGAAATTTATAAACTTGGGAGTTTGGAGTAAACTAATCCAATAGTTTTATAAGATAAACATCGTATAAGAATCTGTGTGGTGTCCGGATTAAGAATATAGCACCACTCCATCTCCTCCCGTGGATGTCGTAAAAGGCGACTAAGGGAATCTAAACCAGAGGGATGGGCAGCAGCGTCCCTTCTGTGAAACGGTAGCCATACTGCGCTCACCAACCCGCCTGCCAAGCGTGGTGAGTATTGGCAAATACCCCCCAAAATGATGACACAGTTGTGAAAATCTATGGGGGAGGCCTTTGTTCAGCAGTGGACGCATAAATGGCCGATATGATGATGATGAAGAATCTGCAAAGCTTGTTGTCTTATGGTTTTGGTCTGCTAGATTTATAGGTTGATGTTATGTTTACTTTTTTTGCTAAAACGCATCATTGCAATCTATAGATTTACCTCCTAAAATATTTTCCATTATAAAAGTAAGACCCTATAGATTCACCACTGAGAGAGGCCAGCACCAGAGACCAGGACCGATATTGACTGCTGCATGATGATATTCACTGTACATTATCAGGTTAAAATGGTACCGTCTGTAACTTATTTTTTTAACACGCTTTATTATTAGAGCGGTTCACTTGTACTTATAGTTCGTTTCAATTGTATTTACAAACGATCGCAAATTCATTTGCGCTTCCAAAACACATTGTGCCTACATTGCGAACGTGGCGCGGCCAAC
This sequence comes from Diloba caeruleocephala, assembly GCA_947459985.1. Taxonomy (NCBI): domain Eukaryota; kingdom Metazoa; phylum Arthropoda; class Insecta; order Lepidoptera; family Noctuidae; genus Diloba; species Diloba caeruleocephala. The sequence continues at coordinate 22,047,273 of OX381612.1, read as the reverse complement.
AAACCAAACTGTTTCTGCTGTCGCATTGCTTTCGCTATCTATGGATGGTGTGTTTTTGGACCGCAAATAACATTGGTAATCGTTACCGAATTCAATTGAAACGAACTTTAGAAACAAATCTTGGAAGTCGATTTCCACCTGCTTCTAATTTTAATACAATACATTGGTACCATCGAACATATCTGATGATGGAGCCAAGAGGTGGATAGCGGAGCTCTTTAATGACTACTAGTTAACTCCTTGGTTTTGGGTATCTTTTGATTTGTTTTAACGAGTCCCATACATTACACGTGATGAACAGGGTCTGATGATGGATTTTGGAATTGGATAGTGCAACTATTCAATAGCTACCAGTAAATCCTTCGAGTTTGGGCTCTTTTCTTTTTGACGAGTCCCATAGTTTACAAATAGTGACGAGAAACTGATAATGGAACTAGGAGGGGGAGTGAGATTATTCAATGACTAGTAAATACTTCGAATTTAGACTCATTTGGTTTGTTTAAACGAGTCTCGTATATTATACATGGTGACGAAGGTCTGATGATGAAGCCGGGAGGAAAATAGTGGCACTTCTCAATGGCTACTAGTAAACCCCTTGAGTTTGGGCCCATTTGATTTGTTTTAACGAGTCCCGTTCATGCACTTGGTGATGAGGTTCAGATGATGGAGCCGGGAAATGCATAGTGGCACTGTTCAATGGCTATTATTAAACCCCTCGAGTTTGGGTTTGTTTAGCTGGTCTTAATATAGTGGATCACGAGGTATCCCACCCAAGCTAAAGTGAGAAACATACCGAGGGTTGAATGGTATGAGGATGACCGGGCACCGTCACCAATAAGCTCATGATTTTAACAAACCTAATAACAGGCTATTTATAGTTTATAAACTAATAAGGACACGCTTTTAATGAAATATGTTTTAATCAGCACATTTTTTATGTAAAATAAAAGCGAGGGTGGCTCTCTTCTTATATTCTAATAATTAATTTATCATTGATATAAAAAAGGGTGGGTCCCTTTTATATTGCATTTAAAAATTATATTGTTCATATTCTATTAAAAGCTTATTTAATTAGTATTTAAATAACAAAAAGCGCTTAGATTATCGCCCATTGCAGATTTTTATCACCAGTAGTTTAGGTTTCCTTTATGACAGCACTTTTATCACAATTCTTCACATCAAAGAAGATAACAACCGCTTAGGTATCGCTACCTGTCTGTAACAAGAACTGAGCCTAAAATAGTCAAGAGTTCAAACATTTCTATAAAACCTTAAGTATATTACTTTTGATAGTCAATCAATGAACTAAAAAGAAAAATTTAAATCGAATATCTCGAGACTCACAAAGACACGTCACAAAGGCTTTAAGGTTTAGGTATCGCTACATGTCTGTAACAAGAATTGTGCCTAAAATAATCAAGAGCTGTGTTGAATTTTTTTACATTGTTATTCCATACATTATTTGCTTTAGTTGTAAATAAATCAATATACAAGGCATACCATTGTTAGCTGAGGACCTTTTAAGGGGTAACTGCACTCATTATAACAAATAACTTACTATGGGAGCAGCCCTCATCATCATCATCATCATCATCATATCAGCCAAAAGACGTCCACTGCTGAACAAAAGCTTCCCCCATAGATTTCCACAACGAGCGGTTACATGCCGCTAACATCCAATCTCTGTTTCATATGTCATCACTGGTAACGCACACTGATTAAAGACTTTGGTCTTGAGGCATGAGCAACCCTGAAACAGCGCAAAAAAAGGAGTTGTTCGATACAAAATGCGAAACAGCTGTTTTTTAATACCTTATATAAATAGTAACGTCTTAGGTTTTCGTAGTCGCAGGATGAGGATGCTGCAAAGTGTTCGAAACATCAGAAAAGCAAAAATTTATAATATACGCGTTACATACATCCGTTTAAAAGTGTTTTATTATAATCACCTTGTATACATTTTTGTCAGGAGTAACCGTCGCGTGATTTTACTAAACAATTAACGGCAGTGCGTCTATTAAAAAAATCGTTTCATTTCAAACCCGACCGCTACTATTTCGGCACTATTATTCTATCGAGTTCTGTAATAACGATGTCCATAAAAATATAGATTCCTACCAAGTGTTAGTATTATAACTATATAATAGAAGCAGACGTTTATGATATCGTCCAGTGACCGCATAATTTTCACATCTTTACGCCCGCAGGCCTCGACACGCTGGCAACGACACGATGCCGCAACGTTGACACCAACCCATGAACACACTAAACGACCGGCCTGCGGACAACTGCGTCACCAAATGTTCACTCCACGCTTTGTTGCTTCCAAATAAATACAAATGGATTGATACAAACGAGCATTTATATTGTCTATTTTTCGTTCTCTTTACTCTTTATTTCGATACATTTCTTTATATGACCCAATATTTTAAGTCAATAAGGCAATTTAAGTGAACCAGCATATGTAAGGTTTCGAATAAATCTACCATGTTCTATTTCTGTACGGTTTTGTTAATCTAATTTGTATGTTAAAGGGTCATATTTCGCACGTCATACTTAGTTTGGTAAGATCTGAGCAGGTCACTCACAAAAGAGGTCGACAAGAGAACTCATTATGTGCTAGAGACAATAAGCTCTCGAAGGTGTTGTTCCCGACGACTTAATGGTGTGACCTTTCGCTCGGCTCATTTGAATAATTTGAGGCCATGCAACCAAAATAAAGTATGTGAGATAGTAACACAAATTTTAAAAGCTAGACTTTGTTCCTTTCTTATACAAAAAGTTTTATTTAAAATCATTATAGTAAAACACCGAAGTTAACTTGAATTGCGAAAACAACAGCGATAGTTACTCATTTGCCTACAGCTTTCCGTACTCAAATAAGACGATCTATAGTGCAACGAGAATATCCGAGTTCCATTCTCACGGCTCGGGATCCGTACCCACAACATGAAATAAAATTTGTCGTAATACATACAAGAAAGCTCTGTAGAGCCTACAGATACCACAGTTATTCTATATGTTGTAGTGAACATACTTTGCTGATAATCACAGACAGTCTGTCTGAGTACATACTATTAAAGAGTATAACTAAAAGACGTAGTAATTAGCGAATTCCTAGGTACACAACAAGCATAGCGCTGTGGTCAAATTAAGCAAATTAATTGTTGATTAATCCTTTGCCGCATTAGCGAACGGCTGTGCGGTCCGATTGGTCAGAACCCTTGATCACGTCGATGCGGCCCCATCAGTCATGCGGTACCTGCCTGACGAGGGATGTCAATCTGGTACCTAGGATGAGAGCACAGCGTGCTAAGTGCCAATGTTCGTTAACTTGGAGGATAAAACTTATGCCTAACATGGCCTCACGGCATGTATAATTTTTACGTATTAGGTTTACCTCGTTTTCTTAGTCCTATTATAATTATTATGATGAACGGACCTGGATTTTTTTATAATTAGTATCGTTTTATATAATGCTATAAATATAATATCTCCCACGGTATTTTATGACCAACGCACATTTATCAAAGTATGAAATGATGATACAGGCCAACTAAATCTTAGAAAATAAATGCATGGCCAAAGGTTTTTTGAACCTCGTAAAAAATGAATAATAAATCAACTTTTTGCGTAATAAAATTGGCCGGAAAATATATGAGAAGTTCAAAAATAGACTGAGAAGTTAATCGCCTTTCGCTCGTTACTTATTCCCCGGCATTTCTGATTAATTGAGGCAAGTTTGCCGTTGTCCACAAGGACGTCGACCCTACGCAGATAACTGCGGAGAACCTTGTTGGGTAACTAGGCATGCGGGGACACTTTCTAAGACGTGTGACTGACGGGGGAACATTGACTAAATTGCTTTATATCGAAGTAATGTCTTTGAAGCGAACCGGTATTATTACTCTCGGGAGCTAAGTTATGGCTATTAACCATAATACAAAATGACCTCACTGACAACCTCATCTATTCTTGACGAAGAGAAATATGAAACAAGATAATATTGGAAACAACATAATATTGGAAACAAGATAATATTGGAAACAAGATAATATTGGAAAAAAGATAATATTGGAAACAAGATAATATTGGAAACAAAATAATTCATAATGTCAGCCTGTATGTAACAAAGTAATGTGTATGTTTCACGTACTCAAGCCATCGACAAAAAATTGTCTGAAAAGTTAGTAATCAAGCCGGAATCGACCGTCGTATAAATTAAATAAAAATATAGGTTATATAAAACGTAGTTTATGTCAACCTCACCAACTCGGATATTGGCGGCGCATAAGTTTCAATATTGAAACTCATTTCAAAGGGAACGAACGAGTTTATTACAGTAAACATGACTCATAAAGCCAGATCACTGGGCTAATAAAACGGCTACCCCTCGCTGTCTGTGAAAATACAGCGCCCAGCCCAAACAGATCCCCATAACGGTGACCCTTTCCCATTTGTGCCCATGTCGTAGAATAGGGGAGAAAGGGATGAAGTATCGCTACGTTTGGATCCTAAACCACAATAAAATCGGCAACAAAAATAGCACAGAGCGCCAACAAATTACTATCGGACCAAAGGCATGTTTCCTATGCCTACAAGATATATGGTGCTTCTTAAAGGGAACGCTGAGGAAGTCAATAAATATTTCCCAATAACTAGATTACAGAGCCTTTGATGGGGATAAATTTACCGATGGAAACAGGTGCTGCCTAAGTACATTAGGAGGCTACACACGCATATTCAGACATAGTTAATGACTAACTTGATTTACTTTCCAATTTTGTTTTTAGAGGATAACATACATATAACAGCAAAAAGGTCTTCGTTTTGTCTAATAAAACTCTTGAGAAAATGTCGTCGCTTTAAACATTTCCGTTTTAAGCATTCTTGATTATCGTCATAATGTTATCGTAGGTACTTAAATAATAATGAAAACCACAGAGTTATAAACATTTTGATACATATAATTTTTTTATATTTAAACTTGGTAATATTTTGGTATATTTATATATGTGTATATTCAAATTCGTTATGAATGTTTTGTTTATTCGATTCAAACTGGAAAAAATAAATATCAGTTATACACTATCACCTGTATTATACAGTGACCATTTAATAATGTCTCTGTTAACTTCAGAATCAATTCTATCGTCGATTTTAGCATAATGTTCTAGGTTTACAAATAGATTCGTTATTTTCGTTGAATAAACTTTGACAAAACACTGTAACCGTACAATTCCAAAGGTAAAAACTCATAGAAAGAGCCATCGTGCCTAAACAGCGGCTCCTATAAAGCTCATCGTAGACGGAATTGAACGTTTTTAGCGTCTCCGGAATGTGTGAAGTGCGGTGGCCCCTTATAATATTCACGAGGATACGTGGCAAAAATGCTCGGTGACCTCGAAATGAGGCTTTTTCCCCGAGGGCTCACACCGCGTCAATTTCGTAACACTTTGACCCTAAAGGTACTGAGGAACGCTGCCTAAATTATCTTTGGGACGACTCGGAAAAGAGGTCACCTGTGTGATTAATAGTTTAGCCCAGGTTAATGGGTTGAACGTTAGTGCAAAGTTGTTTTGTGGCTAGATGTTTAGTAAACACTATACATTCGGAGAAACCAACCAACTGGTTCTGAGGATAATTAATTTTAAATCGCCCTTCATGGTAACACTTCTGCAAAAGTATTGAAGTGTGAATGGTAGATTATCTTTTATGTATAAAGCATATGTGTTGATATATCCAGGAGAACGAAATTATTCACCGAGCAAACGCTACAAACAGAATAGTATGAATTGGTGAGTGTTACAGGACTCGAACCATTTGTTATGCAGTTGCTTACTTTGCTTTGGAGGATGGTACACTTGGGTACCCAAATTATCTCGGTCAGAATAATTAAGTGTCAAATCCGAATAGAAAATGCTGTAATTTACGAGTTGTGTGAACGTAATTACGAAAACAAATGTCCAAGTCATTGACTCGTGGACATAGCGAGCCCACTGTAGCATGAAGAGAGAAAGTAGGCGCGTACTCATAGTATCGGGAATGTACGCAAATTGGGTTTCGATTTCTATACAGCCATGAATAATGAGGTTTGTATGGGAAGGTAAAAAAGGAACAAAATTACCATTATGAACGCGAGTAATTTGCTTACGGAAGTTTTTGTCGTGGTGGACAACGGGTACTAATAACGAAGTCATTTGACACAATTTCCTCCGTTTTGCTCATAAAACATTGTTGATATACGTATAAACGACACAGTGCTTGTAAATTATATGCGAATATCTTTACGTAACGTTAATGCGTATTTTTTTGTTTTTTGTTGACTTATGCAATCATTTAAACACGCGTACCTATTGTGTTTTCATACTTTAACTCACATGTACATATATTGTGTGAAATAATATTAGTAGTAGCAGATACCATTGCTATAATTGTTTAGTGTTAATTTGTTAGTTAGCACACCTCTTCTAATTTTCACCATAGAAGCGTTCTGATTAAATATTAGTTTAAATGTCGATGTATAATCAAGTATTTTTGTAATAATAATATTTACCGTGTTTATTGCCGTGTGGTGCCGGCTCAGAATGCCACCACCCCATCTCCTCCCATGGGTGTCGTAAAAGTCGACTATGGGATTAGCCGGAGGATGGGCAGCAGCGTCCTTCGAGTACAATAACAACTCAACTGCGATCGCCAACCCGCCTGCCAAGCTTGGCGATTATGGCAAAACCCTCCAATGAGCCCACAACACACCCATATTGGTGGTTGTGGTGATCTTTGGGGGAGGCCTGTGTCCAGCAGTGGACTTAATTCGGCCGAAATGATGAAATAATCAGGTTACAATGATGCCTTTTAGCAGAAAAACAAAGCAAGTATTCCACTTGGTATGTTGTAATAGTGCTTTTGGGTCGTGGTTGTTTATTTGTGCCATGGTACAGATGGTCAAGATTGAACAATTATTGAAAGTTAATACACGATAAATTTATTCGATTGTTTTTGCAGTAACAATTAACCATCGCTATTCAGGTTCGCATCTACATCAGGTTTTTTCAAATTTCAAGTTTTCTAGTTCTAGTTTAAATATCTTTGTGTTTTAATGCATTTTTGTTCAAGCAGCCACTACCAAAAACTTTGGCTGGACTAAATGTAAGCGTTTGCAACAAATGTTCACGCCAACATCACCCTTATAGACTCTCGATACATGTACTGTTTAAAACAATATCAAGAGCTAGTAATAACACGGCACATAATTCAGTGAGGTCTGGAGTGAACACGGTCTCCCGCGAAAGGTAGCTACAGAATACATAAACAGTTCAATTTAAAGCCCCAGTAATGCATGAGGGAGTACAGAACTTCGGCAATGAAAGTAATGAACCCACTGTTTTAGTTCGCCTTTACGAGGTGCCTGTGGTTGCCGCCTATCACACCGAACGGTAACGATTCACGCCTCGACTATTTGGTCTGCACGGTACCGCAAGTTTGAAACACTCGTTAATTCTCAGATTTATTCTATCACCATCGAACATCGGTGTAATATTCGTTCATTATTATACTCGTTCTCGTTTAACTAAACTTAATCTTAAATGTCAACTACGCACTTTGAACAAAACTAAATAGTAACTAGCTAATTATAAAGTTGCAACAAAAGCGCTTTATGCTAAAGGTTTAATAAATTTAAGGTATAAGCAACATAATAGACTTAAGTTTTCAGAATAATAACTGGAAATTTGAGTTGCGAACTTAAATTGCACTTTGACCTTTGGTTATCTTTTGAATTCAAGTTGATAACCCTTTGCAGTGGAATTAGTATAATAAATAGAGATTCAAAATTAATAAACTAAAATTAAACTAAAAACGTTGGGGCAAAAAGGTTCTCGAATGGTGACGGCGCACCGGAAAACCTAGCGCGGGACTACCTCCAACGAGGTGGACTGACGACCTGGTGAAAGTGGGAGTCGTTGGATGTAGGCGGCATGGAACCGGTGGTTGTGGAATTCTATAAGGGAGGCCTTTGTTCAGCGGTGGACGTCATTTGGCTGATATAATGATGATGCAACTAAGATTCCTTTAAACGTAGATGCCATTACAAAACATACCTGACATGGACTAGACTTGATTAGTCATAGATCCTCATAGATGTACTACTTATATATGAACAGAGGGAACTAAATCCTCGTTCCTTGCTGGGCAGTCTGAGTCTAAGGAAATATCTCTCGGCATTAACTTATGATGTTCGTCTGCCGTTTCATAGCATATAGCAAACCATTAACCCGTCCTCGATCCTCTCAAAAGATATACATAGCCTATACCAATAAAAAATAGTACAACTTTCTAGAAGTGATAATGTTTTCGGTATTATTCATCAGTTTTTGAGTTTACCTTCCATATATATATATGTATATAATATTTTTTATAAACACCTTGCCCCACACTAGGACTCCTCCTGTGTCGTGTGTGCGTTTACAGACACAAATTACACACATAATACACCCAGGCCCGGAACAACTACATGCAGATCATACAAATATTTGTTCCGTGCGGGAATCGCACCCGTGACCCGCAGCGCAGCAGCCGACTGTATCATCCACTGCACCAACCGTGCCATCAAATTTTCCGTATGGTTCCCGGTAAAGAATGGACCACCAGTCTCCCCCCATGGGGGTGGTAAAAGGCGTCATCACCATCACCATCACCAATCCATTTGCCAAGCGTGGCTCATGTTCAGCAGTGGACGTGTACGAGCTGATGTAGCTATGTGTGGTTTAAACATCTTTCTCGTTAATATCAGTATAAATATAGCACCAGAACAAAACTTATAAGGTTCATATCTGCGTTGTCTGTACTGGTATACGGTCGGCGTAAATAACCCTTATGATTAAAGTGTGTACAAGAGCGCAGCTGAGTCGTACGCGGAGCAGTCCCATTCAACGGTAGTGTTCAAGTGGCAATACTGGGCGAGCTATCCATCGTGGAGATGTCAAGTAAGAATTTGCAAAAAAAGCTATCATTCAACGGAAACAAAGGGAGACGAAAAAACAAACAAAAAACTTCATATGAATATAATTTAAGGATACTTTATTTCAGTAATTATCTATCTTGTAATTATCTATCGAGGCTACTATTTTTGCAGTAAGATACAGATTTTCATCCCAATATCCGTTGGGAGCTCTGTTCTCGAAGTTGTTGACGAGTATGTCCACCTGGGACAAACTGTCCAGTTAGGTAGGTCCAACTTGGAGAAAGAGATCAATCGGCGGATCCGACTCGGCTGGGCAGCGTTTGGGAAACTTCGCAACATCTTTTCGTCAACGATACCGCAGTGCCTCAAGACTCAAGTCTTTGACCAGTGTGTGTTACCAGTGATGACATATGGAACAGAGACGTGGTCACTCACAATAGGCCTCATAAGAAAGCTCAAGGTCACTCAGCGAGCTATGGAAAGAGCTATGCTTGGTATTTCTCTACGTAATCGAATCAGAAATGAGGAGATCCGTAGAAGAACTAAAGTTGTCGACATAGCTGAAAGGATTAGTAAACTGAAGTGGCAATGGGCAGGGCACATTGCCCGCTGAACTGATGGTCGCTGGGGCACAAAGGTTCTAGAATGGAGACCGCGCACCGGAAAACGCAGCGTGGGACGACCTCCAACGAGGTGGACAGACGACCTGGTGAAGGTCGCTGGGAGTCGTTGGATGAGGGCGGCATGTAACCGCTCGTTGTGGAAATCTAAGGGGGAGGCCTTTGTTCAGCAGTGGACGTCCTGTGGCTGATATGATGATACAGATTTTAGGAACGACTGTAAAGACGATTGACGGATTTGCGTATTTAATTATTATTATTTATTATATGTACTAAAACCAAAAACGAATATAAACTGCTGTTATAATCAAAAGGACATTACCAGCAGCCGGTTTCACACGTACGTACATGCCAAATATTAATTCACGAACTTTCGATATGCATTGAACTATGTATTTGAAACACCGATCGAACGGTTATAACTTTTCGATAAAAACTTTCGCTGTTAATGTAATGTAACACATGTTCCTAAGCACAGTTGTAAGATAAATCTTGTGTAGAATCTGCACAATACCGGTAAATCTACAAACGATTTTCGTCGTAAAGAGCCCTCACATAAATTAACGTTGTATCAAAGAGAAACTGCCTGCATATCGTGGTCGCAGTTATAGTGGAGAGCTGGGTGGAGGGCTCAGAGTGGCGTGTAGTAGCTTCCTCTTGTTCTCTAATCCAATTTGCAGTAAAGAGGGCTCCTTGATAGTGCTTCGACTTCGTTTCGGAATCGACTGATGTGGATCTCTGATCTCGACCACTTGAAACTATGAAGTTAGAAATCAAGTAACGGTTCTGAATTCGCAGAAAGATTGTCCTCGTGGTTTTTTGTCCAGTTGAAACACCTCAAAGTGAAAATACATAGGTATTTTTTAACTCGCGTTGGTCAGTAAAAGTTAGTTTTCTCTACACTATAGTAACGTCTTCAAATGAATATTTAGAAAAAGTAAAGTATTCAATATGTATCACAACAACAAAAAGTGGCTAAGTTATTAGTTGCGATGTGAGTCTACGCATTCGTACTTCTCGAGACTCGTGTTATATAACATATGAGGGTATAGTTTCCCATTATGTGTATAGGTAAAAGCATTAATGAAACATTCTTAGCTCATGTCTGTTGATAATAAATACACAGAAATAAGAAAGCAACAATTATTTGCTTCGGCGAATTCTAGGAATGTTCTCTATTACTTTTAATTGAACCCAATAGTAAAATAAAAATAAAAGTTACATTGATATTCTAATAATTGGAAGAATAAAGGCAATAAACTACTCTAATTGCTAAGAGTAAGCCGTGTCATCTCCTTGTAATTTTAGCCCAAGTTGTAAATTAATATTCTGGTATGTATTATATATGGTATTAATATTCTCATAATATTAAAATAATAATAATTTCGACTTAAAACCATCCATCAGCAGCTCCAAGGCCAAATACACAAAAATAACGAGCTTTGATCACCAAGCTTGCGTGTTGGCGATGGCAATCCGTTAGATCCAGGTTTACTCACGATGTTCCCGTTTACCTAATCACTGGTGTCATAGATTAACTTGGAGAAAACATGACATGAAACTGAATACCACATAAGTACATGAAAATACTGTAGAATGAAAATGTCGAATAACACTTTAGAAACGATTGCGTCCATAGCCAGTAGACTCGCTGATCGGTTAACGAATCGCGAGGGTAAGCAACGCGCGGCGCGGTCATCCTATGGATGAATTACCGCAAAGAGTTTATTTTTTTTCAAACATTGCTCCATCCTAATTTCAGAAATCCTAATTTCTCCTGTGTCGTGGGTGCGTTTACAGACATAAATTCCACACACAATACACCCAGGCCCGGAACAACTACCTGCAGATTATACAAATATTTGTTCCGTGCGGGAATCGAACCCGCCACCCGGAGCGCAGCAGCCGACTGTGTCAGCCACTGCACCAACCATGCCGTCAACTACTATTTGAACTGAGCAAATCCGTGCTTCGGAGGGCACGTAAAATCGTCGATCCTGGTTGTTGTCATTAGACGACAGTCGTTAAGACAAGTCCGGGCTTGAACAATTCTGACATAAGATTGGCCACTAACTACACGACAGAAGAACGATAATAGAAAAAGTTTAACTATTGTCATCTTCATCATCATTTCAGCCGAAAGACGTCCACTGCTGAACTTAGGCCTCCCCCAAAGATCGCTACAACGACCGCTTCTGCGCTACTCGCATCCAGTGAATTCCCCCGCAACCTTCACCAGGTCGTCGGTCCACCTCGTGGGTGGTCTGCCCACACTGTGTCTTCCGGTACGCGGTCGCCACTCAAGAACTTTTCGGCCCCATCGGCTATCCGTGCTACGAGCAATGTGCCCCGCCCACTGCCACTTCAGGTTAGCAATTCTTTGGGCTATGTCGGTTATCTTGGTCCTTTTGCGGATCTCCTCATTTTTTAATATTGTGCTGATAAGCAAAAGGCCAGAATGCGAAGCAAAGTTGTACGCTTTACTAAAACCTCCTGAAGTTCTATGAGAAGACTTAATGGAATGAGTTAATAGGCATAATCTTGTTTATAACAACAACATATACTTATCTCAAGAACACACGCATACATTAAAAGGGCTGAATAAAATAAGTGAAGTAAACATGTGTTGCCACTTTGTATATTTATGCTGTCTCATTACTGAGGCACTTCGTTGGGACGGTTAGGGTCGAGTTACGCCTTTGCCAGGGGTCACCTTAATTTAGCTACTACCATTTTAGATCGCCATGTTTACTTTATATCTATTTTTGAGTCTATGGACCTGTTATTTTCTCCCAGCTTCTTAGTTACGTTTTGCTGAAAACTTAAGACTTTATTCAAATCAAGGCGCGCATACGCGTTCTCTTTAATGGATGTATTGTTGAGGTTATTGTGTCGTTATTGTGATTTTACAGAAACGAATAACGCTCGATATCAACTGTAAGAATTTTGTTAAGAAAATGACAGAGGTGCATAGCTTCAATATCAGCATAAAAAAATCGTTGATCAAACAATTGTTTTAATCAATTATGTGTTTGGCACCTCCGTTTCTACAACTAAATCTCAAGTAATGATGTCGTAACTAATTCGAGTCCTTTATAAATCAATAGCTTTGTGGAAAGGATTTTCATATAGATTATATGAATTACAAAAATGCTTGGGATTGAACTGCTCTAATGCTACACACTTATAATAATTATATCGCCTATTTTATTGTATTATATGACATTTACATGACTTTATGTAATATTTTGGTAAATATTTTTATGTTTTATGATATTAATCTTAAAATTATTTTAAATTGTGAATGCGAGTACTGCAGGCGTGTGCCTATATACAACATATACAACTTCATTTCTGTCTGGTTGTTTTAAGCATTCATTTGGTCTACACACAATGTTCTGCTGAAGGTACTTAAGGTACAGCTGTGCGACAGATCGTTAAGCTCTTTAAAATAAGGTTGTGCTTCACGTCTGATCCGTGCTTGCAGTCTATCAGGATGGGTCCACTCAAAATGGCTATGGAGATTTCTAAAAGGCCATTACACACGTTGCCATACATTTTTTTGACGTACTATAAAATATGTCTGGACTTTAAAACAGAAACCTTTGGGTAAGTTTCGGCATTTCTTCTCAGAGGCAGTCAGTAGGAAATGGCATCATTTAGATTTATTGACGAGTGAAAGTGGTTCTCGAAACATACGTGCTAAATAAATTTATTTTACTACTTACTAACTATATAGTTTGTAATTAAAGATACTATAGTTCATTGCGTCGTCTCAACATAGCTCTAAAGACAACTGTGGAAAAGATGTTTTGCATTTTTTTTTTACCATTTTCAGCAACGTCTAGAAGGGATTTAATTATGAAATAGCTTAAATGTGTGAAAACAACAATTCATTATCATTTTTTCATACATTTTAGCCGAAAAACATCCACTGCATGCACAGGCTTTCCCCAAAGATCGCCACAACTACCGATCTGGGTTTGTGTTGTGTGCTCATTGGTATTGCCATAATCGCCACGCATGGCAGGCGGGTTGGCGATCGCGGTTGAGTTGTAAAAGTATCGTACGGGTATATATTTTTCACTCGTTTCTAATATAAATGGAAATGTATGGATAACATCAGGAAATAGTGGAAAAGGCTACACATATACGAGTAGTATTTAAAATAACAGCACGTTCAGTTTAATTGATGTAACGAAAATACTTCCTACCTCTAGAATTTACATCTTGGACTGATATTTCATTAAGTGGCAAGACTGTAAAAGTATTATTCGTGGAAAATGTGATCATAGTACAAAAACCTTATATCGTAATAGAAACAATACATATACATTTTAAAGTTTTTGTCTATCGATATTGATTTTGCCCGCACCTTGAACAGACAAATAACAACACTATTCGATAAAGTTGCGGAGTTCACTTTTAAATATAACTACTATCATAAAATTTACACAGCATTAAAATATAATAAGGACAATCGCACCGAGCGGTGTTCTGTTGTAAACGCAAAGGTCGGACGCATCCATGCGTAAGTGGCTCGTAATGAGTCGCACGAAAGACTTGCGCACGTTATTGAAACTGACGAACGAACATGGCGGCTATTTCATGATAATCTCCTTACGTCACGAGCAGTAAGAAGCAGAGTAAGAACTCTATTTATTTGGATATTATTCATGTATATACAATAGTGGTACATGAAGCGAACTTAATTCTGTTAGGCATTTTCTACCAGGCAACCTTTGGGTTAAAGCATACAGTAAATAGTTATTTTGGTCAAAAACTTATTATGTCATATTAGGCAAGAAAACCACGCAATCCATATATTAGACTAGCCCGAGTTCAATTTGGATGAACATAACGCTATCTATGTAATAGAAAACCTCGGCAATACACATAAGTCGGCCATTTTAAAACGAAAACTCTGCTAGACGGAGTATGCATTATTTTTTGAAAAAAATATTGTAATTGGATGAAAATATTCAAACTAAAGAGGTTGATTATGAAAAATGTAGTCTTTACTGCTGACAAACTCGTACATAACAAAAATTACAAAAAAATTACTAAGAAAACCTTGGTCTTGGAATTTGAACGACAATTCATATTCAAGTATTAATTACATGATTTAGTAGTATTAACGGTTCATAAAAAAACACAGTAAAGTGACGATGATCGACGAGATACAGACAAGCTGTAGTAGTTTTAACCTTCACTGTAATTTAACTAATCTACGATTATTTGACGCTACCGTTGGCGCAGTGACTAATAACTAGGCTCTGTGTCACGGTTTCGATCCCCACACGGATCAAATATATAAATATGCTAATCTATATATGGCCTGCAGGTAATTGTACCGGTCTGGACTTTTGTGCATGTTATATTTATGTTTTATAATAAAATACTTTTAAACGGATTCTATCGCGTATATTTTAGATTTTTGTTTTTCCTGACGTTTCGAATGCTTTGCAGCATTCGTGGTCGCAGGATGACTATAGTGACAGGCGTTATTACAGATTTTAAAAAGTTATTTTATTTTATCTACCGTACAATTTTAATCAAAATATTAGTTTCGATGCACGCAGTAATCACTCACAGTGTCTTGATGTTTTTTAGTGCGGTATGTTGTTTGGGACTTTATTACTTTAATTACTGGATTCCAAACAGGTGGTACCTGCCGACCATCTTTTCTATTAAAATTAGGATGTTTTTTAATTTCAATAGCCTCACGAAACATTCTTGTACCAAGAATCTATCGGTTCTCTTTCACGAGGACTTGATGTTGATCAAAACGAAAATAGTGGTTGGATTTGCCTAAGGCATGTTCACACACTGCAGACTTTGTGGAGCGTCTATGCTTGACGTCAGCTATATGTTCTTTTATTCGGGTAGCTATGCTACGCTTTGTTTGCCCTATGTATGACAAACCACAATCACAGTCAATCTTGTAGACCCCTGCATCTTCTAGATAGAGATGATAGAATCCGTTTAAAAGTGTTTTATTATAATGTGTAATACTCCCGAAAACCTAAGACATTATTATATTTATGTTTGTTAACTGTATCCGTAATACAGAAGAAGTCTCAATATGGGGCCAAGTAAAAAAATTGTTCATGGTTTGACAAAAATATATTTCCGTAGTGTACCGTGTGATGTCCGGATTAGGAATATAGCAACGCTCCATCTCCTCCTGTAGATATCTTAAAGGCGACTAAGGGACTCTAAACAGAGCAGTGTTTTTACTGTACAACAGGAGCAATACAGCGCTAATCAACCCGCCTGCCAAGCGCGGCGAGTACTGGCAAATTCCCCCCAAAAAGACGACATAATTACTGTGAAAGTTTATGGAGATCGAAAGCTTTTGTACAGCAGTAGAAGCCCTTTGGCTGATATTATGATGATGATGAATTTTAAAGACGGATGACCATCTCACAATAATATGGAAAATAAGAGCCTTCAAGCAAAAAACAAACAATTTTCAGAATCGTTACCCAAATAAAATTAGCCACCCTATTTCTACAGAAGAAATTGTTTCATAATTTTAGAACGAAAAAATCTCTTATATTTCGGTAAGCAAGGCTCTCAAGCCGTTATCGAATTTGTTTCTTGTCCTCACTCCCCATTATATTTTTTGGGCCGTGAAATGATAGTTTACTTTACTTAGGCGCTGACCTTAACACAGAAGACGCTCTGTTAAATGTTCTTTAGAAGATAGCTACTAGAAACACAGTGTATTTCAATTTATTTGTAGAGAAAATCAATCAATGTAAAAAAGATATGCTTTGTATTGTACTTGGTGTACAATAGAAAATAGGTATACAACTAGTCCTTCACGAAACTAATATTATCAGAAGAAAAAGTATTTTTACTTTCATAAATAAATAATGTACTAAGATCCATCATCCTACTTATGGTTACTTAACTGTTTTACAAATACGTTTTTATCATTATATTGACACGCTTAAGCTAAGCATACTTGTATACGTCTTTATTTATTTTGGTAAAAAGTAAAAAAAAAAAAGATTTTTAATGACATACTTAAAATAAATACCCAACCATACATACTAAAAAGATCTCTTGAATTCATAACTGGACAGCACGTTGAACTCTTTCACGCCGTTTGACGTAGCGCTACGAGTGCCCGTAGCATCGTATCACTACGGCTACGATCCGCTGTTTTTCCACTCAAGTCAAATTTAAATAACAGATTTAATGCAATAAGCTAGAGAAATCAAGTACGAGTAATTGCATATAAATCTTAACATAGTTTGTTTTACTCAACCTAATGAATTTATTTTATGATATTTACAGTAGATATTTAGTGCTCCAATTAATTCATTTGTAATTTGATATTACGGAGTTAATATAATATATAATCCCTTGTACCTTACAAAATATAAATTTGTTTCATATGTACAAATTAGAACATTTATAATTGACTGTATGCGGCAATCAATTGGAACGTTAGTTCACTTTGATAACTAAATCAAAATGCCATTTTAACCGAAAGCAAATTGTTGTAATTATGATGTGTAAAAATAACAAAATTAAGCTTATAATGCGGTTTTGCAAGGGATGATGCACTTAACATAGAGTAGAGCGTGGCCTGCTATATACAAGCAGGAAAAACTAATGGATGCTAATCATAATGCAGTCTTTGTAGCTTACTTTGGGATGGAACAATCTAGAGTGTTATCGACTCGGCAAGAAGCAGAAAATTAACTACATACAACATTTACGTTCCAACGATCTAATACAATGATAGCAAACAAAATAACGAAGTTACGCCGACCGTTCCCAAAAGAATCAATTATACAAACAGACACGGCCGTTTTCAAATTCTCTCCTACAAAAACTTCCACCAATAAAGCCTCCAAGGAGAAATACGGAACAGTTGATTCCCTAAAGAAATCTCATTAAAGTGTCTTGCATTGAGGACTGATTAACGTTCCGGGCGGCGCACCGGACGAATACTGATGCTACCTACTATTTACAAATGGTTGAAAAGGTAAATTACTTCTTAATTTCTCTATATAATACTTGTGGTAGCTATGTTATTGTAAGAGTCCGGATAGGTACCACCGCAGTGCCAGATATTCGGCGCCAAGCAGTAGTGTCTAAACTAACATTACTGAGTTCCGGTTCGAGTGGCCCAGTAGCTAGGGAAATTACTGGCCATAAGAGACTAAATAACTAATGTAATGTTGTAAAACAATGTTAATGTCTCGAGGTGAAAAGCCCAGTGCGGTACCATGTAGGACTAGTCGTTTTTTTGTTTGTTACCAGTGGAATTTCTTCATAAACATCTTCCTGCCGGCTCAAAACCACTGGGGCGGTCATCTTCGGCATCTAAGGGGGGCTCCAGGTGCTCGTATGATCATAGTAGAGCCGCCCACTGTTGCCACGCCTATAGGCACATCTCACTTCCGAGAGGGTAACGACTGTAAAGCGTTTTAATTCTGAGTCATCTAATGAGAGCTTGGCACTATTGTTATACGTAATAACCGTACTATTCTTTTCACCTAACTTCCCTAACTTCTTTTCATACAATCGCAAAGCAAGCAAACAAAAATGTGTCTCAAAATCGCCCATTCATCATCATCATATGAGCCAAAGGACGTCCACTGCTGAACAAAGGCATTTTTTGTAGATTTTTAAATTTGTCGGTAACTTTAGTTATTCTATGGATCTCCTCAGTCCTGATTCGATCTCGTAGAGAAATACCAAGCATAGCTCTCTCCATAGCTGGCAAAGTGACCTTGAGCTTTCTTACGAGGCCCATAGTGAGTGACCACGTCTCCGTGCCATATAATATTGCCCATTGTAGACAGAAAGTTCAGCAGACTATATATCATATCTTTATACCTGCATATAGAAAAAGCCATTTTTTTACAGTGAAAATACTTATATACGCATAAGTTACACTCCTGAGAGCAACTTTTTTAAACCATACTAGAGATAAAACGCCTTTTCAAATAAAACGAGAAGTAGCTGCGACTCAGAAACTTTTTTTATGCTGACAAATCCCAAGCTTAATTAAGGACCGTTTTCTTCTTAAAACGTCATCCGGCGCCGTTTAATGCGTTCCCGTCACCTATTTGTGTTAAAAGGAGGTTAATAGTTTTTTGTGTTTACAAAGACGAGGAAGATTGCATTTCCCCCGTGTTAAGAGCTTCGCTTCTAGAATCGGGCGATAAAAATTTATTGGGTTTCCGCAACTGCATTCGACCTATTTATTTATAAGCTGGAAAAGAATTCGGTGAATGATCGTCAACATATAAATTGTTCTCATTTCAATATTAAATTTGCACAAGGCCAAGCAAGTTACAAAGAGATTCATTACAACACATTACAGGAGAGCTTTGAACGCGAAGAGAGGACACAAGTAAGAAGATTAATTCAAATGAAGTCATGATTAATACAGTCATAATTTTTTTATTACATGATAGAGGCACGGGGAAAATGTAGAAATACTACATTGTTCATAAAGAAGCTTAAAGTGTGTGCGTGGTACATTTGTATGTAAAAGCAAAGTAAACATGAACCACAAATATGGAGAGTGTTTAGTTGGCGTACGCGTATTTGCTGTACATATTCATTTGAAGCAGCCAGTTTTGCAACTTGTTTATCAAGAGTATGTTTGAAACGTTCAAAGTTTGAGCAAACGGTGATATACGTTAGCATCCAATTTCACGCGGATGACGCCACGTTACGTCACTGAGATCTCTATAATCAAAGCTGCTGCATAGCGCGGTCTCGCCGTCAGCGTCGCTCAGTCTAGCACGGTTCTTAGTTTAGTGCAGACGCTGAGCTTCGGCCAGAACTCCGGATATACGAGCGTCTATCGGAAGTCCCATGTTCCGCAGTCAACTGTTACGGTACATATGATGATTACATTGACTAGCGTTAGATACATGTCCACAACCTTATGGTTAATGATAAGCTAAGACGTAGGTAATACCATATCTTTGATGATTAGCGTTCGGATATATCACTGCGTGCTATCGTTGTCGATGACACTTCTTCTTCACTTTTATTTTAGGTTTCATTTATTTACACTCAACCAGTATTGCTTCAATCGGATGTATCACAGAAACCGTATTGCAGAACAAGAATCAAAACTTAAGTAAAACTCGAGTCTAGATTGCGTTAATAAAATATGCGTACCTCGTGTAATGGATGCAGCATTTATATTCAATTTATGCAATCTCGAATTAAGAACCACTGAGTTTTGATTCTGTGCCGTTTTGTAATTCTGTAATGTGTGCTCAGAATGCCACCACCCCATTTCCTCCCATGGGTGTCGTAAAAGTCGACTAAGGGATTAGCTGGAGGATGGGCAGCAGCGTCCTTCGAGTACATTAACAACTCAACTGCGATCGCCAACCCGCCTGCCAAGCGTGGCGATTATGGCAAAACCCCCCAATGTGCTCACAATACATCCATATCGGTGGTTGTGGTGATCTTTGGGGGAGGCCTGTGTCCAGCAGTGGACTTCATTCGGCCGAAATGATGAATACGGGCCTAAAATCACGCAATTTACTTAAAAAAATCACTAAGAACGAATATAATTTTTCAATACAGGAAGACGTATGAAAGCATTACAAAGACGACGAAAGAAAATCCTTATAAATCTGTGCCCTCGCGGATCTGAGCTAAAGGGGGATTTGGTCCGTAACGCCTCCTTGCCAGACTTTCATTAAGTCCTCGCTTAAACGCGACAAAGCTTTGTGGGAGACTTTCAAAAGCGACGTAGGTAAACCGAGACGTAACAAATTAAAAAGTAGGCAAATATTATAAACATCTTGATTCAGTAGCACGTGTAACCTTAATTTAGCCAAGCTGATATCAATCACATTAACGGAAATGTGTTTCTGTAAATAAGATTCGATTTATTTTAGCGAAATCGAGCTCCATTCGGCGACAGCCTACCATTTTTCATATTCGTATTAAAGACATGTAAGGCAAAAAAATATCCGTATTTTCCCTGCAAGTTGATCAGATTTAAGACGGATAAAAGAGCGCTTCTCTAAAACCATTGTGCGTTTGCAACACTTATCTAAACTGTGTAATTACACGCTCACTTATTGCTCGCGTTCATCATCTCGGCCGAATGGAGTCCACGGCTGGACACAGGCCTCCCCCAAAGATCACCACAACGACCGATATGGGTGTGTTGTGTGCTCATTGGGGGGTCTTGCCATAATCGCCATGCTTGGCAGACGGGTTAGCGATCGCAGTTAAGTTTTTAATGTACTCGAAGGACGCTGCTGCCCATCCTGCGGTTAATCCCTCAGTCGACTTTTACGACACCCACGGTTACTGCGTGAGAATAATAATACAATGATATTATTGCAATAATCACTATATACAATATATACAAATATACACACACATGTATTTACATTATGCTTTCGTTCCTAGCACTGCATTCGGACAAACTATGTAAGCCACATAAGTAAGTCTTGTACACGTTTTACTGACGCTATTGTTACTGTTCCAACAAATCGTTATTCGATTAACCAAACCGTACAGAACTGGTGAGGATTCCTGTCTACGCCTCACACGGAACGTCTAGCGTTCGGGTTTATTGTATGAATACCCTTCAGGTAAAAAATCACACTGACAACGCCACCAGTCCTGGTAAATATCACCTAACTTCCAAAGGTTTTCATGCATATACTAGGGGGTATATATCTTCTGGTACAAAATACAGGTACCCATTTTCAGAAACGTTTTACCAACGAATCGCTTTGCGATAAATAAATTATAAGATGCTATAAGCCTCCTCTCCTCTTAGTGCGTCAAATTAATCAAACAAAAGGAAATAAAAATAAACATTATATCCACTACATTACCTTTCTACAGCAAACACTTGTCATATTGGTAAACTACACAATGTAAATGGTGCATGTTGAAAATCACAATATGTGTAACAAACCGTTGGCGACAGTTAGGTCCCGAGTACGATACATTACGATTACGAGTAGTAATATGATGATAGGTACATATTTATGATACCGTCGGTATATGGAGCGTGCGATTCCATTCACTTAATCATTCGTTCGTAGCGGATGTTCACTCTATACAGTATGAATGAACTATAAGTATCGAAGATTCATATCCGTTACTGACGCGACTGGGCTCTGAATAAAATATTAATGTTTTTATTACACCTTTGCAGTCGAATCTGTTAAGTATATTTATAGTCATGTTTATATTAACTTACAGGGTATTGAATGGATAGTTTCCGTCTGACTTCATAAGTCAATCAACAAACAAAATATTCTGCAGCTAAGCGTTTTCTCGACATATTTTCTCTTTCTATAAAGAAATTAGTGCTGCTTTCGTAATCAGTCTATTTTAACCATGCCCAAAATTGTACTCTCTGCGGGAAGTTTGCGCGGGCGCTACACTAACCACCATCCACACCTGGTTGATATCCCGACATGTCTGTACTCAGCACTTCTCCTCAACCTTCATTATGCATAGCCAAAGTGTTTAACTCTCCTAGCGTGAATTTCCTACACCCTATAACCCGTAGAACTTTCGGCATCTTTTGGGTGCACTCGTTCCATTCCGATCTCATCTCTCGCTTTCCATCAGGGGAGACGGAGGCCAAGAATGAAGCTATACATAAAAATAAAACTATAAATATACTATCATAACAGTATATCAAGTGTAGTCGTGTTCCTGGTAAAAAATAGTCCAACGCAGGCCAGCGCCTCTCGGATTGGCTTATTCCTTAAACCCTCACGCTGGAAACCCATGGTTGTCGTGAAAGTCGAGGACACAAGTATTTACCCTGAGTAGAGTGCTACTCGTCCTTCCGTGAGTTAAAAACTACATACCTATTGCGTTCACCACACTGCCTGTCAAGGTCATACCCTGTTCGGCACTAGTCGTTAGCGGGCTGTATAATATACATATGTTAACCAGTTGGATTGCGGCACAAACCCGTACAAGCAAGTTGATCTCAGATTCATCCATCTGAGATCTACTTTGTAGAGTTGGAGCGGGAGAAGCAGTCAAAGGCCCCTTTATCGGCAATCGATATCCTATCGAAACCCCAAAATTACATGCAGCTGGGGCGGCATTATCTATGACCGTTCTTTGGACGTTAGATAAATAAATTCCTTTCATATACACTCGTATATTCCCAAATACTCATTTGAATTACTTATACATAACCAATCAAAATAACGAGCGGAGCCTTATGCAGCAGCTTTCATAATCAAGCATAAATTTAGAGATGTGAAAGCAATACAAACATTATTTTTCGACTGCAGTCCGCTTCAAAACTTAATTAAATCATGTTACTTTTGCAATAATCCAGGCAAAGCATCTCGAATGGAAAATTAAGACTATTATTTCTGACTTATGATAATTTATTCTTTATTTCGCTCAAACCAGACGAATTTAAGCAAAGAAAAAATAACGCTTTTAATCAGCATAGCACTTAATAATGAACACGGACTGTTGTATGCCAAAATTTATAAATTTGACTTTAATTAATAGAGACAGACATAATATGATTGTATTGAAGGTCGAAAGGCAGACGCCGTTGGTTTCGTTTATTTAATAAGTTTTATAGCTTTAAGTTTTCATTTCAAATAACATTGCAATTATATTGATACCTTATCGTTGTAGCTACCGTCTCATACAATAGTCGTGCACCTCCGGGGACAACCCGTCAATGTACTTTTATGCAGCAGCAATGGATAGTCTCCTGATTAAGACATTTTAGAAAATTGTCTAAAAGCTTCTGCTTGTTGGACAATCATGTCCATGTCACCGCGTGAGCCCATCAAAAGACCGGGTGTCTCCTTGAAGAGGATATCTCATAGTTTAAGTTAAGTAATTCTTGTGTATAACATGTCATTGATTTTTCGGATACGGCTGTAACGATTTAGATGCAATTTTGTATTTGGAGATTATTTTACTTCCCAATTTTATTTAGATAGGTGTCATCCCCAAAAAATTATAAAAGTGAATATAAACAACTGTTTCCACTGGATTTTATATCAAATATGATGATGAAAGACGCAGTCGAAGGTCACCCAGGTACTTCACCATGAGAAGCAGCCTGCGGGCGACGAACTAGAGGCGGTCTCCCGTAAACAGATACAAAATTGCTACAATAATAATTAACAAAACACACTGCCTTTGCTCCGTTTATTCAAGATTTTTAGTAGTTTTAGCAAGATATGCAATAGATAGTTTCGAAGTACATATAACCACAGGTACTTGATATACTTACTTCGTTATTTATTGTAGCTACATTATACCTATGTTTTGTGTTTTGACCGACCGAAATCAGAGCATAAAAGCAGAACTTTGACGTCTGTATTTCACAAAGTACGAAAAGCAACATGACTGCGGCACATTACACTAAAATATAAACCATTTTACCACCGGTCGGATTAAATCTTGAAGGAATGATGACAAATACCACGGTTGGCGCGGTGGCTAAGGGATTAGCTTTCAGCAATACGGGTCGCGAAATATAATATATTAAGGCAGCGAACAAAAAAAATGTACTACAGGTAGTTTTTTTGGGTATTGTCCAGGAGAAATACCAGAGTATGCCCGGGTGTGGCATCTGAACGCCAATATTTCTTAAGAATATTATCTACTCTTAAGGTCTACTATTTACATATAACCAAGTAATATATTTCGACAATCGACGCACACCGAAGTGTGAATCAAGTGTGTTGCTATGTCTCAAATAGAGATGTCTCGCAGATACTGATAATGTCAAGGCTGTATGTGTCAACGTTAGCGTCGCGGTGACATTGAGAACATGTTATTATGAGCGACCCTCTTGTCCCAGACACATAGCGGACAAAAGGCCGGTCTCAGATGCTATGATCCGAGACTTAGCTATGTATTAAGAATGTTGGCAATCTATGCCAACGAGATTTCAGTATGAAGCGACTGTAGAGTCGAATAGATATTGGTAGGCAAATGCAAGCTTCTAAGGAATAGTAGTCATACTGCGCTCACCAACCCGTCTGCCAAGCATGGTGAGTACTGGCAAATTCCCCCCAAAATCACGACACAGCTGTATATACACACACACAGCATACACAGCCATAGGCTGGCATTTTAATTTCATCCCGAATAACGTCCACTGCTGGACACAGGCCGCCCCCAAAGATCAGCACAACAAACGATGTGGGTGTGTTGCGTGCTCATTGGGGGATTTTGCCACAATCGCCACGCTTGGTAGGCGGGATGGCGATCACAGTTGAGTTGTTAATATACTCGAAGGACGCTGCTGCTCATCCTCCGGCTAATCCCATAGTTGTGTTTTACGACATCCACGGGATGAGATAGGTTGGTGCTATTCGTAGCCGGCACCGCACGGCATTTTAATTTACAAGCTTGCATTTCATCATCATCATATCAGCCACAGGATGTCCACTGCTGAACAAAGACCTCCCCTTAGATTTCCACAACGAGCAGTCACATGCCGCTCTCATCCAACGACTTCCAGCAACCTTCACCAGGTCGTCTTTCCACCTCGTTGGAGGTCGTCTCACGCTGCGTTTTCCGGTGCGCGGTCTCCATTCGAGAATCTTTGTGCCCCAGCGGCCATCAGTTCTACAAGCAATGTGCCCCGCCCATTGCCACTTCAGTTTACTAATCCTTTCAGCTATGTCGACAACTTTAGTTCTTCTTCGGATCTCCTCATTTCTGATTCGATCTCGTATAGAAATACCAAGCATAGCTCTCTCCATAGCTCGCTGAGTGATCTTAAGCTTATGAGGCCCATTGTGAGTACACTCACAATGGGCCTCATAAGGGTCCTGAAATTATACAATATTAAATCAAGTACAAGATAATAATGCCTTGCGTAAATTGCCTTTCGCTATTTGACCACTAACAGTGACACTGTCTGTGCACCTACCATGTTTGTATCTGCATCACCCTAAGAGCGACTGGTAGACAATGCCTAATGCCTAATGGCATAAAGTCCGCCTGTGTACAGCTTTAATGCATAAAGTATTAAATAAATAAATAATAATACTTGTCGAGGATGTGTTCAGAAAGACCGATGACCAAATTTTATTTTATTCATGTTTGGGTCTTCACTTGACCTCAATGTCGCCAGATGATTATAATTAAACATCTTAAATGTTGTAATGTTTTAATACATTTGTGCTAACTAACATTTGTCGTGACAAAATATTGTGTAACATAGCTGGTCATGATAGAACTGACATAAAATAATTAAAATTCTCGTACCGTTGAGTAAGCTATTGTCCCTGACAGGAATCGCTCCACCTGATGTGCACCGCAAGATTGGATGTGCTTTCGAGAAGCTGAGGTTGTTGAATACAATAGACACCCAACCACTCCCCTCCTCCATCGCGTCTTAAGAGCCACCGCAACTTCCACATACACTCCATGGCCATTACAATGACATGACAAAGACCCCTCTGAGTCTAGGCTGCAGCTGCGGGCTGAAAGGTTTTCTACGCCGGACCCCCGGTTATCCTTCCAGTGGAAAATCTACCACCAAGACATCATCCTCCCTGGATAGCCTGGAAGTCCTTCAACAGGCTCCAAGTAGGTGAAGGTGAAGGGCCGTCTAGCTGGCCATGTTTTGGGCTAGAGAAATATAGATAGGAGAGTTATAGCTATAGATATTGACTCGAAAAGATGTAGAAGAATTTAAAAAGATGTTGAACACATCCCTCTGTCATGATCGCCAAAATAACAATAATTTCCCAAATAGTCTAGAAAATTAGTCTAGTCTAGTGTACAAAATTTAAACAGATTACTTAAAATCAAATGTAAATCAATACATATCAATGATGAATAGAAAATAAGATCGACTTAAATATGCAATGAACACGAAAATGTCCATTGAACATTTTCTGATCCCTTATAATTTCTATTACAATTCCCGATCAATGAATTTGGCAGACGGATATTGCTTAAAAAGCCCTATAGTTAAAGTTAACTTCATAAATATTCAAGCCAACTCCGTAGAGGAAATCTGATAGAAGTGAATAAATTGAGTGGAGAGGGTTATATTGCCCCGGCTTTAGGCGAGAAATGAAGTTGGTATACATCTGGGTATACAATTATACATGTCATGGAAAACGATATGGATCTAACATTGTATTGCCCTAATAAATAGCGAAATTTAACGCCCAAGAATTGTGATCCTGAGTTTCTTTATAAGATCTAAAAAGTTAACAGCGGAGCCCACAGTGTAAGAATTACAATTTATTTATTACTACTACTTTACTTTACTACTCCCGGCATGTAAGGCAGGCCGAAGGGACACCTTGGTGGTTTTAGCGGTTAAGAGTCCAGCACACCCCTCCGCCTCCACCAGGGCAGAGGATGTCCCTGTGAAAATACCACACAGTAAAAAGCTCTTACCGTATTAATTACCTATTTTATTCACGTGGTGAAAATACATCAAATACGTCCTCAGCCCCGGGGAAGGGCGGAGGTGCATGCTGTATTCCAACCGCCTAAAACCACCGGAATGGTCATCTTCGGCATCGAAGGGGGCACGAGATTAGTCACCCAGATACTTTCCTGTTGCAAATTCGGCAAGATGGATAGAAAGCTAACATATTTCAAGTACCTAACTAATTATGTTAACTTAATTTCCTTTAGTAACTAGAATAGAATAAAATATAATTAGTTCAATTTAATTTTTCAATATGGTAAACAGTGTCGGTTAAACAATTCTACGAATGTCAGTAGTGTCATAGAAGTACGTGACTTAAAGTAATCAAACGTATGTAAGACATTTAAACATTTGATTGAAAATGGGACTCAATGTACAGACGGTTAAATATGTTAAGGCAAATAACATGTTACAATCAAATTCATTGCTACGGACAAAAATCACCAAAGTTTCGAAAAGCCGTCGAGAAGAACACTTTAGAAAAGAAGAATAATTAATATTTTTTCAGTATTTAGGTCCTTACAGAAACGTTTACACGTCATACTGAAACAACGCAGGACGAACGAACTAAATATGTATTTTAGAAATATGGACAATTATATCGCGCAACACTTTGTTGCAATTGTTGCAAACTATTCGTCAAGAATACAAAACTCTTTGTAATCGTTATACTGATAACAGCAGCTGCTAATGCAGTGCAACTTTCCCTTGTTGTACAAACTGCATGAAGTACTTTTCAATTACCTGTAACTGCTTGCAGTTACTAAAGTATTCATATCTATTTGGAATTGATATGTCAAAGGGAATTCATAAAATACTTGAATCCATTTACTAGCTGTAGCTGCGGACGATGCATTATAATACAAAGGGTGCTTTAAACTGAATTATTTATGAGGTGACAACATACAAAACCGTGCCCTGCTGTGCCGGCTACGAATAAGCACGAACCCATCTCATACTGTAGGTGTAGTAAAAGTCGATTATGGGATTAACCGGGGAACAGGCAGCAGCGTCCTTCGAGTACATTAACAACTCAACTGCGATCGCCAACCCGCCTACCAAGCGTGGCGATTATGGCAAAACCCTCTAATGAGCAACAACATACCCAGACAGGTCGTTGAGGCGATCTTTGGGGGAGGCTGGTGTCCAGTAGTGGACTTTATTCGGATGAAATGATGAACATACAAAACTGTGCTGGACCATATACGACGGCACGATTGATGCAGTGGCTGAACGATTGGCTCCCTGTGCTACGTGTCACGGGTATTATCGCTACGATACAAATATTTGTGCGATCTACAGATAGTTGTTGCTGTACCCACGACACAGGAGAAATACGAGGGTGGGGTGCCGTTCAAAACTAAAACTAAAGCTATACCATATAACTTTATTACGTATAAACGCTTAACGCAAAAGAAGTCTGTATATAAAATATTGCAGCAAAAAAATATTTACGACACAGCGCGACGTTAATTCATCAATATCAATCGATTTCTTGTAACAATAACTTAAATCTAAAGAAACTGAGACCACAAAAACGCAAGGACTAACTACATTTTCGTATTAAAATTGCTTTCGAATATAAAATCACAGAAAGAAACACCTAGAATTTTATGTACGATCTGAGGCGTGAGTTGTAAACATTTTTTTGTAATGAACAATCGAATGAAGTCGTAATTTCATCTTGAATGTAATATTATATTACAGCACTTGAGGTATTACAGTCTAGACTAGTCTAAAGTTTATAGACATTATAATGTAGGTCACCTTCACCGCACACAACCTAAATCAACAACAACTTTATTTATTTTAAACTTACATTGTGTTATAACTAAAACCTCATCAAATTTCTATTTGGCCTCTGGCTGTTTCTATATTTTAACATAAAAGCAAGATTTTATACCTGCATGACAATGATTAATGGTGGGTCTATGATTAAGTGAATAAGTGTTTTCAATGGGCAGTTTTTCGCAACTTAATATTTTCTCTCTACATTATATCTTAAAACACAAGGAAGAAAAGTTCTGGATATGGAGTGTTAACATGCAGGTGGGTCTATATTCTTCGCCGTGATGGTCAAAGAAAGTGGGCTCTCGCTTCCGGCCGTGGTTCAGTCCATCGTCCGGAGCGAGAGCGCGTGGGATGCCGTCGCTATCTTTTGCGAGGACGTAATGCAAGCAAAGGAGGGGGCAGATCGGGGGCGGGAGGAGACTACGATACCTGCGGGGGTGTGTTCAATGCTTACAAGGCAAACACTAGATCTCCAGCCATAGGTAAGTGGCAAGAACGTGGGGTTTTAGCCGATGAGAGTCCGGCATGCCACACGGCACTCATATTATATATTACTCAAAAAATATTTATTTTATTTTATGTTTATTCGCTTTAAGCACCTAAAAAAATGTAGCTCATTTTCGAGCCCCCTCTGAAATGTTTGAAAATAGCCAACGCTCAACATGCAAAATTTTCGAGTGTTTAAGTGAAGACGGTAATTTTATATAGGTACAAGTACGTTATACTCTCAAATTTAGTAAAACATTTCGTCAGAAAACATTTAATTGACTCGGAATAGCCATATAACGCCGTAATGGCAGTTAGACCGTTGAAACTTTCAACGCGATTATCTCAATACAAAGTTTTTCATACTGGTATGCAACATAATTCGCCATTTCTATCCAAATAAATTCAAAATTTCACTGTACCTCTCTCTATATATATATACATATATATATAATCTGTCGAAGTACCAAAGATTTGTGTGATCAATAAACAATAAATAGGTAATTAAAGGTGGACGTTTTCAATAAAACACAAAATGTAATTCGTATAAATCAATAATTTAATCATCTTTAGCAGGTACGTCCGAAAAAATAACCTCATAAAATAAACATGGTATAGCTTTAAGTGCTGTATGAACAATGCTACACTACCTTTTCAATATTAGTGTATAATCTGTGACACTGCCCACCTTTTACCTTCTCGAAAAAGACGTTGCTATGACGGTTGTTGTATTGGAATACCAAATAAAATAAATCATTGTATACCTTAAAACATATTACATGCTCCCGGATCCAACGACTCCCAGCTACTTTCAATCTAAAATATGCCAATTACGTAAATTTCTAAAATAAATATAATTCTACAAATTAATATAAAAACATCGTATTTTGTTTGTTATGGCACAGTTCAGTAAAATGATAAGATATACTTAATTAAACGCTTAACTTTCGTATCCTCAGTTTTGTGGAGCAAGGGTTTACAAAAAATTGATCAAGGTACGGGCGACCGGAGTTCAATTGTTCACTAAATAAACAATTTCGTCCGAAGAAAGCTCGTATTACGTACCAGCTTTTATAAGTCGTCGCCCAATGGCTGATGCCGTACAAATTGAAGGATAGTCTGACAAAGCTCCGAGCTCGACCTTATATCAAGGATTGGCCATCCCAAAACTACTACGTGATGTATTTTCAATTTTTTGCTATCGGCATGTCCCCCTAAAGTATCGACATGCCACCAGTTCAAAGTCAAATGTTGTTACTGAAGGCGCTTTTTTTTTATGGAGCTATAACGCTTTCTCAGGCTACTCCTGTATAAACACCTAGACCTGGAACAAATTGGTGTACACATTCACACCTTAAATTAATTATTAATGTACAATATCAGTAGTCGTCAAAGAGATACAAAAATGTACAGAGACTTTTATAGAGATGTATTAGTAAATTTATATTGATCTAAGATTCAATGTCTGATACAAACTATAAAAACGTAATAGAAATTCATTTAAATCCGGGAGCTTGTTTTTAGCCTCCTACGTGCTCGGCAGTATGTTTGCACAAAGGGTCGTTCGACCTTCAGAGATCATATAATGCAATCGTATGCTCTGTGATATCTCTAAAGCATTTGATTGCATTTACTACGGCACTTTATCACAACCGCGGCCACTATAGTATAACTATAAAGGATGACGCACTTAACGTTATATCCTCTCATCTAATTGTTAGAATCCAATGTGCAGATGCTAATGGATAATATTCCAGATTACCTGTGCAGTAACGCATGCCACAAGCCTGGTTTAGGCCCATTCGATATGGTACTGACTTAAGAAATTAATTAATTAAAGACGTCTGATACAGTCGGCACTGTATCAGTCACTGCACCAAACGTGCCGTGCTGCGCTCCGGGTCGCGGGTTCTATTCATGCACGGAAAAAATATTTGTATGATCTGCAGGTAGTTGTTTCGGGTCTGGGTGTATTGTGTGTGGAATTTATGTCTGTAAACGCACCCACGACACAGGAGAAATCCTAGTGTGGGGCAACGTTAATATTTAAAACAAAAAAAACATTCTGACTCCAGATGATACTTCAGTTCTTTTTAAATTCGATAGGAGTAGTGAATATTTTGATGACGTGAATAGTGCACTATCATAGGTAACGCTTAATAAACTGGTGTGAAACAAAAGGCATATAGTTTACGTAGCCTAATGTAAAAAACCTAGGATTAAAAGTAACCCTTCACAGAGAAGTACTTGGAGACTGAGATATTCACAATATTCTTTTCATGGGTGTAACGTAATCGAGGCGTGCCCTGCGTGGGCCGCCGAGTGGCGGATCCTGGTCTATCGGATTGGGCAGGATCTCTCTCTGCCAGCAGGACACTACTGCAACGGCTATGTTGGCAGAGCACGAATGCAGTGGTCTCCTGTAAGAGCGTCATGCTCCAGATGGAGACCACTGAGCGGGATCGGGAGAGGGCCGATCCCACTCAAAGGAGTAGACGGCGCCGGGGTAACAACCGCCCTGGCACCTTATTCCCATACGCCTCCCTATCGCTCCAGTGGATTTAGCCGGTAGGAGTCTGGCATACCCCTTCGCCCTTCCCCGGGGCGAAGGAAGTTCATGAAGAAATTCCACTGGGCACCAATAAAAAAAAAGTGTAACGTAATACACCAAAGTTTAAATATTGCACGGTAGTTTTTTTATTAATTCTCATAAATTTATAGACTTCCGTAGATGAAGTAAACAAAAAAAATGTTTTTATCATAATTTAAAAAAGAAAAGTTATAAGTTATAACGTTGCAAGATATTTGACGTGCGCGGGTGTCGGATGTTAAATCGTTATTTGGGCACGGGTCCGCTCTCGAAGCGAGTGGGTCGCTAGCAACTACTAACTCTTGTAATCTACCCGGTGTTCAAAAGTAATATGTTACTTTATTGTGTCATACCTATCTATACATCTATACAAATAAATAAAATTGAAGTGTCTGTTTGTAATGTCAAAATAACAGCTTTTTATTAAATGCATATGAAAGTACGTACGGTATCTATAAAAATTTTTTTTTTTTAAATTTTGTCTGTCTGTCTGTCTGTTTGTTCCGGGTAATCTCCGAAACGGCTGGACCGATTTTGACGAGACTTTCACTGGCAGATAGCTGACGTTATAAGGAATAACTTAGGCTACTTTTATTTGAGAAAAATATTTAGGGTTCAGCGCGAAAACAATAAAACTCTTGAAATCCAACATATAAATTCTATGTCAAGTGTCTATGTCGAAGTACTCTAAATTTCTTTTAAATTAAACGCGGGTGAAACCGCGGGTCCCAGCTAGTCACAAATATAACCAATAAAACTTTCTCAATAATTTACACGAAATATTCGTCAGTCATCACGCGAGACGCCGCTAAAATGTCCGCGCTCTAAACACTTACCACCTTACTACAAAAAATATGAAACGCTGTGCAAACCTAATTTAGTTAAAATATGTTAAACTGCGTTAATCTTTTCGTAGTAACACCCCGATTCCTTTAAAAGGTTTTTCCTCTAAAGTCAAGCACTTCGAAACTCTGTATCATTCACTGAACTTCATGTATTCTAATTGTTAAATGCTAATTTGAGGCCCAAAAACCCATAACAGTAAAATACTAACGCGTCATACACCACACACAAAGGTCAGTGACACGCCCACAGTTTTTGTTATTTAAACGAGTCAACCAAGGCATTCAACACATTACTCAGATTAGCCAGCTAACATTTTTTGTCGTATTATACACGTGGGCGGAAGTGGTTTAACGATCTGTGATTCATACGGAAGGACGATGCACTCACAAAATAAATCATGCAAGTACTTACGGATGTAATAAAGCAATACATAGACACCGAGGACAGGCGCTGAATAACAATATCATTCGTTCGTTTGAGCAGAATAGTGTCCACTGCTGGACACAAGCCTCCCCCAACGATCGCCACAACGACCGGTCTGGGTGTGTTGTGTGCTCATTGGGGGGCATAGTACATATTTTGCTATAAACATTTCGCTTGGCAGGCGGTTTGACGATCGCAGTTGAGTTGTTAATATACTCGAAGGACGCTGCTGCTTGTCCTCCGGCTAATCCGATAGTCGCCTTTTATGACCCCACGCCCATGAAGTGGGTTGATGCTATTCGTAGCCGGCACCACACGGCAAAATAACAATATACTAGAAACAATTAATAAGACTAAATTATAATTAGGTTAAGAAATAGAAGTTGATGGCGTAGTGCTTATATAAAACGTACAGCGTATCTAAGCGCACGGGATGACGCTGGATGACCAATCTCAAGAGTGGTCCAATGGTTGGATGACGCTGGGTATTAATAAATAAAACTAACCGTTTCGTGATAATTTTGGAGCCCCACAGATCAGTAAGTATTTTTGAAGAGATAGAGGGAATATTTTAACCGTGTAATTATACTTAGGTATATCTTAAATATTTGATTAATTAAGTATTTATTTCTGTACTCAATTAAAATTATTGTACACTCATGAACATATTCAGAGAAACGCATAAAATAGTGATATATTAGTATAAAACATGTTTTACTCGCGTTTATTGAGGGATTGGTATTCAAATAAATTATAAATTATATAAACTAACATTGTTGAACAAAAAAGACTTAAAACAAAGTAGGAACAAAAATCTTCATACCGTAGTCATAAGAAAAATCACCACCTTTGTCCTTCCCTTCCTTCCTTTTTCTGAATCACCAAAAATAAGAAGATTCCTTACACTAGAATTTCTAGTATACTCACTGTGAGTATATAGACGTGTGTTTACAAACAAAATAGAACTACCCACAAAATTCACGAGCTTAGCGCTTACACCAATGCACGGTCTTGTTGCAATCAAGTCGTACTTTTTGTTAGGAACCTGGGAACCGAATCCAAGAAAGATGCCACCCCAGATCCTGTCTAGAGCTCGGTCTGTCTACTCGAAGAACCGATGGCTGTTGAATGAAGATGGTGTTGTGCATGAATGAACGCAGTGACAGAGTCATCCCAGCAAGGTAGCTGGAGTAGACTGGAGGGTGGCGGAAGATCGAGTGTTGCAATTCAAGTAAGCCGATGTCCAATAATGGACAGCGATGGTAAGATGAAGACTAACGAGACAATAAGCGTTGCATATGCACGTAGCTTAAGACAAGCACAGCTTCGCATTTGTTACAAGAGTGTTATACTAGACGTGACACGTGCACCTGCCCTGATATGGTTATGCACATTTAAAATTTTCCACGCCTTTTCCGATCCAATTGTACAATGTCACACGCTCACACATAATGGGTGCGTAACAAGCTTGCGATACAGAATAAAAGGTTTCGTTCGAAGTTTAAACAATAAACACACTGTTCTACCTAATCAAATAAAGGAGGAAAAATAACGTGTAAGTATAGAGCCTTCTCGGAAGTGGTTACTTACTTCCGTCTTTGTTTTTGGCTAATTAAATCATAATTTACTGGGCTTATAAATTTCAAATGCGTGCGTAACCAAAATAAACTTGAAGTGAACGTGTGAACAAAAAACAAACAAAATTATGCTTACTTTATCTCTACTGTGAACAAAAAAACAACAACGATTATCTCTGACCTCATTAAATACTGACTAAATTAAGGCGAGGCCTACAGTTTCAAGTTTACATGACGTACAAAAACCACATAACATATCGCAGTGTTCGCGGCGTGAAATGTAGCAGTTTCGTCTATGTCCGAGCTTATTCACAACACCGTGCGTCAGGTCGGCGAATTAGCAAACAAATACACAGAAACACAACACACACCAGTCTCTCCCCGGGTACACGGTAATGTCTACTCTGCCGACCGACAAACTGGAATTGTTAGATAGCAAAAGTAATTGGATTCCTCGAAAAGTAAAAACCTGCTGACTTTAACGTTTTAGCTGTAAAAGCTTTGTAGAAGTCTTTATATTACTCACAAGTCACAAATTGAAGTGCATTTTAAAACTTTTATATCATCTTGTTTCGTAATTGTCGATTCTAAACAGCATCATCAACTTCATATCATGTTTATCTGGACGACTAGGACTCTGCGACAGACTAGATAACCATATTTTTTTACTTTAGAAACGGCTCAAGGTACTTGACTGTTTTTAAACCGGCCGTTTATTAATAATTATATTTAGAATGATACTAAAATACTTAAAAAGATATTGTTATAGCAAAACCTAAATTGATCATTTGTAAAATTATTTATTATATCTGACTAACAAAGTCAAGGCTACATGGAAAGTTTGCTTGGGGCCAACATTATACTCAACAAGAAACAAAACTAGTCTGGAGACTCCACAGTTTTCTACGTATTGCAGTAGATAAAAAGCATAAGTGGGATGCTCTGTCGCTGTGTTGCCTCGCTGGCAAGCTCAGCTCTGCTGCTCACATATCCGAGAAGTCAACTTACATGGATGCGGCTAGGTTAGCTCATCAAAGTAGAAAAAAAATTATTCAGAAGAAACGCAAGAACTAATCTTAATCCACACTCACCATCCTTTACTAAACAACGCAAGTATTTCCAAATGTGTTTTGTAATGTCTATAAAGTCTGTATTAACATCATACAACATCAATCGCGGTGACAGCTTCACACTCAACGGGTCCACACCGTTCTGGTAATTCATCACCATCGTAACGTGACGGACAGCATACGCATTAAGAATTCATAATGAAATCATGGTCTCCTGAGCATGATTGTCTTAAACATTAAAGGTATTAAAAATTCTAATTAAATTTGTTTACTTGAAAACAAATTGATACATCGATATCCTTAACTGCGTGTAGTATGGATAAATAATTAATACACCATAATTCATACAGACGCTAACGTCTAACACAAATCGACAGTGAACCTTTTTACTTCGCTGCAAGGGTAATATAATTACAGGATTCAAATTAATAGGACTTTAATGAGACCATTAAAATGCCAAAATTCGGGCGGAGAGAAGGGACGATACCGCAAGCAAGCGTTATTCTATCTCCTTTCGGGTAAGTATCTCCCTCTGATGCCGTTACTCAGGTACGATCGAGGTCCGTTTTTCAAGTGCTCGATTTAAACTCGACAGCAATTCGAGGTATAATTGAAAGCTGTTTCCTTAAACAATTAGGTTGTCAGCAGTTGGGAAATGTTTAGGACACTCTGGGGGCTTGCGCACCGCCG
This sequence comes from Diloba caeruleocephala, assembly GCA_947459985.1. Taxonomy (NCBI): domain Eukaryota; kingdom Metazoa; phylum Arthropoda; class Insecta; order Lepidoptera; family Noctuidae; genus Diloba; species Diloba caeruleocephala. Next base: position 22,010,784 of record OX381612.1, on the reverse strand, counting down.
CAATTTGCGAACAAATAATTACTTTTGTTCATCGCTTAAACTTAGAAATTCCCAATGCGCAAGTCACTCAGGTATATACTTGTTTACAGTTTAGCCGAATGACATCCCTTTACACTTCTCGGGTTTATTACAAGGAACCGAACAATGCACGAACGAGACCTTCGTGACCGATTATATTCTAAACGGAATGTCGCTCGACTCTAGTAATACTTTCGACGAACATTCCCTAATCATTATTTTAATCATCTATTCATACTTATCCATTTATATAAGTATAAATATACATTATTGCCACGACCTGCTATTTAAAAGCATGCGTGAATTTGAACGAAGCAAAACACAAGCTTGACAGAAATAAAGATAAGTACATACCGTAGATACTCAATTACCACATTCATATTTGATTTATGTATTTATATAATTTTAAAAATACCTCGTTGAGCATTACATCACCGTAACACTTATTCCACTGTATAATACAGTGCAACCGTTCGCCAATTACGTCGGAACTAGAACCATATGTTTAATCACACTGTACAAAACTTCCCACAGTTGTTTTTATTTGGACCGCGTAAGTGTGTTGTAAATCTGTGAGAACGGTTTGCTTGCAAACAAGAGCGAGCTAATAACTGGTTATGCAATGAAATGAACACGAACTAAACCGCAAGCGCGACTCCGATGAAATTAATTGAGTAATTATGGTTGACTTCGAAATTTCACCGGCCTACGTGAACGTCGGATAGTTGTTCGAAATTAGTCAGCACGGAAATGGGGCCGATTTTCAACTGTCTAGACTGAAGGCAGGTCGTATCAAATTGAAAATGTTCTTCCAATAAACGTAACATTACATTAACATTTTGCAAACATTGTAATGGACTTTTTTATGTTTGGCGATAGTAGGTGCTGTCGAACCCACACGCTAAAATAAGCATAATAAGCACGTAAGTATGTAAATCATTATGATGTACTTCCAATCAAAGAACTACCGAGATTATAAAAATAACATAATTTAACACAACATCGTCTGGGTTCGCGGGTGTGTAGATTGGGGAATCTGCGTGCTCACACCGAGCGACCCAAGAGAAGATGGTAGCACGCATGTGGTCACGTGCTGCCGTGGGACGCTTTAGGGGATCCTTTACAATCCCCCGAGGGGGTGCCCGCTTTACAGTCACCCTCTCAGGGATGTGCCTATAGGCGTGGCACCCGTGGGCGGCTCTAGTGTGATCATACGAGGACCTCTCTTAGGTGCCGAAGATGACCGCTCCAGTAGTTTTAGCCGGTAGGAGTCCGGCATAACCCTTCGCCCTTCGCCGGGGCGAAGGAAGTTCATAAAGAAATTCCTAACAATAAAAAAATAACATAAAAAAGGGGTCACAACATCGAACGCCCATTTATTACTTAAATGTTTATTAATAAACAATTCAGTTGTACTGAGACTAAGCAACGCTCGGCGTGGTCTGCCTATGGATGGGTGACCGCATAGTGGTATTTTAACTGAGCGTCTCCGTGCTTCGGAGGGCACTTAAAATCGTCGGTAGCGATTGTTGTCATTAGACGACAATAGTAAAACCAAGTCCAAGGAGGCCTTGAACTTGTCTCGAACACTCTGACCCAAGGTTGGCCAGTGGGCCACCAACCAAACGAAAATGAATGAATTAATGATGCAGTTATGTACGTCAGCAATTAAATTAACATGTAAATGTAGTTTTTTTTAAATAGCTCTTCTATTTGCACCTCTAGATGTCAGATTTAAAGTGATTAGTTCACAACAGTAAAAAAATCAAATGCGAAGCATATAATCGAGATGTCCTAAATATCATCATTTCGGCCGAATGAAGTCCACTGCTGGTCACAGACCTCCCGATTTGCTATAATCGCCACGCTTGGCAGACGGGTTGACGATCGCAGTTGAGTTGTTAATGTACTCCAAGGACGCTGCTACCCATCCTCCGGCTAATCCCTTAGGCGGCTTTTACGACACCCACGGGAGGAGATGGGGTGGTGTTATTCTGAGCCGGCACCACACGGCAGTCCTAAATATATACATACATATTTGTAGAGCTAAAATTGCGGATTTGATTGGCGCAGTGAAAATCATTACTTTAGGGTTATTATATTTTTATGAACGTGACGGTTTATCACAGATCAAAGGCTATACATAGAATTAAAATCCCAAGCTAATAAAAACAAAGTGTTTCATAGACTTTTTCAAGAGATATTTTACTGACAAACTGACGTCCAAGTTTTATTTCCAACTAACTTTTGTTAATTTACAGTCAATAAATTAACTTATGTCAGAATTATTCATTGGAATGTCCTCTTGCTATTAGAGTACTTTCTACCATTTAAGTGCAATATAAAGTTGGTGGAAACATTACAAGCTGAGTGAACCGTTTTCTTTTTCTTGTTATAATAGAAGACTACCTCTCCGCTTTGCGTTCGTGATGTGCAATACCCTAAGTACAGCCAGGGTCACAACTCAAGGGATAATTTAAATTTTGAACTTATTTATCGTAGTAGATAAATTATTGTTCTCAATTTGTAAAACACAATACTAGAAAGCAATAAAAAGGACGGATAAAACGAATAGGAGAAAAGATAATTTAAATATTCTAAAAGTGGCAAATTTTACTCCATTGTGGCTATATTTGTAAGAGAGACGCATTTTTTTTTAATTTATTAGGCTTATGGGTTTTATTTAATTTAGGAATAATTATTCATGTTTAGATTTATATTATGGACCATTAGTTAATGGCACCGTAAAAATACGCATATATTTGTGGCACTTCTGTCAGTTCAATTCCTAACGACTCCGGCAAGAGACAAAAAATATAGTTATCATGTAGATTAAATTTATAGCTATCAAATATAATATACAACTTGCTTGACAAAAATTTGGTATCTTCAATATTTAAGTTACTTTCCCTCCAGTTGGCGCTTTCCCCAACTTGCATATAATAATGAGCAAGATTAAATTCATAAATAACTTTCAAACCTGTACATCACTTAGTATTGATATTGAGTGTACGTAGTATAATTTTGCTTCGGTATATAGGTACGGCTTACCTTGTTTACTCGACATAGTGAAAGTTTTTGTTTATTGATTTTGAAATTTTCATCACTCTATCCGATAAATCACTCACGTACCTGTAACAAAATAAAAATATCATTGAAGTAGGTTGTATGAGCTGAAGTTATTTTTCAACTAAGGTACTCTTACCATTTCCCTGGCTAAACGCATGTATTACTCATGTATTTAAAGTGAGTAGTATTCATATATAATAATTTGGGGAACGAATTAAATGGAATAGAATATACTTTATTGTACACCATATAAATAGTTGTTTTTATGTAGCTTGTCTGTGAAATTGCTCATTGTTTGGTGGGATCTACCTATGGGACAGTCAGAGCCAACCCGATATGTACTATTGACATACATAATAAAACAAATTATCGGAGTAACGTTTGTAATATTCAAATGTCTAACATCAAAGTTTGTTTTTTTTTGCAGATAATATTATGCAGTATTTAAAAACATATTTCAATCACTCATTATTTTGTTAAATTTTGTTTAATCCTTTTGTTGCTGACTGGCCAGCGTTGTAAAGTGAAATACAATTTTTATTTCCTCTACTAGCTTGTATCTATATAATATCGATCGACAGATTATGACTTAGCCCTTGCACCCTGCGGTGCGGTCGACACATACTGCAACACAACAACAACGACTGGTGGTAGGCTTCTTATTCCCTTACGAATAGACAGGTACCACTGTAGTGCCAGATATTCTGCTGTAAAGCAGTTGATAGTGTTTACATATTACTTTATTCCGATTAGAAGGCCACTATAGCTAGTGAAATTAGGTACTGGTCATAAGAGACTAAATGACTAATGTTAGAGAGACAGTGACAAGCGTAGTGTGGTGCACCTAGGACTAATCCTGGGACGCATTGCGATTGTTATAGGCTGGCGTAACGCTAACCACCAGATTAATGACTTGCTCGTCAACACATCATCATATCAGCCATTTATACGTCCACTGCTGAACATCGGCCTCCCCCAAAGACTTCCACAACTGTGTCGTCATTTGGGGGGGCATTTGCCAATACTCACCTCGCTTGGCAGGCGGGTTGGTGAGCGCAGTATGATTACTGTTCCACAGCAGGGACGCTGCTGCCCATCCCTCTGGTTTAGCGTCCCTTAGTCGCCTTTTACGACTTCCATGGGAGGAGATGGAGTGGTGCTATATTCTTAAACCGGACACCACACGGACAACACAAGGTTGTATAGAAAATAAACAACCTCATAGTCAAGCCTAGTAAACTCTATGACATCGACGATAACAATAATAACACAAAGTATTAGGTTATTACAGTACCTATATAACAGAATCCTTAGTAATGCTGAGCCAATAAATAAGCTGTGTTCATGGTGCGCCTTAGCTCCACGCGATCATAGGAATAGAGCTGCCATATTTGCCAACATACTAGAGAACACAAAATGGAATTGAAATATAATTATTGGGACTAAGAAAACCCGATTAAATCAAATAGGAACAAGATAAAGAATAAAATGATAGAGCAATGAGAAAATGTATTTCCCTCGGGATAAATCCACGTCAAACGAGAGTTATAAATCTTAACCATTGAAACGATTAAGTAACCTGTATACCCTGTAAAAGTATTATTTGTAAAAGTTATAATAAAAAAAATCACAGATACATCTAGAACTATTGTGTATGATCCTGGGGAATAAATGATGAGATATTTGTTTATAATGAGGTTATTCGGAGGATTTGCGTACCTACAGTAATTCTTTATCTAACTCTTGTCCATACTAGCCTTTACTCACCCGGTCCGGTTCGTAGGTAATTTATAATTAAAATATTAGTAGCCTATTTTGTATTCCACGACATACTCTACCTTTATGCCAAATTTCATTAGAAACTACTCAGCCATTTAGGCGCGATGGACCCTTAAAAACATTGAAACATACTAATAATAATAATTTCACTCGTAAGCCCTGTGGGCAGTCGTTAGCTCACTGTGAGCCAAACGCAATCCTGGAGGGCAGATTGAATCATTCGCCCCTTTGATACAAAAAGAACAACCCAAAATGAATACTGAACACCCCAGAGAGCCGGTCAGCGTCTCGTCTCCGGCTATCCTTCACTGGTCGGCTGGTGTGCAACTCCATGAGTGCCCACAGAACTCTGAAGTCTGATCGGCTAACTGATTGGGCTCGAGGATGGAAGCATCTAATAGTGCAATAACGTTGAAACCCGCTCTGAATCTTCTAGACGCGCGTTGGTGAATCTGGTGCCGGTCCTCGTAAACACGAGCCGGTTTAGCTTTTTAGGGGCCCATCTTGTGTGTGGCAAATCGTTATAGTTTCCATCGCAAAGAATAGTTTTACACCTCCGGAGACAATCCGAGAGTATATTTTTATAGTGCAGCCATATTGAGTCGCCCCCGAGTGTCCCATTCCATATAAGATTTAAATTCTCTAAAGGGCCTCTGCGTGTTGGACCGATGTCCCCGCGTAAGCTTATCAAGATACCGTGTTCCCCTTTACAGGGGATATAAACCCGTGAAGAAAGACAAATAGTAATATAGTAAGATGTATCTATATTTTAAAATAGATGCACGCTACCCGTCCCAGATATACACGCTATATGTTTTGATACTGTATAAAATGACAATAATTCATCATCATCATATCAGCCAGAGGACGTCCACTGCTGAACAAAAGCCTCCCCCTCAGATTTCCACAACGAGCGGTTACTTGCCGCTCTCATCCAACGACTCCCAGCTGCGTTATCCAGTGCGCGATCTCCATTCGAGAACCTTTTTGCCCCAACAGCTAACAGTTCTACGAACAATGTGCCCCGCCCATTGGCTCTTCAGTTTACTAATCCTGTCAGCTATGTCGACAACTTTAGTTCTTCTACGGATCTCCTCATTTCTGATTCGATCTCGTGGAGAAATACCAAGGATAGCTCTCTCCATAGCTCGCTGAGCGACCTTGAGCTTTCTTACGAGTCCTCTTTCTTTCTTTCTCATCTCGCTTCTGACCATTTTTATAAGCTGTTTTCAAGGGTCATCACGAATCGTCTCGAGCGCAGGTTTGATGACTTCCAGCCTCCCAAACAAGCCGGTTTCCTAAAAGGTTTCAGTACCATAGACCACATCCATACGCTGCGGCAGGTTATATAGAAGACCGAGGAGTATAATCTGCCACTATGCTTGACGTTTGTGAACTATGAGAAAACCTTCGATTCGATCGAAACCTGGGCAGTGCTGCAATCTCTGCAGCGGTGCCTAATTGACCTGCCCTGCCCTGTGGTGCCGTGGGTGTCGTAAAAAGCGACTATGGGATTAGCCGGAGGATGGGCAGCAGCGTCCTTTGAGTATATTTATACCTCAACTGCGATCGCCAACCCGTCTGCCAAGCGTGGCGATTATGGCAAAACCCCCCAATGAGCACACAACTCAAAACCCATACACCGTTGTTGTAATCTTTGGGGGAGGCTTCTGTCTAGCAGTGGACGTTTTTCAGCCGAAATGATGACATTGAAGTGTTGAAGTGCTTATACAGAAACGCCACCATGTCGGTCCGAGTACATGAACAGAGCACGGGGGCAATTCCACTGCAGAGAGGTGTGAGACAAGGGGACGTCATTTCCCCGAATCTATTCACCTCTGCAATGGAGGATCCCTTCAAGCTATTGGAGTGGAAAGGATTCGGCATTAACATCAATGGCGAGTATATTACTCACTCAATAAATATTAATACAATGTACAATGGGCGGTCTTATCGCTAAAAGCGATCCTTTCTAGACAACCTAAAGATGGACATGAAAGTCAGGAAAAATTATGGTGGGTAGTAGTGGGGTGTACGGATAAGAAGATGATAGAACTAAATATTTAAAACAAATCTCAATATAATATAATAGATACATACATTTTAGGTAATTATGAATACAGAAGAGTGATATAGTAAAACAAAACGCAATGTGATAACAATGAAATAGCATAGACAAATTACTCATTTAAGAGGACAGATAATGTTCTTTTACCAAGTCTTTAGAGAAGGGTTATGAATTGGCAGCTCTCACTGACACTGGCAATGCATTCTATAACCGTATAGCCTGAACTGTAAAGGATTTATCGAAGAATTTGGTAGTATGCATTGGCATCTGAAGTCTCAAGTTCTCCGATGATCTTAAGTATCTTGTGTGTGTGTGTCATGAAGGAAATTATAGCGGGTATTGTGGGATTAAATAAAATGCTGTAAAGCAATAATGGAATATGAGTATTCCGGCGACGTCGTATTGGAAGCCACTTGAGCATAGTGCGAAATTCTGAAACATGATCATATTTGCGCAAACCAATTATGAATATGATACAAAAAAAATTACGTCGCTCAAGCTTATCTAGTTGTGCCTCATCAGATGAAGATAATTGGCATCAGCATGTCAAGGATGGTAGAAGAAGAAACTGAACAAGCGCAGTTTTGGTGGCAGTTGGAAGAAAATTGCGTAATCTCCTCGAGGACCCTGCCGATGAAAATATTTTACGACCTAATTCTTGGAGCTGTGGACCCCAAGAAAGGTTTTTATCTGTATTTACATGTAGAAAGAAAAAAACGTTTTATTTTCGTACCAACAACGCACACAGTAAAAAATGAAGGAGGTACCTTTATAAATACAAAAACAACATTAACCTTAACAAAACACTGACCTCTATTAAAAGGTCTATGTATATTGCAAGTTGTCCAGCAATAGTCTGTGATGATAACAAATAAGGAAAAATACTTATAATATGTACTTATGTACGTAACTTAGAATCAGAACAGTTTTTAATCGTTTTTTACCGAGACACATAACATAATACAATCATTAATGTATTATTATTTAGTAGATACTTCCTGGAGATCAGCCCTCTCCCAATCCCGCTCTGCAGTCTCCTTCTGGAGCATGACGCTCTCGCAGGAGGAGACCACTGCACTTCAATTTTCATGCTCTGCTAACATAGCCGACACTACTGCAGGCAGAGAGAGATCTTGCCCGATCCGATCAACCAGGATCCGCCGCTCGGCCGCCCACGCAGGGCACTCCTCGAGCGTGTGCTGTGCGGTATCATGGTCGCTTCTACAATGGTGGCACTGTGCCGTAACCTCGCGTCCTATTTTGTGCAGGTACGCACCGAAACAACCGTGACCGGTGAATACCTGCGTCATACGGTAAGTGACGCGCTCGCTCCTTCTGAGCCAGGCTCCGAAGAGTGGCAGGATGGCCTCGACGACACGCTTGGTCGCGAACTGCAACCGTAGGCGTTGTCGCCATATCTCGAGTGCGCGCCGTCGAGCCAGCCGCCTCATTCTGTCAAACGCCCCTGAAGGCACGCTTTCCCCACTTTGGCGGAGGGAGCGTGTCGTGTCATACTAATTTAATTTAGTGTGGTAATTATTTTACTTCAGCTCCTTATAGATACATTTCACGGGTTATCTAGAGGGTACAAGTGGTAGCCAAAGTTCGCTAAAAAAATGAAAAGTCTCCATTAAACCCAATTATTTTTATGTTCTTAGAAGGATTACGTACATGATTAGTATGGTCACATAACGTACATATTGTATATTACGAAAATCAGAAAAAAAACTTGTATTCTTCAGTGCCCTATTGTATGTAGCACACCAGTTTCATCAACTGAAGGTATTGTGGTTAATTGGCGACTGAGCAGAATGATGATCTGCGAGATTAAACTACGCTAAGCCGAACACGTTAAGCATTTCAGTCCCGTTTGTTATCAGAACAACTAAACAGGCAGTGGCCCGAAAGTCAACAATAAACTAACTTTTTTTTTCACGGCATTCGGCATCTCGCGTCGTCTAACGCCCCTGGGAAGAGGGGTGAAGGGTATGCCTGCCAGACTCTTACTGGTAAAACGACCTGGGTGATCATCTATTTCCTTTTTTTTTAAAACAACTTTGCCCCACACTAGCGTTTCTCCTGTATCGTGAATGCATTTACAGACATAAATTTCACCGGCCCCGGGATGTCGAGAAGGAACGCTCCTGAGCATCCTCACCGGTCTAAAGTAAGACTATCCGTATAACTGATGGATGCAAAAATACAGATATTCAGTCAATATATTTAAGTCTGGAATCGCACCCCAACATAATCGGAGAAAGGCTAAGCAGGGTTGAAGATGTAATTCTACACTATTCGTTCACAAAACCGAATATCATAGTGCGAGCTGAGATCGAAGTAACTGGTTTGACCTTTCTAACGTCGAGAATAAAAAAGTGTGTTACGCCCAACTCGGCTCGCCAAATAAGGAACATATACAGTTACATCCCGATTACTGTAAAATTCTTGGCTATTTGTGGCAGTACACGGATCTTATGCTGATATAATATCTTTATTACTAGTAGACGGACTGATTTATACATGCATATATCCGAAAAAAATGTTTGTGTGTACCAAAAGATGGCCTCCGTTTAATATAATTTAGGAGCAGATTTTGCAGCCAGCAGTAATGATCACCTACCTATTATATATCAGTTCATATATAAAGGTTACTTTGGGTATCTGTATGTAAAACAACTATGTTTAACATCCAGAAAAGACATTATTCTTGGATTTGTTCAATTTATGTAAAAAAAAGAACACTTTTAATCGTATTCATCATCATCATCATCATCATCATTTCGGCCGAATGAAGTCCACTACTGGACACAGGCCTACCCCAAAGATCACCACAACGACCGATATGGATGTGTTGTGGGCTCATTGAGGGGTTTTGCCATAATCGCCACGCTTGGCAGACGGGTTGGCGATCGCAGTTGAGTTGTTAATGTACTCGTAGGACGCTGCTGCCCATTCTCCGGCTAATCCCTTAGTCGACTTTTGCGACACCCACGGGAGGAGACGGGGTGGTGGTATTCTAAGCCGGCACCACATAATCGTATTACATCGGGTATATTATAGAATAATTCATTTATTTTATTTTAAAAAGCGTTGTCCCTCACTTGGATTTCTACTATGTCGTGGCTACAGTTTACAGACGTAAATCACATATATACAATCACCCAGACCCGAAACAATTATCTGCAGATCATACAAATATTTTTTCCGTGCAGGGATCGAACCCGCGACACGTACCTTTTTATAATATATTCCCGTAATGATATGAATGAGACAAACATTTTTTAAGGAACTCATCGATAGAATAATAACTCTCTTGAATTAGCCAATGACGTATAGAAAAACACAGAATTTACTATAAGGTAAATCAATAATACTCTTCGGCAGCGAGTTATAAACAAGTGGTACCATGTACACGCAACTACGCCTAAACATTTCTAATCTAGGTACTGGCAATTTTAAATAAGAGTAAATTTTATACATTTTTTTAAATTAATATTTCTCTATTTTGTATCAAAAGGGTGAGTAAGCTGCTTTAATCTGCTCTCCGGTATTACGTTATCCCGTGGTGACATAACGAGTGTCCCAGAGGGGTACATATTATATTCAATGTACAAATTGCGCAACCGGTTTCATTTTTTTATTGTTTTATTACTGTCGTCAGTGATTGGCTAGTTAAAAACAGTACATAATAAGTAGCAAGCAGTACATACAGTAGGATAAGGATTCTTACCTAACTTACCACAATTGATGATGTGTAAGCGATTGTATTAACCTTTACACAACTTCATAAATGTTATGTAAATGTGTCTTCAGAGTTCTAAATAATTAATAATGTATCCAGTCAGATTTCGAATAGATGATAACTGACATTTACCCAAATTCAAAAAGGCGGAGGAATTGATAAATTCGATTGTGATTTTGTTTTTGTGTGTTACCTCATATCATTGGTATTTATGAACCGATTTGGATATATTTATTAGTATTCGATACTTCAGTTTATTTTTCTCTTTATTGGTTTTAGAAGTCAATTTTACCTTTTATTGAAGTTTATTCTGTTATCATATAAAAATATACTTACAGTAAAGTATAACAGCCATTTGGATCACGATAAAGTATTACCATCTTGTAAGTATGTATCTACCCATGGGTGTCTAAAAGGCGACTAAGGGATTATTAACACGTTGACCGCCGTGTCTGCCAATGTGAACTGACATGTACTATCTTCATAAGCCATATAAAAATGCGTAAAAGCCCAAAATTCAACCCTTTGTTTTAGTACATATTAATAGCATTTTTATTTTAGTATTTGAAACCTCCAAATATGAAAATAAGAGACGTTTGAATATTGCTTTAAAGTCGGAGAGCATTGCCAGCCACGGACCGAGCGAGAATAGATAGAACAGAAACATTTATTCAGTAATTAGGTCCTAACATAGATATCGGTCATATTGAAACAAAGGAGGGCATTTCAAAACATGACCTATGAGAAATAATGGCGAAAAGACTGAGGGTTAGGTTAGGTCTTTTTTTTGTTTTGGTAATATATATACATTTACATTTTAAATTATTATATTTCACCCAAAATTATGACTCGCGTAGTGTAACCGGTCGCTGTGAAAATCTATGAGGGAGACATTTGTTCAGCAGTGGACGCACTTTGGCTGATATGATGATGATGATACATTTTAACAATATTGTTGGATACTTTGTTTTTATGACAATCTTTACGATAATAGACCATTTTATATAAAGGAAATATTTACAAGCAGTTGCCTGTTATTGCTAAATGGGTATACCTATATCATACCTAAGTGGCTACATCGTACTTACATTTACAAGGTTAATAAACTAAAGTAAAGATTTGTATCCAAAGTAAAGTTACCAGTGATTACATATGGCAGAGAGACGTGGTCGCTCACAAGTGGCCTTATATTCTTATAAGCTCAAGACCACTCAGCGATTTATAAAGAGAGCTATGCTTAGTATTTCTCTACGAGATACCGAGAATCAGAAACGAGTAGATCCGTAGAAGATCTAAAGTTGCCGACATAGGTGAAAGGATAAGTAAGCTGGAGTGGCAATGGGCGGGCACACAACTCGTAGAACTAAGGCCTTTGGGTAGAGAGGTCTCAAGTAGAGGGACGGCGTCCAATGAGATGGGCACCTGGTTTAGGTTTAGTTAGAAATCGTTGAATTCGGTGGCATGTAACCAACCGGTCCTTGTAGATCTATAGGGACGCCTTTGTTCAGCAGTTGGACGTCCTTCGGCTGATATGATCGTACTAGTATCACTCAACATTGTCTGATATTGTTTGAAAGTAAAGATGTCAATTTATTTCTTGGCAGTGATCGTGGTAAGAGGTGGGCAGCAGCGTCATCCTCTGTGCAAATAACAACATCGATCACCAATCCGCCTGCCAACCGTCCTGATTATGGACAATGTTGCTACTTTACGACGGTATTTTGTGACGACGTGGTACTTCCCCGCTTTGAGCCAGTCCATTTACGAGCTCCAGCCCTCCGATAAAGCTGGGCTCTCCCATGCAAAAATCTCCTTTTTACATATAAATACTTGACGAACAAGAGAAAAAGAAATTAATTTTGATTGTTGTTATTAAATTAACCATCGTTATCCAACACTACATAAAAATAAGTGTAAATTATCAACGTTTGCGGGCTGAAATTACGTGTAAGAAGTATATTACACCTTAATATCTTTACTATTAGATCCGTGAACGGGTGCCCTCTGTCGGACTTGAAACTGAAACGAACTGAAAACTCGAAACTGGTCAGCTCTTGCCTGCTTTAGCAATCTTATTGGAAGGCAATTAATGTCATTGTGCATAAATATGTGGTATTTATCCCACACATTGCCATGCATTATCCTCACATAGCTTCTTTTTTTTAACAATAATATTGTGTTTAATATTAAGACTGTAATACATCATATATTTCAAAAGAGTATATCCATTGAGTTTCTTGCCGGTTCTTCTCCATAGGCCCAACGACTTGGAACCGTGCAACTTTTTAAATTCAGACTGTTCGTAAGTGCCAGTAAATGGTTTACATGAATAAAAAAACTTTTGACTTTGAACTACTTTATTTTGAATACTGATTTCCTGTAATAATATCCATACTCGCCAACTACCTCTCTTCGTCTGATTGACACAGCTCGATCCAAGACACCCTCAGCAGCGGAACTTACATAGAAATTATTATTGTTTTCATAATTTTATAGAAATTAGCAACGCTTCAGAACCTTTTATTCAGATGTTATAAGTATTTAGTATTAATGACTTCTACGTGTACTAATAAATAAATAAACAAAATACTTCACCCAACAAAAATAACCATCGTTCTAAATCTAAGATTACAATCGCATGCGAAATGAAATATTGTGCTGTATAAACTATCACGAAGCTTAAACTATTGCTACCTTCTCTCGGCACAGCACTACCAATGAGCGGAATAACAACGCAGAGTTGTTATTGCTTACTCATCCCTTTTCAACAATTGAGAGTGAAGCTCTGTATAGAATTCAAACGAAGCTCACGATAACAACTTTTTTTTTTCTAGATACCTAAATCCTTGTCCTTTCGGGCACGCATCGGACAAGAATGACGTCACCGAATGCCCCATCGATGACTTCACTTTACTCAAATAAACACATTCGGAACTGACCGCGCAGCTATTATTGAATTGAACTAGGTGATTCCCGCGACTGCGTACGCGTGAAAATTTTATAGTAAATCTTCCAAAGTAAACTTTTATTACTAAATAGAATTAATAACCAATAACTGAATCATAAGAAATCTTTTAAATTATTATCATCTTAGTATCGGCCTTCATCCAGCCACTTCCAAGTAATATGCCTCTTGTCTCACAGCCTGCTCTTTACTGCCTTTGACGTAAACTTAAACTCAAATATTTAATTGCGTAAGTACTAAGTGATTGATTACAGGATCTTGAACTAAAATAAATAGTCTTTTGAATTTTGTAGCCCTTTTCAGGCATTGCAAAGTTTAGGGATCTCATTATGTAACATGAGATTTCTCAACTTTGCGATGAGTATCTTACCTATCACAAAATATAATGTTTTGATATCGCATTTATTATAGGCATGCTTAGTTTGAATTCAACTTTGATAAAAAAAAATACCTAGTGGTAATTTAAATTATAATTACGTATTTAATTTTATTATTTGGAATGTTTTTAATGAAGTACGTAGAAGCATTTTTGAATATTTTTATATTTATTTTGGTTATCCTATTGTAATTCAAGTTGTATAATTTCATTCCAGTCGGTGACATAATATCGGTTGACCTACAAAGCCAGCGATCGTCACCTCGTTTTCGAATATTAGCGAATATCGAATATACGCGTAGTCTACACGCTAACATGGTGACGCTAGTGTAGGCCACATCACCAACCCCGGGAAGACAGCGGTGAGCATGTGGTGGTTCGTAAGTTGCTATTCTATCTGCCTACCTATCGCTGGGAGTGCGACGTTCACTTAACATTAGATCGCACCCATGGGTTTTCACATCCTGACGATTGATACACATGACAATTTTATAGTTTTGAGTGACACATATAACGCCTTGATATACCGAACTGAAGAGTTACATCGCTAGTAAGGTTATGATAGTAAATGGAACACAGTAATAAACAGAACGCTATTAATTATAATTAGTAAGCCTGGTTAAGCCTTGGTATTATCAGGTTTATAATACCTTGGCTAAAAACAGGCTTACTTTGGCTAAAAGCATCATAGACATAACATCCATTTAAATTATCTAATAAATAGGTCTTGACAAGAATCACTTAAAGATTAAAACCATAAATTGAAATAAAAAAACCCATTAATGCTTTATAAATAAACATTAACTTAAAAAGGTCACAGATTTCATTATAGTGTATTGTAATATTGTATGAGTATTCTGCTCTGACCTTGACAAAAACATGCTTAATTTATTGCTTTAATAAAACATTACCTAGCTATTTTATTACTATCTAAAAATCTCAAAACCTCCAAGAACATTTTCTCAAGTTCCAACTACGCCCACACATGTCTACACTAAATATGTGATAAACTTTATATTAACATTAATTTGTAGTTTATTTTCAAGTATTTGAGTTATATTTTTCTTATTTGAATGCCTGTCTAAGTAGCAGTGAGTCGAGGCCTACGTAAATTTTGTTCGAAATTTAGATTGGGATGTTTAATCCACTCACTCGAGGGGCTTAAATTATGCCTTGTTTCTTTCTCCCGTATTGTGGGTACAGTCCACATACATAAATTCCACATGCACAACCACCCACATCCTTGAGCTAATGGCTACTGCACCGAAAACACGATCGATCTATGATGTTAAGATGCGTTTGCCACGGCATGTCTTACATTGGTGACTCGACATACTGTAGTGCAATTCCCTAAGCTAAAAAATCCATACAGAATTGAAATAACGCGAAAAAATCTATTTGGTACTCGCTAAGACATGATTGAAGCTATTCAAGAACACGTTGCAGACGGTGAGCCACGAGGACGAGTCTGAGCCACGAGGACGAGTCTTAGGGAATACCAAATTGCGTTGTGTGTTGCATTTCAATTCTGTTCTCAAGGAAGTTGTATATTGTTGTGGATTTTGTTACTGAATGGATGTTTGAGCTTAGGGAATTGCATTGCTGACCCCATCATGATTTACAGGTTTAAGTCTGCGGTTCGTCTTTATGAATACCTAACTAACGTCATGGTGTCGTTATGTACAGTCAGAAACCCAAAGTCTCCACAAGTGACGGCACTTAAGTACATCCAGCGCAACCCAGGCACTCCGCAACGTTAGCAACCTTACTTACCTTTACTGGCTAATCTTTTACTATAATAGGATCGACTGCTACCTGACCTCTGGAACCCAATGATACCTACATCTTAAACTATATATATAATAATATACTTAACTATTGTATATACTATAGACAGTACAATATACTACTACACAAATATAGTTAGTGTGACAATCGTTTTATTTTTAACTAGCTGGGACCTGCGGTTTCACCCGCGTTTACTTTAAAAGAAATTTAGAGTACTTCGACATATACACTTGACATAGAATATATATATTGGATTTCAAGGGTTTTATTTTTTTTGCGCCGATCCCTAATTATTTTTCTAAAATAAAAGTAGCCTAAGTTATTCCTTATAACATCAGCTATCTGCCAGTGAAAGTCCCGTCAAAATCGGTCCACCCGTTTCGGAGATTACCCGGAACAAACAGACAGACAGACAGACAGACAGACAAAAAAGATAAAAATTGTTTTTTTGTTATAGGTACCGTATATACTTTCATATGCATTTAGTAAAAAGATGTTATTTTGACATTACAAACAGACACTCCAATTTTATTTATTTGTATAGATCAAGCAATTACTGGCACTTATGAAACGTCAGAATTTTTGTTGCACGGTTCCAAATGGTTGATGAAACTGCATCTTAGACACTCCTTTCAAATAAGAGGTTTCAAGATCTACCTTGAATTCCGTAGTACTTATTAAATTTCAGAATGAGTGAGCTGTGGTCCAAGCATTCGAATGCTTTGGACATACTATAGCAAAACACGCCCAAAGCATCATGAGCATCCTCCCACGGCGTACATAACAGTTTTAATGAGAGTCGCTCCAGCACCCTTTGTAGATCGTCCAGGGTAGATTTATTTATTACGGTCAAATACATAGGTTTAAAATATACTACATATAATACGTACTATTTATAGTTTTAACCATGCCCGTAATTGTCAATTAGGATTCCGAATTAAAATTAAAAAGTAAAGCGAATTTAAAAAATATTCCCGTATTTTGCGTTTGAATGTAAGTTTACTTGGCGCTTTCTTTATATCAAGGGGAAGCTTGTTCCATATTTTGATTGTTGAGACAGCAAAGGATTTAGAAATAAAACCTGTACGGTGGAAGGAAAGAGAAGAATCAAATTCTCGGCAGCACGCAGGTTACGGCTATGAGAGCTACCCAACACTAGAATTTTTTTTTTGATATAATCAGGAGCATAAGGTACTTTATTAACAGAGAACAGGAGACAAAGAGATCTGAGTGATCTTCTCTGACGGATAGGCAGGCATTTATGCTGGGAACGGAATAAAGAGAGGTGATCATACTTCCGTCCAAAAATGAAACGAATGCAGTTATTGAGAAGTAGATCCAATTTTATCCAATTTTTTGAGAAGGTCTTGGGATAAATCCATAATCTCTTAAAAAGATAAAACGTTGTTCAAACCAATTTTAGTTGAAATATGTTTTGTCCTCATCTCTTACAACCAAACGTCGCAATGAAAGATAAGGACAAAATACATTTTAACTAAAATGGGTTTAACACTGTTTTATCTTTTTATGAATAAGACTATTAGTAAGGCCAAATCATGCGTGAACGTCTGTTAAAAAGATGTACCAAAGTAGGTACCTACATAACTACTCTTCTCGAATGTTTGTAATTGAATTATGTAGATACTCTAGATTTCTTTAATAGAGTACGTGACGGGTTCATGCCACATCCGGTCCTTACATTGCATATTATGTACAGTAAGCTTCATTTCCGCGACAGAGTATTTAATACTATTAACATATCCATATATTATCATGCTAACAAACCAAAACGAAGTCTTCTTAACAATTGAGTTAATTGTTTATGATGATGATATTTGAAATAGCATTTACGAAAACCGCGCCATTAGGCATCAAACAGAATATATGAGTTGAGTAGATTATAATCAAAATGTAATTATAGCTTATATCTACAAGGTACGCGGCCATTAATTGGCTTGTATCAAAATTATTACAGGAGGCGTCGAGGAGGGGGAAGGTGACAGCTCAAAACGACCTTGTAACTACCTTCCGTCTTCCGTTGACGCACATCGGTAACGGATATCTATATTCGTGTTGAATTTTATCTTATGATAGGACCGTAATTGCAAGAGTCCGAGTAGGACCGTTGCCGCCGTGTGCGCAGCCCAGCGCACAGGAAGACTTGGGGGGATGTTTTCCAATCCCCGCAAGATGTGCCTGGAGGTGGCGGACTTTTACATCCGCCTCCCCGAGGGGGTGACCGCTTTACAGTCATACCCTCCGAGACGTGCCTAAAGGCTAGACACATGGGCGGCTCTAATGTGATTGTATCGAGGAACTGGAGCCCTCCTTCGGCGCCGAAGATGACCTCTCCGGTGGATTTAGCCGATAGGTGTCGTCCCCGGGCGGAGGAAGTACACGGGGTATTTCCACCGGGATATTAAAAAATAAAAAAGGACCTTCGCAATGCCAGATAATCTGCCGCCAAGCAGTAGCACTTAAACATTACTTTGGTCCGGTTTAGACGGTACTGTAGCTCCTGAAATTAGGGGGTGTAAGACACTGAATAACGAATATTTCTGGCAAAGAATAGACCGCCCACTCTTTACCCATGGGTGTCGTAAAAGGCGACTAAGGGTTGATATCAAGAGGTGGAACACCAGCATCCTATCATACGGTAACAACATACCCAATACGGCAATAACCAACCCACCTGCAAAGCGTGGTGAACATAGCAACATTCCCTATGACCGCTCGTTGCACTGATCATTAGGAGGCTCATGTTCAGCAGTGGACGTTTGTGGGCTGATGCGTGTGTACCTGTTCGTGTAAGTGCGTGCGTGTTTACCTGTTCGTGTAAGTGCCGGCGTGTGTGCGTTTGTGTGTGTGAGTGTGCTTGCGAGAGTGTACGTGCGTGAGTCTGCGTGAGTGTATGCATGCATATGCAGAGTCTGTGTGCATGTGGATGCGTGTTTGGTGCAACGCAAGACTTGTTCTGGGTAGCATTACAATAGTTATGGGCAGGCGTGACGCTTACCACCGGGCGAATAACTTGCAGGTCTCGCCGCAAGGTTATATTAAAACAATGTCGAAAATCTTTCGTATCGTGTCGTAGACATTGATGTATATATATTACTATCGTAACTAAATTCTACCTTGTGAGAAGGGTTTTGTCAACGCTAATTATTTACATCTAAAGAATCACGTGTGATGTAAATTCAGTAAAACATGGTGCTCATAGATAATAGTGTACATAGCATTTGAAAATCGTTCGCGATTTAGATAATACAGATGCAAAACAAACGCCAAATTTCAATTTAAGCATAATTTTAACAATAAATCAAACAAGAACTGTACAAAAACGAAATTGCTTTTTTAATATCTACCTAGTCAGTTTTTAGCACTAGCAGCTCTGTTACAAAAGAATCAACGAGCGGTTCCGTTTTTATTTTAATTAGTTTTGCTTGTGGCGTCGTGAATGTTACACGTGCATGCGCAAAAAGCAGCTACACGCATAATATTCATGCGCGCTATGGTGCAATCAGCACTATTCTCATTCATCTTTGAAAATTTTGCTATGTAGGCAAACAAACATATGATATCAATACCTTTGAACACATGTGTTCACGATTTGAAGACTGTTCTTTATCCTTTAAGCAGTTTGGAAAAATATTTTATAGGATCGTATTCAGCAAGAATGAAAAATAAGATCGATAAAAATAAAACGATGAGAAAGAGAAGGGCCTACATCACACAAAAGTCAACCGATACGGAAATAAAACTTTTTAACACAAAAAATACCGACTTCAAAACCCCTACACGACATAAAAATATTAAAAGCACTGAAAACGAAAAAGAAACTTTATGAAGTCGGGCGGGGCCAGGTATAAAATATCTGATCTGATCTGATCTGATCTGATCTGATAGGTTATGTCGTATAGGAGTTTTGAAGTCGGTATTTTTTGTTGTTAAAAAGATTTACTTGTTTCTTTTTGTGTAAATATATGAAAAAACGTTTTCCAATTTGGTATCCGTATTTAACACAAAAAATAAGAATGACTCAAATCGGCTCTCTGATCTTGAGGAATCGAAACTATTAAGACATCTAGATAAGCGCTGTCAAATTAACCTGTTTATGGAAGCTGGTAAAAAAACTACTCAATCAAATGTAATGAAATTAATATGGGACAAACTCGAAATCATTCTGCACCAGTTAAAAAAAGAATTGCTTAAATCGGTCTACAAATCTCGGAGTAATCGGTATACATACATTTAAAAAAAATACGCTTCGAATTGAGAACCTTCTTTCTGAAGTCGGTAAAGACCTCATACTTACTTAAGTGCTTTAGACATGTTATTCTCTATACTAGAGCCAAATCTGATTATTTTCTATCATCATCAAATCAGCCACAGGATGTCCACTGGTGAACAAAGGCCTCCCCCTTAGATTTCCACAACGAGCGGTCACATTCCGCTCTGATCCAACGAATCCCAGCGACCTTTACCAGGTCGTCTGTCCACCTCGTTGAAGGTCTTCCTACGCTGCGTTTTCCGGTGTGCGGTCTCCATTCGAGAACCTTTGTGCCCCAAAGGCCATCAGTTCTACGAGCAATGTGCCCCGCCCATTGCCACTTCAGTTTACTAATCATTTCAGCTATGTCGACTACTTTAGTTCTTCTACGGATCTCCTCATTTCTGATTCGATCTCGTAGAGAAATACCAAGCATAGCTCTCTCCATAGCTCGCTGCGTGACCTTGAGCTTTCTTATGAGGCCCATTGTGAGTGACCACGTCTCTGTTCCACATGTCATCACTGCTGTGTGTCTTTATTTTCTATACTAGAGCCAAATCCGATTATTCTCTATACTACAGAATATTTAATCACAAAGTTGCCTATCAGTCGGCATACAAATATTAACAACCTTTGTGGCGTATTTAAAATTCAATTACATTGGTGAAGGTCGCTGGGAGTCGTTAGATGCAGGCGATGTGACCGCTCGTTGTAGAAATCTATGGGGCCTCCCCCTTTCCATGGTAAAGCAGTGGACGTCCTTTGGCTGATATGATGATGATGATTGTTCGGGCGTTCCTAGCCAGTTGCATTCACCGATCGAGTAGTACTGACCGTACGGTGGTAAGATCGGTGAGGTTAAGTAACGCTCGGCAAGGTCAGTCTGTGAATGTGTGACCGCAATAATACTGTGACCGCAGTAATTGAACTGAGTCTTCGTGCTTCGGAGGGCACGTAGAATTGTCGGTCCCGGTTGTTGTCATTAGACTGAAGTCGTTAAGTCAATTCGGAGAGCCTTGGCGGCTTGGACAACTCTAAAACAAAGTTGGCTACTAACCAAACAAAAATAAATATTGATTATTGAATTATTTCTATATATACATATATATTATATAATATATATAAATTTTATAATATAATATATAATATCTATATATTAATACGTGAAGATAAAACTTTGTACCCCTTTTTAAACATTGCGCGCACGGAGGAGTGTGGGATTTGACATAGTTAAAATTGATATGAAGGAGGAGTGCAGAAAGTTAATATGTATGTATAAAAAAAGAATCACGGTCGCATTTCGACTACTTGGCGACCACTAGTATATATTAATACATGAAGAAAAAACTTTGTACCCCTTTTTAAGCACATATTGCGTACCGGAGGAGTGAGAGATTTGGCATAGTTAAAATTCATATGGATGAGTGGAGAAAGTTAGAATTTATGTATAAAAGAAGAATCATGGTCGAGTTTCGACCATTTGTACGACCATTAGTAATTATAATTGTTACAGTTGAAGATAGGCGTAAATATATGCTTGAGATTAGCCGGATAATGTTAAATTTAGATTTGATCGTTGGCTAATGTTGTTTTATCTCATCGAACTCGGTTAAACTTACGCCTAGCCGCAGTCAATGACTCAAAATATAAAAGCATATTATAACGAAAAACATCTGGCTTTAAAAAATAACTACGAAAGCTTAATCCTCAGCCTTATAACCTAACCTGACCGAGTTGGATCCGCCTTAGAAGATAGTACCACTCGTTTATAGCAAAGTGCAACATCACCCCCACTACACTACGGCTCTGGAGCCGAGTGATCCGCTCCAAGACACCACACCAATAGGTAATGTGAATCAGGCCAAAGTATGTATGGATCCGATATCTGTGGCACGCTATGACACATCACAATACAATTATATTAATCCAAGCTTTAGTCATTAAGTTCCAATATCCACCTTCTAACAACACCATCAAATTCAGGTCACTATGAGATAATAAAAGCAAGTAAAATCAAATGAGACCAACACCGACAGGTCTTAAATTAATTATTAACTAACTTTTACTTTTACAGGTCTTTGCCCTGCAGTGCAGTCTTAATAATTATAAAGTGGTGGAAGTGTCTAATGGCGTAATAACGGGGAAACCCGCTCCGAGTCTTCGAGACGCGCGATGGTGAAACCGGTGTCGCACCTGTCGACACCCCTAGCCGCTCACACTGGTGTTGCTCCTTGTCGCCTGTAGTGGTTTAGCCCATTTAGGGGGCCCATCTTGTGAGTGGCGAGTCACCGTCTGCCAAAGAATTTTACGTTCAAGGTTGAAAGGCAATCGCCGTTGTTCCCGTATTTATTAGTATTTTTCTTCCATGTAACACCCATTGCAATAGACCTTATCGTTATAGTTTCCGTCTCATACAGTAGCCTTACACCACCGGGGACAATCCATGACTTCATTTTATAGTGCAGCTATGGAGCGTCCCCGGTTGGTGTCCCATTACATTTTAGATTTAAATTCTCTAAAGGGCCTCTGCGTGTTGGACTCATGTCCCCGCGTAAGCCTATAAAAAGACAGGGGATATAAACCCGTGAAAAGAGAGATTATTATAACTTTTGCTATAAACTATTCGAGATCCAGTATGCACCTTCTGCCTCCCATTATAAGATTAGGTCGCTGGTACTTACTTCCTGTTGACATATAAACCAAAACCCTAGCTTGTGAAATTTTAATCTGGTAATAAAAAAATATATTTCCTAAAATTAAAATCTGAAATTTAACAAAATCGTTTCTAATCCACCTGTCCGTTCGTCTGGGTACACGAGATAATAACTAATATAAAATTACGTTGCATTAAATTAAAAGCAATAATCGCTTCAAAAACGTTTTTCATTGTTTTTTGCAGATGAGACGAAGAACAAGTTTTAGGCTGCCAAGGTTGTCCGCTTACGAACATTAAATGTAGTGACTGACGAAGACGTTATTAAGTAAAGGTCAATGCATAGATAATATAGATAGAACAGGTTAGATCATTTTAGCTCCTGCGCGCATACACAACATCATTGCTCAAGCGGTTGTCCGTGCGAGACTCCCAGTACATCTAGGCGCGGTGAGAGATATATTGAGAAATTAATACTCTTACATAGAAACGCCAGCCTCTTAGCGAGTACCTATTACACAGCGCCAATTTATGTGATTTTGTTTCCTCTTCAGTATGGTGGGCTTTAACTTTCCTGTTGGGTAGGTAATTGTACTACTAATCATGTATGTATATGTATAAGTTACAGTCTGCTGGGCATAACAGTAGTTTACATATTCATACTGCCGTCAAAGCCTCGAAATTCAGTACAAGAAAAACGTGACATTTATGGAGGCTTGTCCTTAAATAGTCTCAAGTTTCACCTGAATCACGATAGACCCACACAATATAGTTTGTAAAAGGCCGTCCCAATGGGACTTGCAACATATTTACTTGTGAAATAACACTCAGAAGTATGAAAGTCTTCCTTCCAACCCAAACTACAAATACAAACCTAATGTATGGGATTTAGTCCAAAATGAATAAAGCTCTTCTTATCTTAAAACATACATTTAGGTACAGTACAGCAAAAAGTAATCGGGTCCCAATATTATTCGCGTCAACAATATGGTCTACATATGCTATACAAGAATTGGGTCGCCATAAAGAGGCTGTTCATGGCAAGCCAATGTACAAAGACAGTTAAAGAGATTCCTCGCAATTGGTCCACGAGTTTGTGGCGCGGACTAATGCAGGTTATATTTTTATTCTTCAAATGCTCCTCGGGTATAATATTTCTTTCATCAAATATTTTTCAACCACTGATTATTCCTCATTAGTGGTGTTGGAGCGGAGTCTCACCACAAAAAGTTTTTTTAAAGTTAATAACCTAATGGACACGTGTAACAATGATTTTACCATCCTATTAGGAAAGCCCCATCGCGCCCATGTGCCCCTTTTTAGCTTTTTAGCGCACGCTAAATAACCAGAATAGCCGCAGTAAGTCAATAAATAGGAATCAAGTACAACACTTTGTTTAAGTACCTAAAACGATTAACATTAAATGTTGGATCAAACGAGATTAAATATTATGTATTCATTTCCATGACGTCGCATGTAATCGCGGGCACACTTGACAAATTCCATTCATGGGTTCTTTATATTCCGTGGCAACAATTTACATTAATTGAAACTGTACAAACAAACGAATGACTACCAGAAACAATATTCCGTGTTTAGTCAGTAAAAAGGGCCCCATGCTTTTATGAAACAGTATGGAAGAGGAATAGATGGAAGATGGCATAGTTTAAAATTATTGAAGTGAAACTTCTTTATCGACGTCTGGGAGAAATTTTATAGCAATGTAAAAATATTGTAACCTTTTTCTGTTACGCGCCATCTTTATTTCTAAGTCACATTTTTCCGTTATGCGCCTTATTGATTTGAAAGATAAATTGAATTTATCTATGAAAACGGTTTTCCTCAAACATCAACAACAAGATCCGGCACTACAATTGATGGAGTTTTTACTCGGTCACTAAATTCCGTGGAATGTAAACAATATATTTCATATTTCAGTTACCATAAGCCATTAATTACAAAAATATATAATAACGATAACGATAACAATAACAGTAATAGTTCTATTATAAGTAAGGAAATGCTATAATAATCTTAGTATCAATAAGGTGAAATAATTGTATTATTTGTATCCATGTCTATGATAATAAAAGCCTTTTGCTTAAACTTTATCTAATTTCGTTTTATTTAACCAATTTCTGTAAAGTTGTAAATAATAGATCATTTTTCGAAAAATAATGTCATAAAGAAGTTTCACTTCTTAAGTGTGTACACTATAATACACACACATATAACATTTTTTTTATACTATGTTTATACCAAGTATAATCCTTTGATTTTTCACTGAAGTTTCTTTTGTTTGACGAACTTTTATTAATAGGCGGAATTATTTTATTTATTATATATTGAAGCTTACCAAATCCAAACGCGAAGTCTTTAAGGAACTCCAATTTCGAGATATCGACTCTATCATCAGATCAGCTCGTTGGTACTGTTATATCCTATACTCATACAAACCAAATACACTAGTGAAATTTGAGTTCGATCAGGGGTACAATACTCTCAGCTCAAACATCCATACATCCTTGAATACAGAATTTAAATAACAGTGGTCCCCCAATTTGGTATTCTCTAAGACTAGTACTCATGGCTCACCGTCTTCAATGTGTCCTTGAATAGCTTCAATTATGTCTTAGTAAATACCAATTTAGTTTTTCACCATTATTTCAATTCTGTATTCAAGGATGTATGGATGTTTGAGTTTAGAGAATAGAACCCCACGTTTTGGGAAGCGGATGAAAACTGCATCACAATATTAATAGGTGTCTAGCAATGACTCAATACAACTGTTTAAACAATTGCTTGGAAAATACACATGGTAAGATTAAGAGATACAAGTTACCTAAAAAAGTATATAAGGGACGATAAAGTGCAGGCTTATTTGATATCGTTCTCGATTCAAAACTACTCTTGATTGAGCGCGATAGGTTGTACGCACAGTCAATTTTTTTCGTTTTATTTACCAGAAAGAGTAAGTACACGTAAAAATATATCTACACGTCAATGTATAATCCTAACAATATTTTCATAATTACCTACTTGCCTCTATGCTTGTTGATTATCACAAAGCGCAACCGCAAGGTATCGCCGTGAGGTATCTTCGGCTGGTTCTACCCTCAGATTATTTGAGCAGTTATTAACACACTCGTGTTCATATTCAAAATAATCGATAATTACTGTAAAAGGGCTAGCGACTAAAACAAGTATTTCTTTCATAAAAAGATAAAACGTTCAAACCCATTTTATGGTTCCACCAACGTATCTTGAATTGTAAGGCGGCGGTACTCGCTGGGCCCGACAGGGTCCATAATGATTTTATAATTATATGTTACCACCTAAGTGTACATTGTGGAATGCAAATAAATTATTGAGTATATGTATACATCATTATAGGTAAAGCCAAAGCCAAGCTAAGTTGGTAGCTTTGAAGTAGAAAATATTGGAACTACGACCGTATGTATAAAGCGCATTGATCTATAGTTAGATTAAAAACATTTTGTCATCATCTTTGAACGTTTGGTTTTCAAAGATAAGGACAAAACATATTTAAATTAATATGTGGGATTGAACAAAGTTTTAAAAATAAGAGCGTTAAATCTATACAAAATCACATGTAGGTAGTTTTTAGGGTTCCGAACGTCCGAAGGAAAAAAACGGCAGAAACCTTATAGGATCACTCACTTTCACAGAAAATTTGCTCCGAATCTACTGGACCGATTAAGTTGAAATTTAGTACACACATGGATTTCTGCGACCTAAACACGGACGTGTAACGTAAATAAATGAGTGTCAGTTTTAGGGGCAATATAGAAAATTAAAGAATAAAGTTTTGCAAACTGTACCGTGTAACATATGAAATGAAAGGGTTGTTGTGAGGGTCTCAAGTTTATTATTGTTTATTAGTTATTTTATCATTTTAAAATATATCGTGCTAAAGTTATTTAAGAAAATAGACGAAAATTGACCATCACCTTATCTCCGAAACGTCTAAGCCTAATTTTTTTTAGATGTATGTATCTATATAGATTATAGCTATATATTACAGGAAAACCAAGTCCACGGTCTTAGAATAACATAGTAAATCTTTCAATATTATGCGTATAAGCTTACGTTTGCAGTTGGAATGTATGGGAAGTTTGATCTAGGGATAACTTATTGGTGCGAGACCGAATTAAACAATAGACAATTTGACAATTGACGGCACGGTTGGTGCAGTGGTTGATGCAGTCGACTGCTGCGCTCCGGGTCGTGGGTTCGATTCCCGCACGGAACAAATATTTGTACGATCTGCAGATAGTTGTTCCGGGTCTGGGTGTATTGTGTGTGGAATTCATGTCTGTAAACGCACCCACGACACAGGAGAAATCCTAGTGTGGGGCAATGTTTTAAAATAAGAAAAAAAAAAAAAAAAAAAAAAAAACAATATGTTTTAGTTACGACAAATAAATTTGTGTCAGATTTAAATAAACGTATTGGATAACATATTCATCGTACGGAACCCTCCCCACGCGAGTTCTACTCGCAATTGTCCGGTTTTTTCTATAGTCGCTGATATTTCGATATCGTAAGCCAAATCTGCTAGAGGTGGACCATAAGGACAAATAACATACTCACGGTCCACCTGGGTGGACAAAGAGGTGGACCACGAGGAACGACTCAATTTAAACACAGTAATCTCGAGGTCAACACAATCGCTACATAGCGGCGACAACAAACCCTGTTGCAATGTTCGCATCATTGATAATGTGTTGTAATCCTATTATGTTGCTTACCCACAGGTTAAAAGCTATCAAGATTGAAGAACTCCTCGTATTTCTTGAGAACGAGTATTGTTCATTTTAAAGGTTGTGAAGGAATATTATAGGACCCATTGTTACGTGCGTGCCTTCAATGGTTATGTTAAAACAGTAAAATAATTTATCACAGAAACCATTAAAGTTAGAATGTGGGAACAGCAATCATGAAGCAAAATTTAGTAAACCTTTAGCGATGCATGGTTATACTTCAACAACAGAATCTTTATACATATGTATATAACTTCTTTGGTGAGTATGTTAGTGGTCATGTAACTTCTGAACGACTTGAACGATTGAGGTCATATTCACACACTATTATATTTGTTTCGTCGAGACGGTAGTTCATAACTTTACTAGGATCCCAGGCGCCACCGACCGAAAAGAGCAGAACAAAGGCTGCCGAGCCAGCTGGTTGTTAATAAAATAGTAAACGCAAAGCAACAGTTCCTCATACATGTTTGTTACGACCACAGGAAAGGTTTGAATCGACTACATTGCTTTTAGTTCTAACTCGGTAAAATTCCTTATAGTTGTAAAAGATTTTTCTTAAATTCCTGCCTTTTAGAAAAACATTCCAAGTGGCGGGCTTTACCAATCGTTTTATTCGAGCTGAGCGGGGCGCAGCTTCTTTGATAGCTCGTTATAAGGAACAAAGGCAACGCAACATCAAACGAAGTATTTCTTTATGCTGTGACATTTTAATAACGTTCCCCAATTGGTTTCCCATTTTATTGTTAACGACAATTTCACACTGGTGGGTCGTCGAGCCATAAATTGACTCAATTGCGTAAGTTTTGTAGACAATTTCATGTAATACTACGTACCTATCCGTGATTAATCATTGTCATTGTACCGTCCAGGCTTACCATGAGCTCTTACAATCAAAGATCAGCCTATACTGGAAATTTATTGCTTGATATGTCGCCGTGTGTACATATAATCAAAACAAATCAGTTGAGGACTTCAATTGACCCGTATTAAGAGCTGCTGGTAAGCCTCCAGGTAGGCTGACTTACGCCACACTCAAATAAGCTCTACTCATTATGTACATTCAGTCAAAAAAGTATCGGGAATGGATGATTTGTTTATGGTTCCAAATTCAAATTTTTGTTTTTGTTAGATTGGCACAACTGTTTTCCATTTTGGCGCGGACTTGCATCTGTTATTTATATTAAATACAGTGCTATTTTTAGTTATATCATATCTAGTGTGTATAGCGAATTTCATTATGGACAAAACACCGAACAAAGAGTTTGTCTTAAATTTTGCATCGCCAATGGAATTTCGTGTTCGGAGTTACTGAAAATGTTACAGAACGCTTACGGTGAATCGACTTTATCAAAAACACGTGCTTATTAGTGGTAAAAGCGTTCAAAAGCGATGGAT
This sequence comes from Diloba caeruleocephala, assembly GCA_947459985.1. Lineage (NCBI taxonomy): Eukaryota > Metazoa > Arthropoda > Insecta > Lepidoptera > Noctuidae > Diloba > Diloba caeruleocephala. The sequence goes on along the minus strand of OX381612.1, from coordinate 21,981,874 downwards.
CACATCTCGACCGCTTTTGCTTGGATTTGCCTCGCTCTGGTAGGCCATCAGCGTCTGCAACTGAAGTTAACATCGCAAAAGTGAAGGAAATAGTGACTGAAAATCCTCATTCAACTTTGAGAGAGATAGCCGCCGAACTTTCTGTATCTTACGAGTCGATCCGTACCATTTTAACTAATCATTTGGGTATGAAACATGTTACCGCTCGTCTAGTCCCAAAAGACCTGAATTTTCTTCAAAAACTCAATCGCATGAGAGTCTGAGGACATGCTAGAACGAGTCAATTCCAACCCAACATTCATGAAACGCATTGTTACTGGTGACGAGACGTGGGTTTACGAGTTTGACATGCAAACTAGTCAACAAGCTTCGGAGCGGCGCCTTTCAACTGAACCGAAACCGAAAAAACCACGCCAAAGTCGATCAAAAGTCAAAGTCAAGTTGACTGTTTTCTTTGACTATCGCGGTGTTGTGCACTCGGAATTCTTGCCGGAAGGTCAAACGGTAAATAAAGAATATTATTTGAGCGTTATGCGGCATTTAAGAGAGCAAATTCGAAGAAAAAGGCCAGATTTGTGGAAAGAAAATTCTTGAATTTTGCACCACGATAATGCGCGTTCACACACGGCCATCATTGTGAACGAATTTTTGAACAAACACTCAACAAATACCATCGAGCAACCACCATATTCACCAGATATGGCTCCAGCCGATTTCTTTCTTTTTCCTAAACTCAAATTACCACTTCGTGGCACCCGTTTTCAATCGGTAGAAGACATAAAGGAGAATTCGCGGCGAGAACTGAACTCAGTTCCGGAAACAGCGTTTAAAAAATGTTTTGATGATTGTATTATTCGTTGGCGTAAGTGTATCGTTTCTGAAGGAGCATACTTTGACGGTGATAAAATAAATTTGGATGAATAACAAACATTTTGTGTATTATTGATCTTTTCCCGTTACTTTCTTGACAGAGTAGTATATATACGTCTGAGACGTCCTACTAGCAAATACAATAAAACATCAGTCGATTACAAAAATAGGTAGCCCAAGATTGCGGATTGCCCAACTATCTATGTTGCCCAAATACCCGAGGTGCTTACTGACACTGATGCAGGTCAGCAGCAGCGTCACCAACCCGTGCGCAGCGCAGCGCACAGCGACGCTTCGGGGGAGTCCTTTATAATCCTCCCCGAGTTGTGCCTGCCGCCTTCCGCTAGAGGGGGTGACCGCTTTACAGGCATCCCATCTAAGATGTGCCTAAAGGCGTGGCATCATGCTCTAGAGTGAACTTACGAGGAGCTGGATCCCCACTTCGGTGCCGAAGATGACTAATCCTGTATTTTTAGCCGGTAGGAGTCTGGTATACCCCTTCGCCCTTCTCCGGGGCGAAGGTAGTTCATATAGAATGTCCACTGAAAACCAATAAAAAAGAAGCTACCAACCCATTTCTTACACATATCGTCTTTACGAAGAGTCTATGTAGCAGCTGTTGATTGCGATAGGGCAGGTACCGTTAGTACTTACTTACTTATTATTTAATTATTAGCGTTTAAAATGTAGGTAACTAAGTAGATTCTCGCTAGTTCTTCGCCGTAGGGAATCGACAATTAGTAACGTGCCTACTCAAATCTAGCTATTCATAACTGCCTGCAAACTGGTGGCATACGAATAAAAGTCTACCTATTTTCATAATCTCAGCCGAAATAGATCATTATCATCATATCAAAAGGCCTCCCCCATAGATTTCGACAAATGTGTAGTCATTTTTGGGGGAATTTCCAATACGCACCACGCTTGGCAGGCGGATTGGTGAGCACAGAATAGCTGCTGTTCCATAGAAGAGACGCTGCTGCCCATCCCTTTGATTTAGAGTCACTAAAGTCACCTTTTACAAAATCCACGGACGATGATAGAGTGGTGCTCTATATTCTGAATCCGGAGATCACACGGAGTAACGTCCACTGCTGGACATAGGGCTCCCTCAAGAACTTCACAATAACCGGTCTCGTTATGTGTTGAGTGCTCATTGCGGGGTTTTGCTATTAATGCCACGTTTGACAGACGGGTTGGCGATCGCAGTAAGGTTGCAAAGATGCTCGAAGGACGCTGCTGCCCAGCCCATCCACCGGAAAATCCTTTAGTCGCGTTTGACGACTCCCACGGGATGAAAAGGGGTGATGCTACTCTTAACCGACACCATACGGCAGTCTATTTTATATTATCAATAATTAAACGGAGCTACTTCCATCTATCCTAAAAACTTCAAATAAGATGTTTAAAAAAATTTACTATTCTATTATAATCTATTTAACCTAAGTAATAAACAAGCACTTATCCAAATCGGAGGGCGCAAGTGAAAGCCACACTGGCCGCCGTCTTCTCAGTCATAGTATTTTATTGGCATCTAATAAGTTCATCATTTCGGCCGAATCAAGTCCACTGCTGGACACAGGCCTCCCCCAAAGATCACCACAACCACCGATATGGATGTGTTGTGGGCTCATTGGGGGGTTTTGCCATAATCGCCACGCTTGGCAGGCGGGTTGGCGATCGCAGTTAAGTTGTTAATGTACTCGAAGGACGCTGCTGCCCATCCTCCGGCTAATCCCTTAGTCGACTTTTACGACACCCATAGGAGGAGATGGGGTGGTGGCATTCTGAGCCGGCACCACACGGCAAGCCGGCACCACACGGCAAGCCGGCACCTAATAAGTTACAGGTCTATAATCAACGTAATTCATTATAAAAAATGAATGCAATTAAATAAACCAAAACATCGATGACTCAAAATAAAAACACAATCAAGGAAAAAATACATAAGAATAGAAATTCATAGTCAACGCCAAATATTTTTTACTGTTCATTTTTATCTGCCATATCATTAAAGTTATATAATGCTTTTTCAACGAGCCATTTTTTTAGTCTGCTCTCGTGAAGATGAGATCGTACCGAATGGAAGCCGTATTAGGGCTTCCGCGATACGAAGTATACCCGACGCACACTGGGCAGTCAGCCCGGTTACCTACCTAGCTGCTGACTGGCTAATCTTTTCTCCTCGGCACACAGTGGTACATGAGTGGTCAAATGTTCATTTTGTGAAAGTCGTCTAAATCGAATTTTATTTTGCACTCATCTAGACCCGTAGTCGAAACAGCAACATTAAAATCAAAATACTAGTACAGCAATTGGTATTATGACGTCAAGGTTAAACGACTGAGAGGTTGTGAGGTATTTAATACTTAAAATGTTACAGGATAGAGTAATAGTATTTTTTCTTTTAGCAATTAAACATCAAGCAACGCTTGAGTGAGACTGGTGTTGCAAGCGTTCATAGGTTATGGTATCCGCTTACCATCAGGCGGGCCGTACCTATGCTTGTTAGCCACATTAATGGTAAAACAAAAACTAGCATAACACTAATCTTTGTGGTTTTAATTATATTATATTTAATTTTAGAGATGTAGTTTATGTATGACCGTTTTCTTTAAATTGAAAAAATAATTTAGTTATGCTGTCGACCGCTGTTTATTACATTGTATGTTTTTGTGTTAAATTTATTTATTGTGAATAGACATATGACAGAAACCTTTAAAGAAAAAATTTATGCCAGCCCTAAAGATCGCCAACACACCAGCGACTCCTCTGGTGCTGCGGATGCGAAAATGTTACGTTAGTTTCTAATAGCTGTATTATTCATCCGTAACATACAACAGTATTAGTCTACATTTATTTTTTAATATTACAACGTTACTTCAAACAGTCTGCCGTGTAGTGAACCACTGTGCGGCATAAGCTTTTATAGCGCAGTACAAAGCATAGTAAATATTCAGAAAGTAATAAAGTCATTTTAACTTGGCTTCCAACTAGATCATAGCTTGTGATAGTATTATTGTCAATTCAATCACTAGAATGATGACTGCTGGCATCACTGGTGTGTTGTAATATTTATTGGATTGCCGACTTAAGGATTCAGAAAACAGAAAAAAGAAACATTTATTTTATTGGTAGACGATCTGTTGTTTTTACGTCGCAATAAGTTATAAGAGATCATTAGAAGTTTCTTACTAAGTACCTATAACTTGTCCAGCTTTTAGACCCCGTAAAATGTAAAAGTGTTAATACGTAAAGGTTAAGGCAAAGAGGCAGAAGAACCACTGATTGCTAGCAAAGTAATTTGCCATGTAATTAGACTGATTCGCCCTCTGTAAACTAGTACAATGGACGCGTGAACACAAACTGGATTCGTGATAAACGCCTTCCGTACTAGACAATTATGAACTTATTACGAGAATCGTGTGCTGGTAAATCTGGTTAAAGGATGGCCACCCCTGCTTATTTGTATGACTGTCGTATAAGGCGACTCAAGAACGGAATGGCAGCCACATTCACATGAGCACTACACATAAGTATAGTATCAATATATATGGTGATCACCAAGTCGTATACCAAGTATATTTAAACCTGTATGTGTACATGACATCGTTAATATATTTAATTTACATAAAGGAACTACACTCTCGCGTACTGTCGAGTAGTGTTCAAATGACCTTCCTAATTTAAAAGTCTACTTGGTATCATTGCTTCCTCCAGGGGCATTGTGTCCGATTGGTCACGGTCTCGTTCATGATCGCACGAATAAGCTCGGCCCAACGGCCGGTCCGCGACCATGTTACAAAGTCATATTTCGTGATGAGAAATGACGAAACGCGGAAGTTTCGTGAGTCTGTAGCGCGTTACTATCTCGTCATCTAGATGCGCTGCAAAAAATACTAAGGCACTTATAGGTAAAACTAGTATGAGTAGTTTGATAATATATCTGTGGTGTCGAATCTGCCACGATCGCGATAGCACGTCTAGACGCGGAGGTGGTTCAGAGTCAGAGCTCCCTCGCGCCACAGTCCCGTTAGCCGGATGCCGCAGCGCCCGCTTGTTATGCAACCGATGTGTCCCTAGTTTGCCGTACCGACGACGCAGATCGTGCGTTGATGGCGCGGCGTTTGTGCATGCTCACACAACACAAGTTTTATAATTCAATTACTTTAGAACTCTCCGTTAAGAACTTCAATTTAATACACATCAAAATAAACGATAATTTCCAATTCGTTACTGAAACACATCTCCAATAACAAAAAAGAATTTGAATATATACATTGATGTAAAAAGGCCCCCATCACCAAGCCGAAATCTACGCACCTGTACATCTATAGGTATATAATACAGGAAATAAACCTTATGCTTTGTAAGAAAGAAGAGAACCTGGTTCATCTTATAGGTAAGACTTGATAAATAGATATATACGGCCTTGAAGCCATTGGACTACATCAACTTAGGCCGAAATAAATAGTCAATCTAATCCAAAACCTTTGGATATGGGATTGAGGATTTGTGTGTTGTTAAGTGTGATCTTAACAAAAAACAAGTTCAATTTTTTTTTTGGATCAGATTGGTAATTTTGGCGGCAAGGAATAAGTGGAAAAACCAAATACATTTTCCCTTGCTAGTCGTTGGTCAAACTATTGCAGCAGTGGATCCATGAAACCAGGATATGAGTCATGGTGGTCTTCATGGCTGTTGATTGATCGATATGCCTTGTTAAAATACAAATACGTCTCATTTCAATCTCAATTTTGACGTTTATTTAATGACAAAACAAAATGAATACGAGATATAGGTACCTTTTTTTTATTGGTGCCCAGTGGAAATTCTTCATGAACTTCCTTCGCCCCGGGTAAGGGCGAAGGGGTATGCCGGACTCCTACCGGCTAAAACCACTGGGGCGGTCATCTTCGGCACCTAAGGGAGGCTCCAGGTCCTCGTATGATCACACTAGAGCCGCCCGCTGGTGCCACGCCTATAGGCACATCTCGGAGAGGGTGACTGTAAAGTGGTCACTCTCCCGGGGGATTGTAAAGGATCCCCTAAAGCGTCCCACGGCAGCGCGTGACCACGTGCGTGCTACCGTCTTCTCTTGGGTCGCTTGGTATGAGCACGCAGATTCCCCAATCTACGCACCCGCGAACCCAGAGGAAACACGTAAAATCGTCAATTTGGAGGCCTCTGGGCGGTCTGAACAACTCTTGAGACAATGTTGGGCACTTAGCTATACGAACAGAGAGATGACGACTTTTTTATATTTTGCCAGCTTTTTCATTGTTTTCTTCCAATACATTAAATATTTTTTGTAGAGATGTACAGATGGTAATGTAAGCTTGAAGCATAATATTAAAGTCAGCGTTATAAATGATGGTATCAAATATAATAATAGACTCTATCAGTACATATAAGAGCAAACTTAAAAAAAAAAACAGTCAGGCTTGTTTAGTGGACTTTTTGAGAAGTTTCGACTCTTCTCCTACATTGTTTTCACATACTTAACCCAGATTTTTATTATGTGCTCATAAAATATTTTAACATTTTATATACATAGAGTAACCATAGAGTTTCTTGCCTGTTCTTCTCCATAGGAAATCAACATCTTGGAACTCGGCAAATAAAGTCTCGACCATAAGTGCCTGTATATGGTTTACATTAATAAAAATATTTTTATCTTATCTTTAATCTTTATCTATACATAGGTATGTATTTAAATTACACAAAATTGGAGACTATTGTATGAATATTTGTCATCTTTCAAATTAACTGCACGACTGGTGCAATGACTGCTGCACTACAGGTCGCGGGTTCGATTCCTGGACGAAACAAACATTTGTATGATAAAAAAAGGAAAGACATACCTAAACGTTTTTGAAAAATCGACATTTAAGAGGATAAAATTAGGGATGAAAGTTTGTATTAAAATCAGTCAGTTTTTAAAGTTTGGTCTGTAAAATAGGTTGTTCACCTTCTGAGTAAAAAAAGACCTGAATCAACCTTCCAGAGGGTAAAATAGGAGATGACATTTGATATAAAAATCCGTCACCAAAACTAAAATTTGGCTTATTGATTGAAAATTAAAAAATATGTTTCAGTGTTTTTGGAAATGAATCCTTAATCCTGGTCCCAACAGAGGGTGAAAATTTGTATTAGAAACATGTAACTTTTTTAAAGAATCCATAACAAATGTAAGTAATTATATAACACAAAACTTGACATATTGCTGCAATTATTTCGAAGGAACACTGTGGGGTTTGTGTCGAGATGGTGATGATGAGGTGGTGAAGATGGGCAGCAGTCTCTTCAATGGAACAGATAACACCATAGGTAAACTACGTGACGAGGTAATGTTGTTACACAACGCTGTTTCGGTAAGTAGGTCACCTGACGCCTCTAAGGTGAACATGCGTCGCGGAGCGCAAAACCTTTCCATCTGCAGTTTTGAGATGGGGAATGTAGTGGCGTCACCGATTGTCGATTTTGCGGAATATGCATAGAGTGCCGTAGACGTCCGTCCCTCTACACCGGTAGCGGTAACGACACGCGTAAATGCGTCGACCTTTGAACAACAAGCTTATGCTGCGATTGCCGCCACCAACAAACTCATTGCTTCGCAAGCTAAGACAGCTAAATAGGGAAGCTACTGCGGGACGACTCTCAATCATCCAGACATAGGGATACGCAGACGAATCTTTGCTACAAGGAGGGCTTTGACAAGGTTAAGAAGAGCCCACTTGTCGGAACCAATACGGTACGGCACCGACCAGACCGATCCATCTGGTCATCTTCGGCACCGAAGGGGGCTCCAGGTACTCGTAAGATCACAGTAGAGCCGCTCATTGGTGCCACGACTTTAGGCACATCTCGGATGAGATGACTGTAAAAAGGCCGCCCCCAGGCACTTCTCGGAGAGGACTGTAAAGGACCCCCCCAAGTCTCGCCGCCGTGTGCGCTGTGCTGCGCACACGGCGGCACGTGACCACGTGCGCGCCACCGTCTTCCCGGGGGTCACTCGGTATGAGCACGCAGACTCCCCAATCTGCAAGCCCGTGACCCCCGAGGCCCTCACCATGAACTGACGGCAGGGGGCTCAGGCGTGTTGGACTTTGGCGCCGGGGCGGTTGTTACCGCGGCGCCGTCTCGTCCTTCTCCGTGCGGGATCGGCCCTCTCCCAAGTATAAGGCTACCCTGCTCAACACTCTTTCAATAGTAACTATAACTATGTTGTTAATGAGGGACCTGCGGACGTGGAACCCGACACCACCACCTTGAGACAGATGGTAGCCTTCCCGGTAGTAGATTTCGTTGCCGGATTTCAGGGTTATCGTGTCCTCGCCCTCTCTCCGGACTTCTGATAAACCCATGACATCCCAGTGCAACGATATTTTCGTCTGCCCTTAGTATGCGTGCATTATATGTTACCAGGGCCAGTTTTAGTTTAGGGTGGTAGCTGGATCCCATCCGTAGGCTCCGTCCATAGGCTCAGGAGTTTCGGAAATAAGGGTCCATTTTACCTATTTTCTTAAATAACTAAAACTAAATAACATATATTTGAGAAGCTCAAAACAGGCCCTTCCATTTGATAAGTAACACATGCAGTTCGCAAAACTTTCTTATTATATAATTTGCAACTCAAAAGTGCATATATTCAAAATTCATTTATTAATGTTATACATTCGTGTTTGGTTCGTAGGGATTCATATGTGCACCTAATTTTAACTTAATGGATCCAGTTGATTTGCAGTAAATTGGCTGTGACAGACGGATGGACGGACAGACAGACAGACACACAAGTGAACCTATAAGGGTTCGCCATTTTTTCTTGTGGGTTGATATATGTCCAAATAAAAAATCCTTAAAAGAATAATACTATGTACAAGAATGTTTCATACACAAGCAGTGGTAATATAAATAAATTCAAGACATTAGCATTGATAATGATCCCCAAACCATATCATAATAAGTGCTACAGATACGGATTCAACACATACTATTACTAAAACTATTCTAAACCAGCTTGCTATAGTTATATATGTGCCATATCCGGTTTTTCCATCTACAGAATACTATAACTCAAACTAATAGTATTTTGGAGCACAAACAGTTATTGTGTAGAAACCACAATTTGGCAAAATTTAAGCGAGACTGCAACCCAGATGGCAAGGCCTGAAGAAGGTGCATAGCTTGGATGTATGAGATGAAATTTTTTTTGTGGACACTTGGGCACTACTTATTTCCCATAATGGAGAATGATAGTATAGTTAACATTTGAAACAATAGAAAAATTTAAAGTATAATGTGTATTGATTAATTTTAGTTTTCAAGCAATTTCAACAAGTTCACCACAAAGCAGTCTAGATATTTATATTTCAAACTTTATGAAAGCCATGGGTGCAAAGTACCTAATAAACATCTGGCATTGAATATCAATAAATCAATACTTAACTTTATTTCTAACTTTTAACAAGCAAGAATTTAATTGTTTGCGAAGGCAGCATTTTAGCAAATCATGAAATAAATAATTGAGTTCAGTTACTGTAGCATGAGCCATTTTATGTTTCAGTCTTTAATACAGGCTTCTTCTAAACTTATTGACAGGTATTTCTTGAGACCTCTGTGCCAAAAGATCATTTTTGGTTGAATGGTCGATCATGAATGATCAACCATTCAACCAAACAGATAGCATGTTGTCAATTTTGGTAACAGCATGGGTGATTTTTCATTTCTAGACTGGAATCATGTACATGACTCTTAATAAAATACAAAATAAAAAGCATGCAGGTGAATTATAAAGATTTAATTATGATGGTTAAAAAATAGTACAAAAACAATTAAGTAGGTCCTAAAACTAGTAAATTTGTGTGAATTAAATTTGTAAAACATATATAAACGGATGCGACGTTAGCAGAGCTAGTTAGAAACGAGACAAGCGTAGGCGGCAAGGTTCTCCTCTCACCTTGCGGTATTGGCGGCGCGGGGCCCAGCGGCGTCGCCAGCACCGCCGCCAGCTGCATCACCGCTTCCACGGCCCACAGCACCCCCCACATGTCCCATAACCACATCACAACACTCCACTATCTCATTATTGGCACAATATTCACACAACTTAACCAATACGACTGCCTAACTATACTAATAACTCCTATTGGCACGATCATACTTTGGAAAAAATCATGTCGCAATATACTAAACCATTTACAAGCATATTGAGCTTTATCTATCACATAATATTAAGATTATCGAGTAAAGTATAAAACGACAGATATTCAAACAAAGACAGTTGTTGCACGTCATAACATTCCTTCGAGTGCGAAACACAAAACAATCCACAACAACGTTTCGGACCCTACTAGTCAACTGACAGCTACCTCGTAGTTAAAACATAAACTCGAATGCTGTGCTCGACAACCTCGGTTTTAGTTGACATTGACAGATTGTGCAGTCTTGACTGCTGCGCGTATATTTAACGTTCAGGAACGATTTAAAGAGACCATAGACCATTAAACCAGAGGACTCGGCCTGTATAACCATTCATTCCCCTCTGCCTAGGTACTAGATACTTTAATACTCTAATAGAAATACTTTACCGCGTTTACAAAAAGAGAATTGTTTTCACTGTATGAAAAACATACCTGTTCAGTTTGCCTGTGCGAGAAGAGATCAAACGCCCCTAATATACAAAACATATAATTACGCTTCATATAAAAGATTTTTGATATAATGAATACCTTCTTTCAATTAATTTAATTACAAAATACTATCGTCAATAACGATCGTGAATATTATTGACGCAGAAATCGAGTATGAAATAATCGGATCGGTAGCATGACATTTCCATAGAATTTTATTCGTTATCTCATAAGCAGAAAGTTTGGAATTGCAAAGCAATAGTAAAAAGGAATTATTAGCGAGTGACCAAATTTACGTCATAAGGGACGACTCCCAACGAGACTATTTTTTTATTGACGATATCGGACCTTACTGCCCAAAGCATTAACCCCGGTACCGATAATAATAAGAGTCAGTGAAATAATTATCAATATAACTTATTACAGGCAAAGGAAAAATCGATACTGTTCCCTTCCCTATTACTTCGACTCTTCTATGTTGACATATTTGAATTATTGTGCACTAAATATGCTAGTGCTGAAAATTTCTGTGTATGTTTATAATGAAAACACAGTGTGCGACACTCACTCAAATTTATTTAAAAAAATATCAATCTATCAAATATTTCTTAAATCAAAGTAGTGTTTACCTCGTCCACCTTCAAAATTGAAATAAAGTTAAGCTCGTAGAATTGTGCGCACTACTCGTAAACCAACGGTTTAATGATCTAAGCCTGAGACCGTAACAATCGAATTAAAAATCATAGATGTTATAAATAAGCTTTTGTAAAGAAAATAAGCAATTCAGAATTCAATTGTTGCATTTTACCAAATTTCCTTATGTTTAATATATTTTGCTTTGCATGTACATGGGGAACGTGGTATTATTTCAGGTAAATCCTTAGCTTTTAATGTCAATACGAATTCGGCTATTTTTACTAAATATGGTAACTTCATTTGAGAATCTCTTGGCATTAAAAAATTTGTTGCTGGCTCCCACATTCCATCGACAAATCTTGCAGGTTGGGAAAATATCCCATTGAAATTCAATCCGAAAGACCCTATACAATAAAAAATCTTGTTTTATTGTTATTTACCTCACATACATTAAATTTGCCTATCAAATAAATAATGGTTAATACATAAAATAAATTCTTCCATTAAATTATACTGATGATGATGATGAGGACATAAAATAAATTCTTCCATAAAATTATACACCAAACTTTTATAGTCATTCTGAACTCCAAAGTTCATTTAAAAACTAGACATGTTAGGCATAAATGAAATTACATCAAAAAACATAATTGTCTCAAAATAAAAATTATAACAAAAGCAACACATGTGCATTACGGTAAGTCAACCTGAAATCAATCGAATAATTAATAAATTAAATCTGTCCACCTCGTTGGAGGTCGTCCCACGCTGCGTTTTCCTGTACGCGGTCTTCACTCAAGAACCTTTTTGCCCCAACGGCCATCAGTTCTACGAGCAATATGCCAGTCCCGTTGCCACTTCAGTTTACTAATCCTTTCAGCTATGTCGGTTTAGTTTAGTTCTTCTACGGATCTCCTCATTTCTGATTCGATCTCGTAGAGAAATACCAAGCATAGCTCTAAGATGGACAGGCGACCAGTAGGCGTAGCATGAACACCGAAGACAACTGTCTTGTCGACGGAAGAGTAGACAAAAATGACATTTGGATGTAGACAGCGGCAATAATTCTACCATTCCGATCGCCATGATCACAAGAATGATCGGAAAGAGTAGTTTCTACTCTTCCCTAGACAATAGTCTTCATCGTCGAGCATGACCAACGTATATTGTCTATCTTTGACGTTTAGGGATAGAGATATTTCTTCTCAAATAGTCTACATCCCAAGAGACGTAGACAAGAGTTTCTTCGTATCTATATTGTCAGATTTTGCGTTGCGTTAAAGGATTACGGAAACTTAGCAACACAAAATAGTAAATACGCAATGCCGGGGTCATACATAACGCAACTATTTAATAAGTTTTATGCCGAAAAGAACTCGAGGAAGGCGGAGAGGAACTCTGTGAGAGAGCTCACTGGGCCCTCGACCTACTGGAGAATGAATTCCTTGAAAATTTTAAAATTAGCTAGGGAATGGTCTTCAAAAGTCTCAACTGCACTCTGCCTTAGACCGATAGCGGAGGAACTTTTTTTCTGATGTGATGAGATATTCCTTAGTAAGTAAGCTGGCTAGGTTGTATGTAATATGAGCTACTTTTTATTGTTGCCATTATTCACTTTCTACTTCACAAGAATCACAATAGAAATGCCAATATTTTCTCGGGTCTAGTGAAATTTGAAACTTTAAAATAAAACCACAGATAAAATTGACGTTAAACGTTTCGTTTTTGTATTTACTTCTATTTAAAAAGTGTAGCAACCATTTTCTATCCTAAGGTTGCCTGGAAGAGATCGCAGATAGCGATAAGGCCGATATTGTACATTTACTTTTTTCTAAACTTCTGTGGCTATTTTTCGTGTACAATAAAGAGTATATTAAAAAAAAAAATAAGTTGTTAGACGTATTTTTTTGGTAACGAAACGCAAAGAATGATTAGAATTGAATGGAATTTCTACGTCACTAGTAGTGATGGGCGATTGTTGTAAAAACAACATTCGAATGAATCGACAGTTGTATTTTCGCACATTCGATTGTCGATTCATTCGTCTCCACAAAACATCTTTCGAATGAAAATTGACATTCGAATGAAAATCGACGTTTGAATGAAAATCGCCGTGACGCAAACGCGTGGGGCGTGCGCGACATTTAGGTACTTATGAACATAAATATTGAGTAGGTACTTTCTTGTTATTTTGTTTAGAATAATTTAAGGTACTATGAGATTAATTTCCCTAAGTGACTAATTTATAGTGATTTTGATAGATATAAAGTCGATTATATTCTATTAAAAATAAATATAAACAAATCCTGAAGTTGTTATTATATACAAAAGCAAAATTATAAAATCAGCTGCATGGCGTTCGAATTAAAAATCAATAATACACAAAAAAAAATGAATATTAACAATCTACGCAGGACGCGACGGTGCAATTGATTCGGTTCAAAGTCAAAGTCACTAATACTAATATTAGTAATACGTGGTCGCATGCGCTGCGCTATTGCATCCGTGTGCGGCGCGCGCCAAGCGCTTGATAACAATCGACCAATTGTCTATTAATTCTGATTGTCATTCGAATGCGTTCGATTATAACAAACATTCGAATGGTTCGTTTAATTTTAGTAATAATCGCCCATCCGCCACCCAGCATATAACCGGTCGTTGAGGCAATCTGTGTAAAGTAATTAAAACATATCTTCAAACAAATATTGTATATAATTCCCAAACACGAATATTGTGCGTTTACACAATTTGCCCAAAATGCTTAGGTTATACCTACCCAACATGTGAAAGGAATTAGTAGAACCGTGCGATTTTAGGCATAGTGATCAGTCACCGAATGGTGTAAATATTGTTTTTTGTCATTGGCGGGGAACATTCTTCAAAATTATGTCTCAATCAGGGTGGATCCAGGGAGGGAGGCTCACGGGGCCATAACCATAGCCCCAGCTATGGCTGTGTCCATCACAGCGTGTTACCACCTGGCTGGATGGAATCCGATTGGTTCTTCTTAAGAAGGAAGAAAGTGCCGTGGAGTATCCCTCGCGTACCGTCCTATCTGCCTGCTCGACAAGACTTCATAACTAATCGAGACCATAATTGCTCAAAGACTCGTTGAGCAACTGTCAAACTCTCCTGACCTGGTCGACTGCCAATATGGGTTCCGGCAACGGTAGTGCTCTATCGATGCGACTCTTCACTTTTGCACTTTGAGGGCGTGCCTTCAGAGGCACTCGGAAATTTTCGACGGCAGGCTCGGCGGCGTGCACTTGAGCTTGACGCAAGCAGCTCATGTTGACGCAGTACGCGTAAAAGCGCGTCGTTAAGGCTTCGTCTTGCCGCTCTTCGCACTTAACGCAGGTATTCACCGGACAAGGTTGTTTCGATGCGTACTTGCACAGGATAGGACGCGAGGTCATGGCACAGTGCCACCACTGTGGAGACGATCAGGATACCGGACAGCACATGCTCGGAGATTGCCTTGCTTGGACTGTTGAGTGGTGGATCCTGGTCCATCGGATCGGGCAAGACCTCTCTCTGCCGGCAGTAAGTAGTGTCGGCTATGCTGGCCTGGCAGAAGGAGGTCGCAGAGCCGGCCAATCCTACTTGGAGGACATGGAGCCGGGGTAATAACCACCACGGCTCCCGTGTCGAACTTGCCCCCTGTGGTCTTTAAGTATATGGCCCCCCGCCTTGGGGGTCGCGAGCGTGCCTATTGGGGAATCTTCGTGCTCATACCGAGTGTCCCCCCGGGAAGACGGCGGTGTGCATGTGGTCAACGCATAGCGAGGTTTCGGGGGGAAGTCCTTTAAAGTCCCCCCGAAAGGTGCCTGGGGGATGGCCTCTTTACAGTCGCCTTCCCTCCGCTAGAGGAGGTGACCGCTGTACAGTCATCCCCTTCGAGATGCGCCTAATGGCGCAGCGCCAAGATGGAGATTATTCGAGTTCCTGGAGCCTCCCTTCGGTGCCGAGGATGACCACTCCGGTGGTTACAGCTGGAAGGAGTCCGGCATACCCTTCACCCTTTTCCAAAAGAAGAAAAGGATTGCAAAAATAAACTAGAAACTGACAACTGGCATATATAATAAGGGCGGCAAAATTTTACAGCCTATACTTGGAAAATGTGTTTATCTGTCACTGCCGGGAAGACGGTGGTGCGCATGTGATTACGTGCGTACATACCTTTGGGTACCAGTGTATTATAAGTATAACATCTGTGCTTTGGGATGTAATATGTATGAGGATGTGACAAAAGGTTGTTTATATGCATCCTCCAGTGCCATAATTATAATATATACTGCGATACCAATCATGGTTATTGTGGCAATGTTTCCTTGCGATCGCTTGCAAGCGGTAGCGGGCTTGCATGAGTGTTCAGGAGTGGACGTGTATTGTATCTGATAAATCGCTTGATACTTACCATCGCAATAAATGCCTAAACATACAACGTGGTCAGGACTAGGGTTCAGAAGCCACTTGTTTACTAAATGTATCAGTGCAATTGCTTTATTCAATCTTGTCTGACCTGGACCACATTTTTCCTAAAACACGTAATACATTTTAAAAACTGTTTTGATTAAAAATGTATCAATAATTTATAAATACGTTCGATATTGTACTTGCTTTCATTTCAGCTACTTTTATCCATAATGTTTCATCAAAGTGCATTAAATAATCTAAAGTTCTCATTTCTGGTGTTATAGATCCGATTTGTAGGGTAGAATTCTTGACTTTTGTGTATCTACTGTAGGGCTCAAAAGAATTATACTTATGGACTGTTGTTCTAATATCTACTAGTTGATTTATTCCTACAAAACCCCACACAGGTGGACAAAATATATTTCTCATAGGCACTTCAGCAATTTCAGCAGCTATCGGTAAAATCTCCAAACCTAAATCGGAAGTTGCGACAACTATGTTACTTTTGTTAATGTTAACGCGATTTCTAAGCTCAGTAGCATTATAACATGCGGGTCCTAGATTAGGAAAAATAATATACATTTTTCGTGAAGCTGAAGCATTAATCATGAGGGCTAACTCTCTCATTTTTCTTCTGTTAGCACGTAGCCATTCGCCGAATGGTAAATGCTCACTGTAATAAAAAAGTGCTTTTAGTATATACCGGCTGAAGTATTTTAACGTCAGGAAAAAATAGGGTAAACGAAGTATGGTGTAATTACTTTGATAATAAAATTTTGATTAACCTAGTATGAAATTATTCACAATTCTAATTTATAGCCAACTTTTAACTTACAAAAACATTTAACAGCAAAAAACGAAATAAAATAGACCGGACGAATGGCGCTCCCGCACCTTTGTTTGACCTTGAATTCGCGCGCGATTGCTCCGCTCCGCTATACCTTTTTTTGTCGTTAGGATATCGTCATGGACTTCCTCCGCCTTGGGAAGGGTGGAGGGGTACGCCGGACTCTTACCGGCGAAAACCCTACGGTGTCCTTCCACTTACCTCAGGCCGGGGGTGAGGTGCACGCTTTGTCGTTTGCATTGGACCGCACCCCCAGTAAGTATCGGCCGATCTGGCTAGCCGCACCTATCTTCAGAGACGCACGAGCAGAACACACGCACCACCGTCTCGGGCCTCATTCTGTTCGGGCGATGGACTGCCCTTGGCTCTTCGTTCTGGGTAGATGATCACTGTATTTGCCAGGTGGGCCCCGACAATGCGACGGAGGTAGGTTGGCACCTGATGATACACGAGTGTCTCACTAATGCAGCTCTCCAGCGCAAGGTATTGAAGAGACACCGCCACCACCACCACTCACTCGGACACTGCTTCCTCCACCAGAGCCCTCAAGCGCATGATCGCATCAACAGTGGAGCATCCTTGGCGGAAACCAAACTGGTTGTCCGCCAGATCCGGCCCCACCACGTTCAGGCAAGGCAAGGCGGTTTGCAATTACTCTCGAAGAGCTTGCCCACCTCGTCCAGCAGCACGATGGAGTGGTATGCCACCGGAGACTCCACTGGACGCCTTCCTCAGTAGGACCAGCTTACTAGTCTTCTACTGCAGTGGAAACTGTCGTTTCGTGTCACGTGTCGCGGTCCAGAGTCGCCAGCAGTTCCTCACGGGCCAGTGCTTTGGCCCACGCTATCGCCACCTGGACAGTTTTCTTCGCAGGTTTGTACCCCTCGTATAACTTAGCCTCGATGGCTGTCGCATCCTAAGCGCGCTCCCCTATCCCTAGTCGCATACGATTCGAAACGGTGTGACATCGTTGTTTATATTTCTGTGTATATCACCCACCCGATCATAACGTAAACAAACGTGTATGCACCAATATTCTAATTTGGAGTACTTATTTATTAATAGTTTGGTTTAATACACTGTCTGGTAAACTAAGACGGTGTTCTTTACGATTAGTGTATACTGAAAAAGCCCGCAGACAGATGATGGGTATTATGAAAAATTACTGTGATATCACTAGAAACTTCAAAATTCAAGCAATTGTACTGTTGATCGAAGACTAGAAAGGTTAATTTAAAAATATTTTGAAAATATCAATCAGTGTGATTGAATATAGTAACATATATACATCAATGGATTGAATACATCAGGGGATAAAGGCATTACTCATTATACTACAAGGAATGAAGGAACTGTTCTAATAAAACGGACTTAGCACCTATAAGCTCTTCAATCGAACTCATGAGGAACAAATAATATCAGGAACGTTTGAACTGGTTGTAATGTTAAAATGCAATGGTCGCCTGTTTCTACACCACATTAAGTAGCTAATACTTTAATCTATACTATAATAAAACACAAAGAGCACTTTGTCTGCATTTTTATTTTTAACCGACTTCAAAAACGTGGAGTTTCTCAATTCGATGCGATTTCTTTTTTATGTATTTACACCGATTACTCCGAGATTTGTAAACCGATTTAAACAATATTTTTTTTATCTGATGGAAAATGCTTTCGAATTGGTCCCATATAAATTTTATTACACTTGATTTTTTTTAACCAGCTTCAATAAACAGTTTAATTTTACTGTGCTTATTATCTAGATGATGTCTTAATAGTTTCGATGCCTCTCAGATCAGACAACCGATTTGAGTCATTCTTATTTTTAGTGATACCAAATTGGAAATAGTTCTTACATTTATTTACACTAAAAAGAAACAACTCAAACTTTTTAACAAAAAGTACCGACTTCAAAAACCCTACAGGATATAAAAATATTAAAACCACAGAAAAGGAAAAAAAACTTTATCTATGAAGTCGGGTGGGTGCAGGGTATGCCCCAACCATAGTTCATGCAGACCAACGAGAAGTTATATTTTATAACTGGCCTTGCATTGGTATTTTTCTTTTGTTAAAAAGTTGTTCTGTATTTCTTCTTGGGGTTACTATACTATCAATATAGTCATATCGGCCATTTATACGTCCACTGCTGAACAAAGGCCTCCCCCATAGATTTCACAACTGTGTCATCATTTTGGGGGGTATTTGCCAATACTCACCACGCTTGGCAGGCGGGTTGGTGAGCGCAGTATAGTAACCAAACATATTTTTTTTAGAATATCTGTCTGTCTGTCCAGGCATCACTTTAAAACCCGACCGTGGATTTTAATGGGACTCGTGCTTAAACAATTATATCATTACGCTGTTACTCATAGGAGACGTGCAGTAGAAAATAATTTCTGCATACTGTAATGTATGTATATGCTTAATACATAAGGTAGGTATTATCCATGGATAATCATAATTCCTGAGGTATGTATTATCGCGCTACATGCAATAGGAAACGTAAAAGCCGTATTATTTATTGAAAAGCCATCTTGAAAAAGTAACCTTTCTCTGACTTCTAGATATGCCAAGAGGAAGAGGCTTACAAAGAGCTTGAGTTTTAATTTACAGCTGACCGGAAGAGTCACGTTGAATCTCGCGCCTCAGACACCTTTTCTTGGGGATTTCCGGACCGTCAAACTTTGCCAGTGCACGGGCAACGCAAGCAAACAAGGTTAACACCTGCTTAAAAGCTTCCATCCTTTGGTATAAATGCGTTTGCACCTGTCCATCAACATACAAGTACAGAGAGGCAGAAACCTTTACAGTCAGGAGCTTTTAGATTTACTGTTAAAAATCAGTATAGACCACTTGAGGGATCCTGAACTAACAGGACAAATAAGATTTCCTGACAAATTGTGCCAGAATCTTTCGTCTATTGATTATCTTATTGATTCTGTCGACGATAACCCAGCATGCATACTAATAGTAAGTCGAGATAACTCTTCGCGCAGTTCACGAGCAATTTAAACTCCTAAAAATGACCAGGCTGCCCACATTAACTCCAGTACTCTGGCACGTGTTGATGGAGAATTTACAGAATATAGCGCAATAAACAGAGTAGTAAACTAACATGAAGTCAGTAATTGCCCCATAGAATGTTTGTGTTCGTTGACCGCGCCCAGGCTTCCTGCGCAAAAATTAGTTCTAAAAGACGGTGTGCCAATAACTATACAAAAACCAACTTGTCCACCCAAATTGTGCAACGGCAATCGGCTGAGACTAATAATAACAATAAACTGGCAACACTACTGATTGATCAACGGTGGGTTTATAGATCTTGGGAGTGACCTGACTAAAGTGTGAGCAATGTGAGTCGCCCAGATGATGAAGCCACGAGCGCACTTTGGCGCAGCATCTGTTCGACGCCTGTTAATTTCCATCCAAGACGTAGCCGGTGCAGCCCATCCGATGCCGAGTTGGAAATCCCCGGGACCGGATGGACTGTACAACTGTTGGATTAAATGGCTGCGTAGTTCACACGCTCGCTTGGCATCCCAATATCAGTCAGCCTTGTAGTCCAGACTACCACAGTTCTTTACAACTGGAGTCACCCACCTGCTCCACAAATCAGGTAGTGCAGCGGAACCCAAAAAAATACCAGCCATATTGACAAGAATGCCATCACGTCTGCCTTACTGTAGGAATGGGTCCCGTGGCACTAAGGAGCTGCTCCTCATTGGACATTAGCCAACAGGTTCGTCGCTCTCGAAAAAATCTATTGCCATGTTGGATAGATTATAAGAAGGCCTATGACTCGGTGCCGCATACATGGCTCATGAGAGTGCTGGAGTTGTATAAAATAAATACAACTTTACGCACATTCTTGTTGTCATGTATGGGGCAATAGAGGACGGTCATTCGCTATCCAGGATGTCGACAAATTCAAGGGAACGATGAAACGATCAAGATTGAGCGGGAAATATTCCAGGGCGATAGTCTGAGCCCCCTATGGTTTTGTTTGGCCTTGAACCCTCTCAGCACACTGCTGGAGGGATCAGGGCTAGGCTACCAGCTGCGTAGAAGGGGTCAGGTAGGATCCTACCTGCTTTACATGAAAGAAGAAAGAAAGAAAGAAAAAACATTTATTTGGCAACAAAAATGAGAAAACACAATTAAAAAATATATAACAATAATTATTATAATAAGAGAAAACCACCCTATGTGTGTCTCACATCTGCGCCAAAAAGGTTCAGTTCAGCAATATGCTAGACATTTGGTGCCTAGCGCTGGTTTTCAACTGAACCAGTTTGTGTAGGACTCACGGATGTCACTCAGACCAAATATGATTAAAAGAACGATAAAAAAATAAAAAAACATAATTACAAAATCTTTTCGCTTATTAGGTATAAATACATAAATATTTTGCAAATAAAAAATAGAATAAAATATAATATATGTTAAATGCATTACACTCGTTCGTTATCGTTTATAATTATATATATATACATTTATTTTTAGTTACATGTGATTCATTCACAGAATAGACACATACGGCGCGTCCGCATTAACCCGCTGCAATATCATCAATTTAACATACAAACTACGCGTAAACCACTATAACATCATATAATCGAGACGTTTATAATAATCATGCCAGTCTTCTGCTGTTCTTCTATAAGGAACTGGCGTAATCGTCTTCTGAAAGTTTCTATGGTGTTAATAGCCCTTATGGATGCAGCGTAGCGGAAGCTGCCTCTAAAGGCTGCCGTTTTATGCGGTTGTATCGAAAGCTGCTGTGAACAGTGCCTACTAGAGCATTCTCTTCTACTGGATACCCAACTTAGCCTGTTGTACAAGTACTTGGGTTGTTGATACTTTATGACGCCAAATAATAGACAAGCCAAGTGGTACTTGCGTCGTGATTTCATTTTAAGTATGGAATGTTGGTTAATAAAGGGGGTAACATGAGTTCTGGGGGGAATCGTATAACAAAATCGAACACATGCGTTCTGAACTCGTTGAATTAGTCTATCCGTTCGAGCCAATAGACGTGGACCGAAAACTGTGTCTGCATAGTTTAATTTGGATAGTACAAGGGATTCGACTAGCTGTTCGCGGAGTTCTTCAGATAGAAACGGTCTCATTTTGTAAAGGACTTTTAATCGATAGAAACAGTTTTGTACCGAAACAGCTACGTGTTTCTCGTATCTGAGATTGTTATCCATGTTAAGTCCGAGATTTCGTGCTTCATATACCCTTTCGATAGGCTCACCCATAAGCATTAAGTTTAGTGATGTAGGGATTTTTTTCATCTGCTGCATGGTACCAAATACAATGTATTTTGTTTTTGTAGGGTTTAGTACTAAGCAGTTTTTTTCTGACCACGTGGCTATTCTATTGAGGTCATCGTTTATATCTCTTATGGCGCCTTCGTAATCGTTTGGTCTGAAGGATATATAAAGTTGTACGTCATCGGCATATATGTGGTAGTTACATCTTTGAAGGCATTTTGCCATATCTGCGCAGTATAATATAAATAGGATTGGACCCAAAATCGAGCCCTGAGGTACTCCCCTCTTCAAAGAAGTAACTGCCGATGTCAGGGTAATTCCGTCACATAAACGTAATTCCACACGCTGTTTTCGATTTTCCAGATAGCTGTGGAACCACTGCAAGGCTCTATGGTCAAAACCATAGTAATTTAACTTAGATAGCAACAAGGAAACATTGATTGAATCGAATGCGCGGGAGAAATCTAGTAATACTAATATCGAACTCATGCCTTTATCTTGGGCGGACAAGATATTGTCAGTCACATCCAATAAAGCAGTAGAAGTGCCACGACCTTTTCTAAAACCGGATTGCAGTGCAGGGAGCACATCACTATTTTCCAAAAACTTTGTTAATTGATGGCTAACAACTTTTTCCATAACTTTAGAAAGACACGGCAAGATACTAATAGGCCGGAGATCTTTAACATCAATCGGGTTCGGTTTTTTAGGCAAGGGTCTAATAGTGGCAATTTTCCATAAATCGGGGAACGTAGATGACGATATTGAACAGTTTATAATGTCTGTAATAGTTTGTAATTAATAGTTCATGGATAACCTGAAACTATTTTCCCCCAGAAAATTGCAACTAACACTGAAAGTAACTGAAACTTTCAGTAAATCTATAAGAAAGGTATGGTCATGCATGTAAAACAAGGGGAGATAATGGAATCCGAGGGAATTCTTTCTTTCTGATTCCATTAACCTTAGATCGCTCTCCGCAACCGAAACATACAAATACTTGAGTGTGTCAGAGGCGTTGGCCATCAACGAGGCTGACATGAAGCAATCGTTAAGGGAGCGTTTCTTTTTGAATATTAAGACACAACCGTGAGATGTGCAGTCTCAGAGAGTATTTTCTACATACCGATGAGGGAATGCACCGAGATGTGGTCTCAGTGGACAAAGAACCCCGCTCGGTTTGGCTAAAGAGAACTGGCGCAAACCAATCGTACTCAGTACCAACGAGCACAGGGAGGTATGGCAGAGCAAGGAGCTTCTATCGGGCACTTCGTGGTCCCGACGTAGATTTTCTAGCGTCCGTGTCCTGGCTACGTTTACGCCACTGCAGCAACAGTGCTGTCATATTAATTATGGTCGTCAATTGGGATAGAGATAGTTTCAAGAATATATATTAATGTCATATTTGTTAAATATTAAACACAAACAGATATCAAGCTAGGTAGAAATTTTTATCATTTAGAAAGTCAGAGATACTGTAGTAACATTTGCGTATAAGTAAATCATTTAGCCGCCTTTTAAATAAAATTATCTTTAATTCGTTAACTTCCTTCCATATTCTATTGTATATAACGAAGCCCATGCAAAATGTGCTTTTGTGCATTGATGTTGTTTTTGATACGCGAATGCAGAATTTATCTTTGTCGCATCGATTGCGGTTAACAATATCTGATCGTTTTTTAAAAAGCTCAGCGTTCGTCTTTACAAACAGTGCTGTTTCAAATATATAAAGGCACGGCAAAGTCATTATTTTATTCATCGCTCTTATGCACCGTTTCTGTGCTTTGAATACTGTCTTTTTAGGTTGAGTTACCCCAGAAAATGATGCCCTATATTAAGTTTGACTCAGTTAATCTATGATATGCCATTAAGCGTCATTATTCAGAACTGTTGCAAGTCTATGTAGCGCATATGCTTACTAACAATATTTTTTTTGCATAAGTTATTCCAGTTCATCTATCTATCTATTATCAATCTTAAGAATGTTGTAGGTTTTTACATTTACCGAAGAATTTCGAAAAAGCCGTTTGTTTACGCTTCATATAACCTAAAAAAATGATATCTATACAGAGGCTTTAGAATAAACTTAATATTGGAGTAGGTATTGAACGTAGCTTCCTCTAGGTTCAGAGCTGCTGGTTGGTGACCAGCCTGCAGCTGAGAGGAAGTGTACTTTGGGGGACTTGGTAGGGTATGGTTAATGGAACGTTGCGGTGCGGATCGATGAAGCAGCCGTGGAAAAGAGTAGAGTCTAGCTATGTGAAACGGAGCGGTGCGGAGTTGAGTAGAACAAAATGGGCGAGTGCTGAGTGAAGCAGAACGAAATTATGGAGATCGAGCGGAGAGGATACAAGCGGAGCAGCATGTAGTATTTCTAATATCTGCACAATCAGTAGCGCTAATTGGAGGATTCGTATGGGTTCGGTTAGTAGACCGGTGTTGTGCATTGCAGACTTGGAGCGAGACGGTGTATAGCAATGAGCGAAGCGAGACGGAACGGCGTATAACTATGTGAGCCAGAGCGGAGTAAAGTGGAACGAGATGGAGCAAACCAGATTGAAGCACTGTTAAGCAGAGCAACGACAGAAAGGAAGCAGAACGATGTAAAACGGTTTAGGGCAGAGTGAGATGGAGTGGGGTAGAGCCGAATAATGTGGATTTTGAGTGAAATAGGGTGGAGAGGAGTAAAGTTCCATTCGGATTTCTATTTTATTTAATAATACTTTTTTATATTTTTATTCGGCACTGCAACGACATAACGGTAGGACCGCGTACCGTAATGAAATACGCGTGGGCAGTGCTTCGGGTAAAAGCTAGTCTCTTAAATAAGATACATATTTAAGAAAATGTGACAGTGTCTTCGTCTGCTGATATCTGCAAATTATAAATAAGTTGATCTTATAAATATGCCTAGGAACTTTGTATCCTTTTTTTATTGTCCAGTGGAAATTCTTTATGGAACTTCCTTCGCCCTTTATATATAAGGGCGAAGGGGTATGCCCAACTCCAACCGGCTAAAACCACTGGAGCGGTCATCTTCATTTCATATCATCTTATCATATTCTTCTGAGACCACACTAGAGCCGCCCATTGGTGCCACGCCTCAGAGGGGATGGCTGTAAGGCGGTCACCCCCTCTAGCGGAGTGGCTATAAAAGGCCGCCCCCCAGGCACTTCTCGGGCAGGATTGTAAAGGATCACCCCAAGTCTCGCTGTGCGCGCCGCCGTCTTCCCGGGGATCACTCGTTATGAGCATGCAGACTCCCCAATCTGCGCGCCCGTGACCCCCGAGGCCCCCCACCATGAACTGATGGCAGGGAGCTCAGGCATATTGGACCTGGCCACCGGGGCGGTTGTTACCTCGGCGCCATCTTGTCCTTCTCCGTGCGGGATCGGCCCTCTCCCGATCCCGCTCTGCAGTCTCCTTCAGGAGCATGACGCTCTCACAGAAGGAGACTAATGCACTCCAATGTTTATGCTCTGCCAACATAGCCGACACTACTGCCGGCAGAGAGAGATCTTGCCCAATCCGATCGACCAGGACCCGCCGCTCAGCCGCTCGGCTCGGCGCAGCGACGCAGGGCACTCCTCGAGTGTGTGCTGTGCGGTATCCTGGTCACTTCCACAATTTATGACATTCCATGAACATTCCATGAACACAAAATCAGTGTCTGTTAAAAGGCAAACAAACGGCTGGGATTTGTGCTTCGTAATGCAGTCACATTCACAAACATTAAAGCTATTTCGGCATTGTATGACGCTCTAATTAGAAGTCAGTTCGAGTGTAATGCTGCAATATGGGCTTCCCATGGCGATAAATATAGTTATGTAGATGTTAGAGCGCATACAAAATAAATTCACAAGATCGTCATCATTTCAGCCGAAAGACGTCTACTGCTGAACATAGGCCTCCCTCAAAGATCGCCACAATGACCGGTTCTGCGCTACTCGCATCCAGCGGATTCCCGCAACCTTCACCAGGTCGTCGGTCCATCTCGTGGGGGGTCTACCCACGCTGCGTCTTCCGGTACGCGGTCGCCACTCAAGAACTTTTCGGCCCCATCGGCCATCCGTTCTACGAGCAATGTGCCCCGCCCACAGCCACTTAAGTTTAGCAATTCTTCGGGCTATGTCGGTTACCTTGGTCCTTTTGCGGATCTCCTCATTTTTTATTCGATCTCGCAGGTAAACTCCGAGAATAGCCCTCTCCATTGCCCTTTGGGTGACCTTGAGCTTTCTTATGAGGCCCATAGTGAGCGACCACGTCTCTGTACCGTAGGTCATCACCGGCAACACACACTGGTCAAAGACCTTCGTCTTGAGACACTGCGGTATTTTGGACGAGAAGATATTGCGCAGTTTCCCGAACGCTGCCCAGCCGAGTTGGATTCGACGGTTGACCTCTTTCTCGAAGTTGGACTTACTTAACTGGACAGTTTGTCCCAGGTATATATAATCGGCAACAACTTCAAGCGTAGACTCTCCGATCTTAACAGAAGTTGGTACTACGTGGACATTCGACATGATCTTCGTCTTGTCCATGTTCATTTTAAGACCAACTTTTTCAGAGGCTCTACTGAGGTCATCGAGCACTATACTGAGGTCCTCCATGAGACCACGACCACTATATTGTCAGCAAACCGAAGGTGAGTAATTTACTCGCCATTTATGTTGATGCCTAGCCCTTCCCAGTCCAGAACCTTGAAAACGTCTTCCAGTGCGGCGGAGAACAATTTTGGAGAGATAACGTCTCCCTGTCTGATTCCCCGCCGCAGCAGGATAGGTTTCGAGTTCTGGTCCTGTAGTCGGACTGACATAGAGGCGTTTTCGTACAAACACTTCAGCACTTCGATGTACCGGTAGTCGACTTGGCACCACTGGAAGGACTGCAGTACAGCCCAAGTCTCGATCGAATCAAAGGCTTTCTCGTAGTCCACAAACGCTAAGCAAAGAGGCAGGTTATACTCTTCGGTCTTCTGTATAACCTGTCGTAGCGTATGTATGTGGTCTACGGTACTGAAGCCTTTTCGGAAACCGGCTTGTTCGGGAGGCTGGAAGTCGTCAAACCTGCGCGCGAGACGATTCGTAATGACTCTCGAAAACAGCTTGTACACATGGCTCAGAAGTGAGATGGGTCTATAGTTCTTCAGCAGGGCCTTGTCGCCCTTTTTGAAGAAGAGTACCACCACACTTCTGTTCCATGCCTGCGGTGTTTTTCCATCGTGTATGACGGAATTAAATAACCTCTGAAGGGCCTTAAGGACCGGTTTTCCACCCGCCTTCAGAAGTTCGGCTGTAACTCCATCATCACCTGGTGCTTTATTGTTTTTGAGCTGTTTGAGAGCCATACTAATCTCGTACAGGCTGACGTCCGGAATGTCTTCGGTAAAGTGTCGGGCCAATCTAGCTCTCGGGTCGTTCGCTAGATTTGTAACGGGTTTCCGTGTTGACATGTATAACTGTCCATAGAACCTCTCGACCTCCCTCAAAAGCTCCGGTTTGGACGACACGATCCTGCCATCTTCGGTCTTCAGATTTGCAAGCTGGCTCTGCCCAATAGACAGATCTCTTGCGAACACTTTGGAGCCTTTGTTTCGCTCTATCGCCTCTTTAATACGATTAGTATTAAATAGGCGTAAGTCGGATTTCAAGGACTTTGAGATCTGCCTATTGAGCTGCCGGTAAACAAAGGCATCATCTGAAGACTGCAGAATCATTGCACGTCGTTTTTCCATTAGCTTAAGAGTAGGGTCCGAGAGTTTTTTTGTTCTGTATGTACGACAGGACTTGATGAACTTAGACCCGACCGTATGGACAGTTTCCACGAACCCGTCGTTATAATCGTCCACGTCGCTCCCTAGGCAATCAAAACGATTCTGGAGTTCTAGCTGGAAGCTCTCGGGGTTCTGGATTTGGATCGGTACTGGACGGAGCGTAGACTTCATCAGTCGAGATCTTTCAAGCTTGATATGAATATTCAATGTGCCTCTTACCATATGGTGATCGGTTCCGAGTTTAACGGCGTTGATCACAGAGACATCATTGAATATTTGCTTCTTCGTAGACATGATGAAGTCAATCTCATTTTTTGTCACACCGTCAGGGCTCATCCAGGTCCACTTCCTGTGATTTAGCTTTTTGAAGAAGGAGTTCATCATATAGAGTCCCTCCTTCTCCATGAAGCCCGCCAGAAGTTGACCCCGATGGTTCCGACATCCTACTCCAAATTTCCCCACTCGCAGCTCTTCACCGTCTCGTTTGCCCAGTTTCGCGTTGAAGTCCCCCATGACAACGGTAAAGTGTGTTCTGGAACTATGCATGGCTCTAGAAATATCCTCATACATAGTCTCCACCTCGCTGTCGGAGTGTGCCGAGGTCGGCGCGTATACCTGTATAACTTTCAACGAATATCGTTTGGTTATTCTCAGTATAAGGTACGCTACCCTAGCCGACACACTCTCAATCTTCACCACGTTGTTCACGAGGGACTTGTGGACGATAAACCCGACCCCTCCCTGGGACTGTTGCTCGCCTTCACGGAAATAGAGCAAGTTGCCAGACTTGAGGATTATCGTGTCCTGTCCCACTCTACGGACTTCAGACAATCCCACAATATCCCACTGCAACCTGCTCAATTCTTCTTCAAGTTCCGCGACCTTCTCATCAGTTCGCAGTGTGCGCGTGTTATATGTTGCCAGGTCCAGGCGTCGTCGGTTGTGGTAGCCGGTTCTCTGCCGGGGATTAACTATAGCACCCCCTGCCCCGCCGTTACCATGACCGCTACCGTAATCAGAAATAGCAGGGCTGCCGGGGACTAGGGGTTTGTGTTCTGTGTTCATTTTGGGGGGTTTTGCCATAATCGCCTCGCTTGGCATGCGGGTTGGCGATCGCAGTTCGGTTGTAAATGTACTCGGAGGACGCTGCTGCCCATCCTCCGGTTTATTCCCATAATCGCTTTTTACGACACCCAAGGGATGAAATCGGGTGGTGGCATTCTTAGCCGGTACCACACGGCTCATACATATACCTAAGACTTTATGGAGTATATTCCTTGTACCCATTGATGTATCCAACTTTGTTTGTTTTAGGCATGGTCGGATACAACAAGTTGAAAACCAGGAGAGATCTAGCAATGGCATTTTATCTTTTCAAAGTGTTCCAAGGTAACCTAAGTAATCCGTATGTACTGCAGTGGATAGGCATGTTTGTACCCAATGTGTACATGCAAAGGAGATTATTAAATCTAAACAAAACCCATTTAAGGCACTATATAGGTGCAATGACAGGACACTTTGGCACCAAGGAGCACCTCCATAGGATGAAGCTTAGCACAACGGATATATGCAGATTCTGTATGGACAATCAAGAGTCAGTGCAGAACATTTTGTGCAGCTGTGACGGTCTGGGAAGACGTAGGGCAAAACATCTAGAAATAGCTTATCCTTTGCCTGATGATTTTACACGGCTGCATGCAGCTATGATTACGGATTACGAAGTACCTACAGGGACTTCTTGATTTGCCAGCGGAGGAGTAGTGCAGGGCTTTGGGCAGCACAATGGATCCAATAGGGTCGAACTGCGTTGCTCTAGTGTGATCTTACGAGGACCTGGAGCCCCCCTTCGGTGCCGAAGATGACCGCTCCAGTGGTTTTAGCCGGTAGGAGTCCGGCATACCCCTTCGCCCTTCCCCAGGGTGAAAGAAATTCCATGTAGAATTTCCACTGGACATCAATAAAAAAAAAAAAAGGTCGAAGTGCGTTCGGCTGATGCTGAGCTCGTGAGAACCACAATAGAATAGAATAGAATAGTAACTACACTATCGTATTAGGATTTTCTTGTGTAAATGTAAACAAATAAGTTAATTAATTAATTAAAAAGTAAATTACTTAATTAGTATATTACACCGAATACTTAGCATAACATGACGTTACTATCACCGTAATTATGATGAGCAAGCCACAAAATCAAATAAAATTGGAAAATTTCGAACATAAATTCGCCATATTGCTAGGCTGATGAGAAGATGGAGTGGTGCTATATTAATAATACGAAAACCACACGGATAGTAGTTTTGTAATACTTATTGTACTTCTTTAGATAGGTAATAATGTGAAGTTGTTTTTTTTTTCATAATCTACAGGTTTAGTCACTAGATTTCTTAGGAAATCTTGTGTTTTGCTACAGTAATTTTTTTATTGAACTTTACAAATATTTCAAACTCTAGTTAAACAGTTTTAATAGATAATTATTATTTTTCATAGTTATTGTTTTTTACTGTCTAACAAAAATGTAATGCTTTACAAGAGTTTTATAAGTAGCTTTTACTAAATGTTTGGTAAAATAATACTCCAGGAACTACTAACGGAAACAATCCGAACGCGGGCAAATGTTTACAATAGTTGAAAAAATCTTACTTAAACGGTACATGATCCAAGATTATCAGCAAATCAGTATACGCAAGCGCCATTCCAATTTTATCTATATGTTTTACCACTTTTTTTGGATAATTAGTCAGAACATAATGACATTCTTTTTCTACGAAGTTCATGAATGTTTCTGAACAGCAACTGTCGTATAGGTATATTTTATTTATATATTTATCACCCTCAGTGACATGGTGATCCAGTAAAGCGGAGATCAAGTGCATAGCTAATAAGTCTCCGGCGCCGGAAATAGTAACTACAAAATGGTCTTTGCCCTTTGGCTCTACTATCGAAGCTTTTTCTTCTTCTTCTTTAAGATACATTTCTTCTTCATGAACCTTACGCTTGAACTGTAAAACATTGGCTAACAATCCATCATATTGCTCAGAAGCATATAAAGAATCGAAGTTGTAGTAGGAATAACAGTAGTCCAAAAACTCTGACGCACCACCGATGTAAAACGGCTTACTGCCCTGCATTAGCAGTTCTTTCCAAATAAGAGGTGAACCCATATGATGCCATTGATTTTTCATATTAACCTTGCACAACCAGGCCTAAAACATTTTAGAGTATAAAAATTATGATATCAATCAAACTACTTTATTTTTGTCTACCCTAATATTATAAAGGTACGTTGTTTGTAGGAATATTTTACTGCTTTTGGTATTTTTATCGACTTTGATTTGAAAATTTAATACCCAACGAGATTTTTAGAAACGTAAGATAAGATTGATTAGAAACGTTGTCCTACACCATATCGAATTCCAAATCATCGAATCTGAATGGTCGACAAGTATTCATCGGATGTCCAAATAATCGAACGTTCATTTTAACGAGAGTTTAACAAAACAAACACTCAATAGTACATACAATCATTACACCGACTCTAGAATTTCTAGATAGACGGTTCATGGCATGAAATCAAACATTAAGTGAATGGACACTACATTTTCACCCGTGACGTGAGTAAAGTTTACAGACATTCAATCTAACATGCTGAAACACCCCAACCTAGTACAACTATATGTAGGTAATATAGGCCATAAAATATTTTGCCCCTACGGCCAAAAAACTAGCAACTGTCGTCAAGCACGTTACCTACGAATAATGCCCGATGCCACTTTAACTTGCTAAACATAAAGTCTCCACAAAAGCTCAGACAATCTGCTGCAAATTGATAGTGGAATCAGCTCAGAACCTTTAATTATTGTAGTCTATGGGGAGGCCTATCTTCGTACTAGGCCGTGACTGGTTAAAGGTTTTGGAATAAGGATCGTGCATTGAAAACCCATCTTCGATATGGCACTCGTTTAACCAGTCATCTTGTATAAGGGTAACAATGCCAGCTATATAAAAAAATATTCGCTGTTCGACAATAGATACTACGAGCCCCGATGCAAAATAGCTCGTCTAGTGTGAAATTTTCTCTGTGAGATTTTTTCTAACTTTATTATTTTTGTATATCTACATAAAAATTAAGCTGTTCTACTATCACATTTCGCGTTACTTATGCCATTTTTTAATTATGAACCAATAAACTATTTTAGCTTTTTAAATTTATACATATCCTGTTTTAAATTCGAAGACGTTATACGCAAAATAATTCTTCTAATTGTTAATCGATGCAAAAGAGTTCTCACCGATAGGAGTTAAATAAGATTATTCCGTCTTTGTACAATTATGTTGCATAATTTAAATCATTTCAATTCAATTCAATTCAATCATTTGTCAAGTGAGACAGTATGAATTCTGAAAATTTCAGTTTTTTTTTTCATTAGTTTTCAAATAACAATGGGTCGTGGCAAACTCGTGTGTGGCTTCGAAAGCGAATAGTTTGTGAGGTCGATGCTGGCAAATCAAGTTACCAAATATCTAAAGACTTGATACTTCCCAGGTCTACAGTCCACTGGCGGAGATGGATGCGTGAGTCTACGATCAGACACGCTCCCTCCGCCAGAGCGGCGAAGACGCGCCTCCAGGGGCGTTAGACAGGCCGAGGCGGCTGGCTCGGCGACGCGCACTTGTAAAGTGGCGTCACCGCCTGCGGATGCAATTTGCGACCAAGCGCGTCGTCGAGCCCATCCTGCCGCTCTTTGGAGCCTGGCTCAAAAGGAGCGAGCGCGTTACCTACCGCCTGACGCAGGTGCTCACCGGGCACGGTTGTTTCGGTGCGTACCTGCACAGGATAGGACGTGAGGCCACGGCACAATGCCACCATTGTGATAGCGACCAGGATACCGCACAGCACACGCTCGAGGCGTGCCCTGCGTGGGCCGCCGAGCGGCGGATCCTGGTCGATCGGATCGGATCGGATCTATGTTGGCAGAGCACGAAAACTGGAATGCAGTGGTCTCCTTCTGTGAGAGCGTCATGCTTCAGAGAAGAGAAGAAGAAGGAGACGGCGCCGGGGTAACAACCGCCCTGGCGCCTAATTCCGATACGCCTAAAACCCCTGCCGTTGCCATAAGGTGGGGGACCTCTGGGTTCGCGGGTGCGTAGATTGGGGAATCTGCGTGCCCACACCAAGCGACCCAAGAGAAGACGGTAGCACGCATGTGGTCACGCGCTGCCGTGGGACGCTTTGGGGGTTCCTTTACAATCCCCCTGAGGGGGTGACCGCTTTACAGTCACCCTCTCCGAGATGTGCCAATAGGCGTGGCACCAGTGGGCGGCTCTAGTGTGATCATACGAGGACCTGGAGCCTCCCTTAGGTGCCGAAGATGACCGCTCCCGTGGTTTTAGCCGGTAGGAGTCCGACATACCCCTTCGTCCTTCCCCGGGGCGAAGGAAGTTCATGAAGAATTTCCACTGGGCACCAATAAAAAAAAAAGGTCTACCGTCCAATCTATCATTCAGCACTATAAAAAGAATAGAACGACTTCTTGTTTGAAGAAAACTGGTCGACCACGCATCACAAGTGCAGTAGAAAACAGAATCCTGAAGAAAATTTTCAAAACTAATCGTCGTGCTCGAGCTGGACAACTCACGGTGCAATGGAAGGACATGATTCACAAAGACGTCTCAGTTGATACTTGCAAAAGAGTCCTAAAAAGAATGGGTTACGGAATTTACACCGCTAAGGAGAAACCACTGTTGACTGCTGTACAAAAGAAAAAGGGGTTGAAGTATGCTCGTGATCATTTAAATTGGACTTCCAATCAGTGGCGTAGTATCATTTGGAGTGACGCGTCCAAATTTGAAGTGAATGTCGGCGACGAAAGGAAAAAGGTGATTCGGAACAAAAATGAGGCATTTCATACTGATTGTCTCAAATGCAAAGTGAAGTTTCCGGCGTCTCTTATGATATGGGGCTGCATGAATGCATAAGGTGTTGGTGGTATGCAGTTTGTGGACGGTTCTATCAATGCTGCAAGGTATCAAAAACTTTTGGAAGAGAATTTACTGCCCTCTATTCCGTCACTTAAGCATCAAGATTCCTTCATTTTCCAACAGGATGGTGCTACTGGCCAAAAGCATCCCTACAATCGAATGGCCATCTAACAGCCCGGACTTGTCGCTGATCGAAACCCTATCGTGGAAAATGAAAATAGTTCTCCGTAAAAATCCATCATGATCGAAGAGCGACTTAAAGGCTAAACTCTTTACTGTCTGGGAGTCAATTACGCCTGAGGAATGTGCAGCGTTGGTTGCAACCATGCCTCTTCGTATTAAAGCTGTCATTGAGAGCAAAGGCGACACAACTAAGTGGTAGACGAACTATTTTGCGTGAGTGACAAGGGTATACGAATACTTTTGCCTTATGTTTTTTAGAATATTTTTTAAAATGTTTTATGTTATGTAAAGTCATGAAAGAATTTCAGTTATGTTAAAATAAACTTTAAAATGTTCCTCAAATTGTGGTTTACTTTTTATTAAACGTTCTTAATTATTTTACCAATATTTACTTTCTATATTTTACGCTTTGCACTACTTTCCATACTAGACGAACTATTTTGCATCGGGGCTCGTACATGTGTTACCACTGCGGTTCATGAGTTTATCGCCGTCGTGCAAAACAAGCATGACGTGATGGATGATCTGGATGTTTTTCCTGTAGCTTTGTTTAGCCAGAAGGAGCAGGTCTACTCAGTGAGTGCGGCAAGACCAACATCCGCCTTGATACAAGAACGAGAAACGGACGTCGTAGGAAGAGGGAGCTGCAAAATATCTTCCAGGTTTTCAAGGAAACGGATCTGGATCGGCCACAAAGTGGCGAAGGGCCTGTACATGCTACTACTGGCATTTGACCACGTTGACTGCACATGACTGTTGAAAGACATTTCAAGACTGAAGTCGCACTCACAAGAAGCTTGAGGCTCCAGAACGATTTGGCCCCAAATTGGGGCAAGCAGTTTCATCGTTGCGCAATGCCATCGCTGTGTTAGGCACCTTGGCGTAACGTAAATATACGTCAAAGCGGCGTGGTTCAGTTTTCGCCTGTCAGCGAAAATGGAGCCGCTACGGACAGTGAGCCGCGATCTCGGTCCATGCTATCCGTGAGTGACCTAATTATGTCACAGCCCGCGAAGACAACGCATTCCTCACAGCCGCTTAAGGATGGTTACGGGAAGAAGACTTCGAAGGACTAAGGCGACCGTCCCTAAACCGGTAAGGTGGTGAGATGGGCTTTACACTGGTGGAAGCGAAGAAAAATCACTCTCGACGTAACGGAAACAAGCGCGGTACCCCTCCTACAACCTGTATATGTCTCGGTTGGTCACACAAACATCGGGAGAAAAGGTTTGGACATTTTGGGGTTTTTACGGCAGACTGATTACAAAACCATTGCACCTGGATGTCACTACTAGCAGCAATACACTTCACAACTTTTATTCATAACCCTTGGCTTCCCTTGGCTAACTTGAGTTTGACAGTGTGTGAAAACTAAGCAGAATACCACAACATGAAGTACAAGGCAGATAAAACGGTGTACATGGTATTCGACAGTCAGAACAGCTGCCCGGAGCTGCCACCGCTGAAACTGTACGGCACCGAACTAGTAAAAGTCGATACCATTAAATATTTAGGCCACATAATAACAGCCGACCTATCCGACCACGCTGATATAGAGCGACAGCGACACGCCACCTCAGTGCGTGGCAACATGCTAGGCAGACGGTTCAGTCGCTGTAGTGACGCCGTAAAAGCACAGTTGTTTACCAGTTACTGCACCAGTGTCTACACAGTCAAACTGTGGACAAACTACACGAAAGCCGCACTAAGCGACATGCGAGTGCAATATAACGACGCGTGGCGCGCTCTATATCGACTACCTCGGTAGCGCGATGCTGGCGGGCGTTGTTGAGGAGCCGCACGGCCGCGGCGCGCACCGCCATATACCACTCCGCCAATTCATTGGTGGCCGCAGTGCGAGACTGAGACTATAACGCCTTACATCAAATATGGCAGTCCTACCATACCCCGATTACCTAAAGTTGTAGCGTTGACATATAGATGTACAGATTACTTATTTTGTGTATTTATATTTTGTAATTTTATTTCTGTTTTGGATTTAGTATCTGGAAAATAAACGATTTCATTTCATTTCATTATGACCTGATTGACTTAAACCTAATGGATTTTGACCCACATTGTTTACTTCACTACTTTTGAATAATACTATACCTTCCATTCTTTTACTGATTTGTCAATCCGAGTGTAACAAAAGTTTGGCAGATTTTGTGAAAGATAATCTGCGAGAAGGCAACTTTCAGCGTATGCATTACACTGAGTCTCTCCGGCGATAACAATACGAAATCCCATAATTTGTGCAAACACTATTCAATACAATCGACTTCTCAACAATACTTGACAAGTACATTAATATTTTGTTTTTTAACCATAGTTATTCTTTAGAAAGTAGTAAATACTCAACTCCATTCTAAGCTCTGTTTCTTTTTATACTAGTAACATATTTTCAGTCGTTTGTGAATTTAAAAAAATCAAATGGACTATGTATCTTCCTTCATAACATAAATGTATTTTTTATTCTTTAAAGTTTAAGGGCATAGTCATAATCGACTAATAATTAAATTTCAGAACGAAACTAAAAATGACAATAGCGATAGTTTGGTGTCTTTGTCTTAGATTACTCTTGACAAAACAATTGAACAGTACCATAGACTAATATGTATATAGGAACAGGAACAGTACGACGTTGCCGACATACTTTTTTATAATTATTTTCGATTTTTGAGAAATATTTTATGAATATGTAAAGATTTATTCATTTAAATACCGTACGACGTTGCCTTTTACTTGACATTGGCGAAATTGTGGAAGATACTCTGCAGAAGCCATAATCTAAGAGAAGAAGAAGAATAATTATTTTCATTTTTGATAAATATTTTATAAATATGTAAAGATTTATTCATCTAAACACCGTACGACGTTGCCTTTTATTTGGCATTGGCGAAATTGTGGAAGATACTCTATAGAAGCCACAATCTAAGATAAGAAGAAATAGATTACTCCTAAAACGCAGTGGTTACTTACTCTATGGTTTTCATATGATGAATTAGTGTTGAATAGGACATACAAGAGGCGGTACATTTGTCCCGTACATGACACAATATTGTAAGAGCGGCTCAACATTATAACATGTACCACTTCAAATTTTATGTCGCGTTACTTTACTCTTCGCATGTGTACTGTAGGGTGAGAGAGAGAGAGAATGAGGCACATGCTTCAAAAGCACGTCTTTTTATTCAACGGACATTATCGTGACTGCAAGAGACAACATGATGTTTTTATTCACTCTATTACAAATGTACTAGTACAAAGTACGAGACGCGACAGTTTTAGAAAAATATGACTTCATGAATGTCTGTTAAATAATTTGTTTTGCTTGTTTATGACTGTGTATTAGGTATATTTTAAATCAAAATCATGTTTTACAAATAAGTCGCTTGCACAATAATGCTACAGTGGCTAATAAGTAGAAACGTCGATACAATCGTCATTCGTCTAAAATCAATCGCTTTTTATTACTTTGCTTTAAGTATTACCTCAATCACATTTTGTAAGACAGGGCAGTACAAATACAGCAACAGTACATGAAATACTCGTTCTTTCAAATGTACTGCCATGCTTCATGAAGCTGCAAATGAGGCGAGGCGTCATCACGTCATGACGCCTCGCCTCATTTGAAGTGGGACATTGAACTGGCGCAGTACAAAAAAGAGGCTACTCTTACAAACTCATTTTTAAATCGTGTCCTACTCAACACTATGATGAATGTTCGATATATTATAATCAGTGTTGCCACCTCATAAAAATCAAAGTCACTAGATCAACACACAAAAGTCACCAGATTGGGCTAAATTTGAAGCGAAAGTCACCAGAAATCCCAAAAAATATGTGTTAGTAGAAAAAATATTGTAATGCCATCTATCGAAGTATCGATAGTACTGGACAGACTACTCAACCGGCTGTACATGTTCAAATTGCCGTGTAGCTCCGGTCGCGGTTAGCGCTACCCCATCTCATGCCGTGGGTGTCGTAGAAGACGACTAAGGGAGTTTGGAACCCGGTGCGTACCATTAGTATCAGGCACTTTGAGTTGCCCGCACATGACGGATTCACAACCGACTACTACTGCCATACCCAACAAGTGTCAAGCAGCAGGGCAGGAAGAAGAAAAATCATTGTTCAAATATTGTTACGTAATACCAATAAACGCTGTGACTCGGTACCACTATTTATTGTGTACCAAACATTAAAATATGTCAAAAACCAGATTGTTTATTACATCAACAAATTCTAAGTATGGAAAAACAACCGTAATTGTAAAAATAGATAACAATATTTGGTTGTAACGTCAAAACAAGAATATAAATAATAATCAATATTAGAAACTTTTTAGGATAGATGAAAGTGAATCAAATATCTCTAGAAGTCGCTAAAAACAAAAAATCGCTAAACGCCAGAAATAAATCGCCAAAAGGGGTCAAAAGTCACCAGATCTAGTGACAAAATCGCTAAGGTGGCAACACTGATTATAATACTCTGAATGTTCGCCTCATTGAGAAATGTTAATACTACGAAGCACGAAATTAGTCTTTTGGTAAGGATAAACAAAACGATATGACTAATCGGAACTGGGGATTTTGTGATTTATTTATCAGGAAGAATTATGATCTTGAGAAACTGTACCTCTTAGAAAAGCTTGGTTTTAATACAGTAGCTATTGACACACGCATTGAAGAATCGTTGGATGAGCCTAAGAAAAAGAAACGTAAAGGAGAGACTAGAGAAAAAAAAGATTTTGTGCCTTTTCCAATAGATATTCCAGGAGATTTAATAAAATCCTTGAAGCTCAATGTTTTACAAAGAGTAACTATAGAATTTTCGGACTCCAGTGTGGCTCATAAACTAAACCAATCCGAAAATCTTAAAAAGTATGACATCATAGCTGTAATACCTAAAACTTTACAAGCATTTCAGTATGCTTGTGGAAGTATGGATATAGATATAATAACATTTGAGCCAGAAAATAAGCTGCCTTTCAAAATAAGTCGGAAACTGTACTCACAGGCCATCGAGAGAGGAATATTTTTTGAGATAATGTACTCACCTGCTATAAAAGATTCAACATTAAGAAAGAATATTATCAGTACAGCTCACACTTACCATGCTATTGGAAAATCAAGAAACATAATTATTAGTAGTGGGGCCGAGAATTACATGCAAGTGAGAGATGTTCATGATGTTATTAATCTAGGTTTCTTACTTGGACTTAATAGTAGTGAGAGTCTTGAAGTTGTGAGGAACAATACGCGAAGACTAATCCTGAAGGCAGAAGGAAGGAGGTGTGGTAAACATTACATGATAGTTGAAACACTAAATAAAATGGATACTATAATGTCTGATGATTATATTGTATTTTATTTATTCTTAAACCATTCACTTTTACATACATACTTACATCCAACAATATCTTTTCAGGCATATGCTGACATGCTATATACATATTCACATCAGCTGCCATTTTTTTAAAATGTTGATGTGTAATTACTATGTTATTACCTACAATGGATTATATGAATTCATATAATGACATTAGATCTTTTCTATATTTGCAAAAACATATTTGTTTTTTTTTTTTTATAGTAATTATTTACTTTTAGATTTGACTCACTTGTGTCCTGCTTACAGTGGCTTTGTGTATTGGTTAGCTGAGTTCACAATATGGCTGAGCTAAGCGATGCTGATGCATGCTTCATGCTCATGAACGAGTGCTGTCTGCTGGGACTGGCCAGCTTAATACTGCCATGACAATTTAATCATAAGTTTAAATTAATATTCAAATCTGACTTGTTTAGTGTACATCTTGAAATGTGGAAACTACAGTCTGACTATTCATAAGTGCCTAGAAACCGTTTTTATGTAAATATTTTTTTTATCTTTTATCTTTACATTTATTTTTACAATTAAGACAATCCTGTTTTCATAATGACATTTACTATGATGAGTGATTTGAAAATGAAAATAGTTCAGTATGAATGCTGTATTTGGCTCTATAAGCTCTTGCAACTTTTGATTAGGGTAAAGACAATGATATTATACCACAGATTTGTTATGTCCATATTAAATGGCGCGCAAAATACAGTCTCGCTTGCACAACCATGTCGTGAGAAAGAAGACACAAAAACAACAAGAGTAAAAGAGATAGCTATCTAGGCGAACCTATTGCGAGGTGCTACAATTGGGGGAGTTTTGGTTCTTACTTTTTGCACGCATGTAACATATCTACTTCTTTTTAATATATAATATCATTGGGTAAAGAGAACTTCAAAAAGCAATTTAATATAAAAATGTAATTATATTTGTTCTGATTCATTTTTCTTCCATCTATTCTCCTAAGCATTAAAGCTCCAAGTAAAGGTATTGCAATAGTAATATTGTAATATACTCACAGAACTGCATTATCACTAAGAGCATCTATATGCATCAACAACAGTCTTCCTGGAACATATTCTGTTGTTGTGTGATGTCCAGTTCGAAGCAAAGTAAGCAGATAGTATTAAGATGAGAGTCATATAAGAAGTGCTGCTCCTGAATGCTAGACAGCAACATCAGTAAAGTATTAGTGTGTGTTATAGCTGCACAATGTTATCTTCAGGATTAGAGTAACACAGATATCAATCAATGGCTTATCTCATAAATGAGCATAAAATAAAAAAGAGCATCCAGCCATTTAACTTATATCTGGCTATATTCGTGCAGTGACATTACCTCAACACAGAAAAATATCCGATGGACTTAGCTAGATGTAAAGTACCCAGAAATATTGGTTATGATATGTGTCAAAGGTGTAGGTGAAACCTAAACTAGTATCTCTTACAATTTCAAAGATATTTCAATTTGTGCCTGTGTATTTGCTGATTGCTGTATAGGATTGTTTAGGTACTTACCTATACCCAACTGATATTTCATTTATTTATGGTGGTGATAGTAGCAATTAGGAACATATTCGTGTCATATGTCACCACTGGCGACAAGTGTGATATATTTTGTCATTTTTCGCTAGTAGGAACGAAGCAGGCGGAAGCTAGAACCCCCGGGAAGACAGCGGTGCGCAGCATAGCGCATAGCTGGGCTTCGGGGGACTCCTTTACAATCCCCCCGAGAAGTGCCTGGGGAGGTAGCCTTTTTACAGTCACCTTCTCTCCGCTAGAGGGGGTGACCGCTTTACAGTCATCCCCTCCGAGATGTGCCTAAAAGCGTGGCACCAATGGGTGGCTCTAGATGGAGATTATTCGAGTTCCTGGAGCCTCCCTTCGGTGCCGAAGATGACCACTCCGGTGGTTTTAGCCGGTAGGAGTCCCTCTGCCCTTTCCCGGGGCGGAAGAAGTACATGACGTATTTCTACCGAATCAATAAAATAAAAAAAAGGCGGTAGCTAGGAACATTTGTGTCCTAATATGTGACTTAGGCAGGGCTCTCCCAAGTTGCTCTATAACTGGTTTAATGTACCCAGTACCCTTTCGAGTCGGGGATGAGGGCTCGGAAGTGCTCGGAAGCTCCCAACGACGACCAAAGTAAGCTCCATATGCATCATGTACTGGCCCACCCTGATTTGCGCGTCACCAACGCGTATTCACGAACTGGGTGGTTCTCTGCTCCGCGGCAGTTTGTGGAACTATATCGCCTCTGTTGTGTGAGTCGTTATCCGTAAACCCAGAGCATGACTATTGCCACCGCTAGCTCGGCAAGCCGAATGGTACCCTCGAAAGACTCCCCACTGGCCAACACAAGACTGTCGTCAGCGTAACAAAGCTGACCCCAGCGAGGAGAATGACAAACAGGACCGCGTCGTAAGAGAGGGCCAAGAACCGACCCTTGCTGACCCCGGACGTAATCTCCCTCTGCTGTCACCTACTTCCTAACCCAGGTATTCACCCGGGCACGGTTGTTTCGTTGCGTACCGGCACAGGATAGGACGCGATGTCACGGCACGATACCACCAATGTGAAAACAACCAGGATAACATACAGCACATGCTCGAGGCATGCCCTGCGTGGGCCTTTCTGGGCAAAGATACTATTTAACCCATATATGCCCAGAAATATGTAGGTCTGCGATTTTCGTGATTTTTGGGTATATTATTCCTAAGGGATTTTAATTAGACCCGTATTTTTTATTTTCAGTTTCAGTCACTGAAAGTAATTTTTTTTCAACGGGACGTCAACAACCCTTTGAGCAAATATGGTCTATACTATACTAAAATGATTTGGTAATTACAGTAATCTAAAACACCAAACTAAACTTTTCAACTATCACCGGACAGCGACAGCGACAGCGGATAATGACAATCGTGTTCGTGATCGCAATGACAACAATAACGATAACATTTACATTATTCGCAACTCGCATTACATTATTGTCTCACTGTTGTCAAAATTTCGTTGCGTTCGTTCCGTTGTTTAGTTATTGCCTCAGTTAAATATTAAAATCGACATTATTCCAATTGAGTAAAGCATAAAATCGTAAAATAAAACATGTGACTCACTACATTAAGATAACAGACAACGATAAAAATAAAAGTGAACTTTATGACGTGCCCTTAAGGACTATAATCGTATGATTTGTAATTATTTAGCAATGTGAAGTACGTCATATTTGAATAACACCATATCTCTCACGCCTATTGGTTGCGCATAATGCTTTCTTATTCGCCACGTAGCCGTGCGACGTTAGCTGCAAGTGTGCGCGCACTGCCTGACTAGTGGCTGTTGTCAATAACAATAACGAAAAACGACAACAGGATAATTCGTTGTTCAATAATGTGTTATACATTGCGTAAGAATAATGCATTACATTATCCGTTATTGAAATAATGACCACCTCTGGCCGTTACTGTATAAACGTCAGTTGCGACAAAAAACGCCCGTACACAGATTACTCCGAGATCTGTCGACCGATTTGAGAAATTATTTTTTGAATGCTTTCGAATTGGTCCCATATAAATTTCATTACATTTGATTGAGTAGTTTTTTAACCAGCTTCAATAAACAGGTTAATTTGACTGCGCTTATCTAGATGATGTCTTAATAGTTTCGATTCCTCTCAGATCAGAAAAACGATTTGAGTAATTCTTATTTTTAGTGTTAAATACTGATACCAAAATTGGAAAAACTTCTTACATTTATTTACACTAAAAAGAAACAAAACTTTTTAACAAAAAAAATACCGACTTCAAAAACCCTACACGATAAAAATATTAAAACCACTGAAAAGGAAAAAAAAACTTTATGAAGTCGGGCGGGGCCAGGTACAAAATATAATTTCTCGTTGGTCTGCATGAATCATGGTTGGGGTAAACCTGGCACCGCCCGACTTAAATAAATACTGCCAAATTGTTTTTTGTAACATAGTACTAAGTTTTTGGAATAAATAAATTGTTAATAATAAAACAAATATATCGTGTTCCATTTGGGCTTATTAGATTAGTGCCCAAAAATCTGAATTTGTGTGGTAAAATAAGCTAAACTCAATCTATGCAGCTGCCCATTTGTATTCTGGTAACCAACATCTAAATATGAGTTCCAGTAGATACTGTGATATACGTATTACTTGAGAGTTGTAACATCTCCACAGGGCTAGTTGTTATGTGTTTATCTATAACAGTACTGCAACAGGTAAACCAATATTAATGGCACTTAAGGCACAAATAGGAGCACTTATAGTACCTATCATATTATCAGCTTTATTTTGCATGTGGCTGTTTTTATTCTTGTTCAACACTTCCCTCGTATTCTGCTTTCTCCTGCTCTAACTTCTCAATAGTAGCAGTCCT
This sequence comes from Diloba caeruleocephala, assembly GCA_947459985.1. Taxonomy (NCBI): domain Eukaryota; kingdom Metazoa; phylum Arthropoda; class Insecta; order Lepidoptera; family Noctuidae; genus Diloba; species Diloba caeruleocephala. The sequence goes on along the minus strand of OX381612.1, from coordinate 21,938,472 downwards.
CTCCGCCGACACCCGTGCTGCATTTAACGTCACATTGGCTTCAGTACAATCTGGAAATGTGAATCCATCTGCTACCCACTTGAATCTAAGTCAAAAGAACATAAATGTATGGCATTCACATTTTTTGCGAACCCTAATGAGACTGAATAAAATACTTTATGCGAGTGTTTCAATTTGGATTAAAGCAATATTGAGTAGAATCCACTTGCAACAAGCATGAAAAAGCAAGCGGATTAATAGCGAAGCATATTATGAAAATGTTCTAGTTCTGCAACTACTAAGGAATATTTACATTTGTAGTAGTGTAGAATATTAGAAATAAAAATAACCATATCAATTTTTATTATATATTGTTTTCAAATGCAATCTCAACGTTCAGTACAAGATAATACAAAATGTATAAAATCCGCACACTAAATATAATTACTATACTCACAAACAATCGAGATTCACACACGAGACTTACATAAGCGCCCTAACACAGTTGTTCTAAGTACATTACAAAATAACGTTACATATTTTATTCTTGTGGTGTTCTAATATATTTAAATGATAAAATGTAGCACCACAGGCATTATTTTTTTTAACTAGATATGGTTACATATTTCATACACACTAGTTCTATGTTGTAACATTAATTTGTGTGAGTGAACTCTCCTAAAGCATACTGCAAGTTTGCGCATCAGCAGTACTAAATAATGAAAGGTGAAGATTCTTTGTAATTGATTCACGTTCTAGAATATTTCTATTTTATGCACTGAAACTGCACCAGAGACTTAATAAGACTAGAATGTTTTATTAATTAGCCTCGAAATGTAAACCACAAGAAATAAAAACAATCTGTCGTCGCAATTGCAGGGTCAAATTGTGTGATGTAAAATTGAGCAACAAAAGCTTATATAAATCTAAAGTTAATCTAGGTAAAACAGTCTTCAATGTCTTTTATAATTTATAAAATCACTCTGTGAAAATAATTTTGCACAGCACATAGCAAAAGAAATTGAGACAAGGTAAAAATGTGGCTTCGCATATAATAAATGACACCACAACAGTACATTTTTAATTTCATGGCAATTATCTTACACATTTTGTTTAATTATAATAATATTAAAACTAATTTTGTAATTCATTCACCAGTCACATTCAGTTATTACATAGACGTAACGAAATAAAATAAATAATCTCCTGTTCCTAATCATACCTTTAACAAATTCAGTCTCATTGGTAATAAAAAATTCAAATTTATTCTAGCGAGTCTTTCCTCAAAAACTACAATATTATAATTTTATAGATATTAATTATGACACAATTCGTATATAATAAAAGGCTAAAATAGGAACCAAAATATAAATGAAATAAATTGATTGGTAGAAAATAAATGCAATATTCTAACTAGTTTACTATGTTAGTCATTTCGTAGTTTTTACTATTTTTATTACTTTGTCATTTTCTGTAGTGAACTCTTATATAATTAAATATTTAAACATATACCTAGTAATTTATTAATAATATCTATTAAATTGTCATTCATTATTACGTTTAACTTCTAAAATACCAAAGTTTAAACAATTTCAGAAGAGGAGACATATTTCAACTACCCAATTATTGTTCTCCAACATCTAAAGAAATACACTAAAATTTATATGAGTTATTAATTATTTCCATTTTCCCTTTATACATGTAGAAATGACCTAGCCCTTATACTTAAAATGATGAACCAGATCTGTGAATAGCTTAAAATACACAAATACCTCTCGAATTTGTATTGAATTCGTAAATTTATAAGCAGCCTAACAACAGGGATACAGCTGCGTTAAATCAGCGCGCCATAGACATGTGCTTCATGCATGTACACTTAGGAACAAAGGGTGGAGCTGCAGCGTTGCGGCATTCAGTTGTTGAGGAAAGAGACGCAGTGCGCGATCGTGTTGACGTTTTCCACCAACCTGTTGTATAACTCCCGCCGCACGCTCGCAGTAAACTTGCTGACCAGACACAGCGTCACGGTGCCCGCGAATATGGCATTATATAATAAGACGAGTTTAAAGTTTCCAAGCCATTCAATGCGGCCGAACTCGCCCAATAAATCGAAATTTGTAATACCTGGTGGAAATAAAATATACTTATTTAAAACCATTATTTAGCACGTCCGCCAAGTTTAAATATGAGGGGCTGGGCTAAATCACTAAGGGTGACATTCAGAAACGAGTCTAAGCGTGAACTTACGCTTCCATTTATCAAAATGCACTACTTACATTGACATTCAATTATTCTATATTTTTTAAATTACTTTAATGACTTGTTTATTTTTAAATATTCAATTTATTTTGATTTGTTACTGTACTGGCAGTGCGAGAACCATGTGGGTTGTTTTGTATTTTGTTTTATTGACGTGATAGTTGTCTGGCAGTTTAGGTATGTCATGCTCGCTCAAGTGTTCTGCTGATGGTGTCGTCGTGTATTGTGTCGCTAAGTTTCCCTGCAATATGGTTGAGCTAAGCGACGCTGATGCATACGTCATGCTCGTGAACGGGTGCCGTCTGTTGGGACTGGTCAGCCAAATGCAGCCATGACAACTGAATCAAAACCTTAAAAAAATACATTCAGGCTTGTTTTGTAGACTTTTTAAGAAGTTTAGACTCGTTTCTCCTACATTGTTTTCACATAACCTTGATTTTTACAACAATGTGCTCATAAAATATTGTAACATTTAATATGATTTAAAAAGAGTAACCATGGAGTTTCTTGCCCGTTCTTCTCCATAGGAAATCTACATCTTGGAACGCGGCAATTAAAGTCTCGACGATTCATAAGTGCCTGTATATAGTTTACATGAATAAAAATATTTTTTATCTTTTTATCTTTATCTTACGCCCCTAATTTTGACAGATGGAAGCATAAGTTCCCGCTTAGACTCGTTTCTGAATCTCACCCTAAGACATATTCGGTGGATAAGGAACGGCGTGCAGTGGGTGCACGGGGAAATTAACAGATGATTTACAAATATATGACAATTGTGGACATGGTATCAATGTACCTTTAATTTTTATTGTAATTTAACTGTGTTGAAATTATGATATCTTATGAAAATGAATAAATGAACGTAATAATGTATAGTAAAAATCATAAATAATGAACGCGGGTCAAATAATTTCTTGATTTCATTGTAATTTAATCAATATCTTGTGCAATAAAAGAACATTGCATGTGATTTTATGATGTTCAAAATATTTTCACATGTACACGTTTGGTGCAGTGGCTGATACAGTCGGCTGCTGCGCACCGGGTCGTGGGTTCGATTCCCGCACGGAACAAATATTTCTATGATCTGCAGGTATTTGTTCCGGGTCTGGGTGTATGTATTGTATGTGAAATTCATGTCTGTAAACGCACCCACGACACAGGAGCAAGCCTAGTGTGGGGCAACGTTTTTTAAAAAACAAGAAACAAAACAATATGGCAGAATATGGAGAATTTGCAAAATGTATGTCACATAAGTAAAGTAATAAATTATAATGATTATGAGCCAACCATGGGACAAGATATGTTAAAGAAAAGAGCTTACCCAACATTTTGACGAGCAGCGGGTGTGCCGTAGAGTACGCCAGCAGGAGCGCGCAGTGCGCGATGATGCGCGCCAGCGGCGTGCGGCGCGCGCGCGGCAGCACGCGCAGCGCGCGCATGGGCGTGCCCAGCCCCGTCAGCGACGCCGCGTACAGGTACACGATCAGGAACGCCTCCAGCACTGCACCCGCGCAGCCTAGCTTTGAGAGCGACGCTATGCCCAAAGTGAATTGCTGAAAACGTAGAATTGGATTGATTCAACCCTCATTCCAGTGTTGCCACCTTAGCGATTTTGTCACTAGATCTGGTGACTTTTGACCCCTTTTGGCGATTTATTTCTGTCGTTTAGCGATTTTTTGTTTTTAGCGACTTCTAGCGACAATTAAGTGGTCTTCATCTATCCTGAAAAGATTCTATAGAATATTAATTACTATTTACATTCTTGTTTTGTCATTACAATATAATTATTACAACCAAACAATGTTATCTATTTTTACAATTACGGTTGTTTTTCCATACTTAGAATTTGTTGATGTAATAAAAAATCTGGTTTTTGACATATTTTAATGTTTGTTACCGTAGTTTGATACACAATAAAAAGTGGTATTGAGTCACAGCGTTGATTGTTATTACGTAACAGTAGTAGTAGTCGGTTGTTTATCCGTCACCTGCGGGCAACTTATAGTGCTTAATAATAATGGTACACACCGGGTTCCAAACTCCGTTAGTCATCTTCTAGGACACCCATGGCATGAGATGGGGTAGTCCTAACCGTAACCTAAAGTGATTTGAACATGTACTGCCGCTTGAGTTGTCTGTCCAGTACAATCGAAACTTCGATAGATGGCATTACAACATTGTTTCTACTAAAATATATTTTTTGGGATTTCTGGTGACTTTCGCTTCGAATTTAGCCCAATCTGGTGACTTTTGGGTGTTGATCTAGCGACTTTAATTTTTATGAGGTGGCAACACTGCCTCATTCGCATCAGTCGTCGTTTGATTTCCGGTCAGTGTACACGCGGCTACACATTAAGCTATACATATCTAGTTTAAGATGATCTCTTACTCTGAGGAAAGCCTATACAATGCGAAATCAGCTTATACTGGATATGTATAGCTTGTGCAGCCATGCGTACCTTACTCTACCAAAAAATGTCAAGTATATGGTGTACAAATGGAGCCCGGTTAAGCACTCTGGCTTATCCACAGGTGGGGGGCAAACCACTAACACTAGCATACCCTCAGGCAGGCGACCAACTGTACAACAATTTTGCCAAAACCTTTGTAATATGACTAACATATTGCGCCGACCCCAAGAAACTTGGGACGAGGACGGTACACACAATTACAAAATTTACTTGAAAAATAAAAGTTACATCTAGACAAAAAACAAAACTAAATAATAATAAAATAACTACTCCATTAAAATTACACCTGTAGTCATTGATCAAATTATAGAAGGAAGGCGAAATGTATCGTACATAAATTAATTATATGGCTATTCAAAATTCCCGAGTAATACTTGAGCATTTGATTGAAAACAAAAAATACTTAAATATGTAATACTTTTTGTATCTGGTCAATTAAATATTACAAATGAAACAATTTACACTTTTATTTTACACCAAACGTTAAGTATCCCATCATCTTTTACCGTTCTTGATGTGATATTTCTACAATTGTTAAAAGAATACCTCGGCATTTTTACCATCCGCACGATGATACGACTCGAATGAATACTTGTGCAAATGTGCTTTTTATGCAAAGTTTTTGAGCAGCTGATTGTGTGTCTTGGGTTTTTTTTTACTATTCTAAAAGTAGAAAGAGAAAGAAAGAAGATTGAATATTTGTGGGTCCAAGACATACGACCTGGTGAAGGTAGCTGGGAGTCGATGAGAGCGGCATGAAACCTCTCGTTGTGGAAATCTAAAGGGCCCTTAGTTTAGCAGTGGACGGTGGTGATATGATGATGATGATGATGACGGGTCGAAGACCTACAATCACGTTTTGTATTTGCCTAGGCGGAAATTAAAGAGATTGTCGCAACGACTGGCCCCCGCGTTGACAATGTGGCGACGACGAGACTGACGAGAGCGTGCTTCGCGGGCGGCCGCGGGGGAGTTTAATGAGGTGGAGTCTGTATACCATGAGGGGGTTCGGATGGGAAGACAGAGATGAAGACGCGTTTCGACGCTTCATGAACAGCTTGATAATAGGCAAGTTCAAATTAACATGAATTGTTCATTGCGCATGTACCAGGGAGATGCCGCGGCCTTGCACATAAGTCGATTTTGGAACCTACGGAGTCCGCTTGTGCGAATAGAACACTGGCATAGGTCATCATTAGTCGAATGAACGTGACCTAAATTCTCACCATATTTCTAAGAGACAATTTTCTACGTTATAGAAGATACAGACGTCCGAGTGCAAAAGAAGTGCGGGCGCGCAGTCTTTGTGTGCTCTCGAAGGACAAGTTACGTTCAAGAGCAATGCTATAAAAGATCTTCTATCTATAAAAGTCTGTAAGTAGTTCTCACCCGTGTGCTAAGCGGCAAAGCTTTAATTCCGATGAGCAGTTCAAGCGTGTTCTGTAACACCATGAGCACGGTGACGGTGGTCAGCGCGAGTAGCAGCAGCATCGCTACCGGGTACACCACGTTGCGCTGTAGAGACGAAGTCTTGCGCTGATTTTCTACTTCCTGAGGACAGAGATACAGGCCTATCATAATATCCGCTTCCTAGTATAACCGTTTCCGTGTTTCCAGCAAGGAATAGACCACTCCTCTCCACCCATGAGTAGGCGACTTAGGGTTGTTATCAAAAGGACGGTAGCAGCATGCTCCTGTGTGCTAAATACTCAATAATACCTGCTAAGCATCGTGATTTTGGCAATATATGGTCCTATGATCGCTCATTGTATTGATCATTGCGAGCTTGATGTCTGGGCTGATGGGTGTGTGTGCTAGTATATTATTATTGATTAGTAAACATATTTTTTATTTTAGGTAGATTTTGCCGTCTGCCGGCTAAGAATACCACCACACCCCATCTCATCCCGTAGGCGATTATAGGATTATCCGGAGGATGGGCATTCTTAAGAGTACATTTATAACTAAAACTAAACTGCGATCGCCAATCCGTCTGCCAAGCGTGGCGATTATGGCAAAAACCTCATTGAGCACGCATCACAAACCATACCGGTCGTTGTGGCAATCTTTGGGGGAGGATTCTGTCCAGTAGTGAACGTTTTTCGGCTGAAGTTATGGTGATGATGATGAGATTTTGCTGATCGTTCACATAATATAATCGGTAAATTACCATACGACCCCAAGCGGTTCTAGAGCAGAGCTGGAGCATTAATTCATACATAATTTAATTTCTTTGGGAAAATCGATATAGCTAATCGCATATGCACAAGAGATAGTTTGATGATTCAATCACTAACCCGTCGACTCGGCGTGGTGAGTACAGACAATACTCCAGACAAACGCCTTTATAGTAATGTCTTAGGTTTTCGCGATTATTATTCATAATCATAATAAAACACTTTTAAACGGATTATATCGCGTATATTATAGATTATTGATTTTCCTGACGTTTCGAACACTTTGCAGGGTTCGTGGTCGCAGGATGACTAAGGTGACAGGTGTCGTTACAGATTTTAAAAAGTTATTTTATTTTATCTACCGTACAATATTAATCAAAAATTAGTTTCGATGCACGCAGTAATCACTCACAGTGTCTTGATGTTTTTTTAGTGCGGTATGTTGTTTGGGACTTTATTAAAATATCCGGTTATTAAAATACCTGTCACCTTAGTCATCCTGCGACCACGAACCCTGCAGTGTTCGAAACGTCAGGAAAAACAAAAATCTATAATATACGCGATATCATCATATCAGCCACAGGACGTCCACTGCTGAACAAAGGCCTCCCCCTTAGATTTCCACAACGAGCGGTCACATGCCGCTCTCATCCAACGACTGCCAGCGACCTTCACCAGATCGTCTGTCCACCTCGTTGGAGGTCGTCCCACGCTGCGTTTTCCGGTGCGCGGTTTCCATTCGAGAACCTTTGTGCCCCAACGGCCATCAGTTCTACGTATGCTCGTATCTATTAAAGATTATTTATTGTAAACAACAGCGATCAGCAAACAACGGCCCACCCGTGGATAATGTAAAATAAATGCAAATTAAAAATATACTACTGCGCGTTATGAGATTAAATAATATTTGTACACAAAATTATGACATGACAAACAAAAGATTGCTAACCCATGATTTACTACACTGAAATGATACCGCTCTTTGCCGTAGATATCTTCTTAGGAACTTTGTAAGACCTTTCGGCACCTAAGGGGGGCCCTCTTAGGTGCCGAAGATGACTCCCCAGTGCTTTTAGCCGGTAGGAGTCTACTCCTCCGTCTTTCCCCGCGGTGGAAGAAGTTCACGAAGACATGCCACTGGGCATCAATAAAAAAAAAGAAGATAATAAAAAGACCCTTGTAAGACAGAGGCATAGCATAAAGTAGTGAATATATCGATTTATATTTGACAATAAAATCGGTTGATTTATTTCATATTTGCTATAGGCCGCCGTTACTCTGTAAGTCCGTACCCAAAGGAATCATTGTTGGTCTGTCTGTTTGTCACCATTGATTATCTCGGCCATTTCTGTCACCAATGTAATATAAATAATTCTTCGTCTCACCCTCCTCATAGCCACGACCCTCTGCAGCCTGTCATTGAGTCCGGCCTGCAGCGCGCCGTTTCTCAAGCGGAGCAAGGGCGTCTCTTTGCCCTGGAACACTGAAGCATGCTGGCTGTCCTTCGATATCGAAACATCCACGTCCAGCGGCGCCGATATGTCGCCACGGTCAGGATACATGGGCTCTGGGGATATGTAGCCCACTCCTGGAGAGAAAAATCAAGAAGTTTAACCACATATTTACTTATGACCACACTAACTGTAATTCGAATCTGTATCGCAATCACCAAATTATTAATTTGGATAAGGTTTTAGAAATTTCAAGTGCCATTGGCGTTTTTTTTGTAAATCCCATAACTTCCAAAATACTTTTGAACAAAAAAAAATACCGACTTCATAACCCCTATACGACATAAAAATATTAAAACCACTAAAAAGAAAAAATAATTGTATTTATGAAGTCGGGCGGGGCCTAAATATAGTTCATCTTCATCATCATCATATCAGCCAAAGGACTTACACTGCTGAACAAAGGCCTCCCCCATAGATTTCCACAACGAGCGGTTACATGCCGCCCTCATCCAACGATTTCCAGCGACTGTCAATTCCTTAAGGTCAGACATCCATACATCCTTCAGTACAGACATGCCCTAAGACATGATTGAAGCTATTCAAGGACACGTTACAGACGGTGAGCCATGGGGACGAGTCTTAGGGAATACCAAATTGAGTTATTACCGTTATTTCAATATTGTATTCGAGGATGTGTGGATGTTTGAGATTAAGGAATTGCACCCCTGGTCAAAATAATTCAGTTGTTCAAAATAAAAATAAAACAGTTAATGTGTTTTACGAAAATGAAGACTTTCTTCGTATTCGTATTGAAAACTCCCATTGAGGTAAACTACATATAAATTAAAATTGCAAAAGGTCGTGGAGCGCGTCAGCTTAGTAAAATTTATTAAGAGACTGATTCCGAAAATTCTGCTCCGTCATTTATCCAAGATTGGTATAGACTATAGCTGGATAATTGGCAAGACGCTATGACGGCAGATGGAGTAGAGCCCTAAGGCAAAAGTTATCGAAAGTAGGCAGATCTGGCGTACAATATCAAAAAAGTCGCAGGAAACCTTGGACGCGATCGGTGGAGAGCCGAGTGGCATGTCACTCTCGGAGATTTCTCGTACGGGGAAGGGTGCTGGAGGAGTATGGCCTGCTTCTCCTTAACCGGAGTTCCATCCACACATGTTCGCGGAAGTGGCGCGGGTCCATAACGCCATCTCGTTCGCTAGCCCTGCTATCGCCTGCCTTGTCCAGAGCTGGCGCTTCGTAGAGGTTTTGGCCGGTAAGAGTTCGGGATGCTCATCTGCCCCTCCCAAGGTGGATAAAGTCCATGAGGATTTCCCCACGACAAAAAAGTGGGAAAATGTTACAAATCCTATCTGCTCCTCCGTTTAAAATGCAGTCATTGGAAATCGTGGATACGAGGGCGGCACTGAAAATTTCGGGAATCAAGGAAGTGACACAACATTACTATTTAAAAATGTATTTATTGCTTTTCGAAGTATTCTCCGCGAAATTTGACACATTTTTCCATACGATGGAACCAATCATTGAAGCAACCATTCCATTCGGAAGTTGGGGTCTCCAAAATGGCCGTTTTGTAGGCGTCCACAGCTTCTTTAGGTGATGAAAATCTCTGTCCACGCAATTTATTCTTTATTTTAGGGAAAGTATAGAAATCATTAGGGCTTAGGTCGGGGCTGTACGGCGGATGGTCTAATAATTCTATGTTTTCTTGCTCTAAAAACTCTTTTGTTCCGTGCGCGGTGTGAGAACTCGCATTGTCGTGATGGAGGATGATGCGGCTGTTGCAGTTCTCTCTACGGAGTTCAGAAACGACCTGTGGCAAACAAATGCTAGCATACCATTCTGCATTAACCGTTCTTTGTCCCTCAAGAGGAATAGTCGTAACATGACCGGTTTTGGAGACAAACGTGGCCACCATTTTTTTTGCAACACTCCGTGAACGAACAATTTTTGTTGGCTTTAACTCATTTTCGAACACCCAAACTCGTGACTGGTTTTTTGTTTCGGGTTCGTACGCATATATCCAGGATTCGTCATCTGATACGATGTTGTATACACAATTTGAGGATCCTGCGTGGAATCTTTCGAGAGTTCTGACGTACCAAGTAACGCGAGCCGCTTTTTGCTCTTCACATAGCAAATGCGGTATCCATCGGGAAAACAACTTTTTTACACCTAATTGTTCATGCAAGATTATTTGTATTTGACTCATGCCAATGTCTAAAGTTGCCTGAATTTCGCGGTATGTCACATGTCGATCTTCCTCAATCAGCTTACGCACAGCATCAACGTTTTCTTGGGTGACTGCAGTTTTTGGACGACCTTGACGAGGATCATCACTGAGCTTGACACGTTCACGTTGAAATTCAGCAAACCAGCGATAAATTGTGGTTTTGGATGGGGCTTCATCACCAAATGCAGAAATCATCCGGTCAACACACTGTTTTTGTGTTAAACCACTTCGAAAGTCATAATAAATCATCGCTCTTGAATTTTCTCGAGTCAATTCCATTTTCTCAACGACTAAACAAGTTTGACAAAACCTTGTGACAAGACCGTGAATCTTTTTTTAAATAAATAAATGGTATTCGATTTGTAAAACCAAGGAGTTTTCAATTAAAAAGATTTTAATATGACAGGAACAGTGGAAATATTCCATTCCCGATACTTTTAGTGCAGCCTATGTATGAGATAATGGCAGCTGACATTGTTTTTACGGGTCACTTAAAAGAGATATTTTTCTTAATGATGACACAGATCTACCCTAAAAACTGTTAAGATTCTACGTTATTTGTTTAAACAAAAACTGTGATCGCCTTCTACAACCCTCGATTTACCTATTACTGCCTTTTAAGCGAAGCAGGACAGCTGTATCCAGTAGTAAGCGATATAAGGTTGCCAGTGACGACGATGAAGAAATAGTTCAATCGTTGTAGCGAATTATAGCTACAGGTAACAACAAATGGTAAGCATTTACATATTACGATTGTCAATGCATAAAATGTTTTTTTTTGCCAATACTACTTTAGATTTAGTCAGATGTTTTATAAATAATACCTATTAGGTTTTGCCTGTAACAACATTGATAATAAATTGAAAATAAATACATTTCGTTTTAACAAACATTAGAGGATATATTTATTTTTGCGGAGCCTTTACTATTAATTATGGAGAGAAGACAAAGCACCGTTATCCTTTCCAAAATAAACAGAAAGGAACACGGTATCTACGCAGTTTGTTGTGTCCTTGCACAATGGTCGACGTTCATTTACCTATTCAGACTGAGACATCGTATGGTTTGATAACCTTCTTAAAGGTACATCTACCAGGTGTCAATGCTGCAGGATACACAAACATCAAGCCTTTATGCGCAATAGGAATTTTATGTTATGATGGTCACAACTATATGATTAAATTTTATTATATTTTATATTTATTATCTTTTTTTTTGTAAGGTGCATTGTATTACACTAGATAAAAGATAGTCCATGTAAATGTAGTACTACTGTGCATCAGGAAAACGTTAAAACTCGTTTACTATAATTATTATTATAGATCGCCTACCTAATAATAATACCGATGTCTGAATAACAAAAGTTAATTATAAAAAATCTTTCTAGAAACAACCAAACATTGTTGTTAAATTCTATATATATTTTCGTAAAAAAATCTAGGCACACTATAGTTGTGAAATCAGTTTCACGGATTATTTTGTTAGATTATGTTGCATTGAAGATTTTAGCTAGATAAGACCCCAGGCGGCAGTAGGCAGGGTTAAGTGGAAAGAGGGAAGTGCTTGTTCTCGGAGCGAGACGCCAAAGCTATTATAAATCGAGAATTAAAACTGCTTATGATCATCATACTATCAGCCAAAGGAGGTCCGCTGCCGAACAAAGGCCTGCCTATGGATTTCCACAATCGTGTCGTAATTTTGAGGAGAATTATCCAGTACTCACCACGCTTGGCAGGCGGGTTGGTGAGAGCACAATAACTTCTGTTCCACAGAAAGGATGCTGCTGCTCGTCCACGGGAGAAGATGGACTGTATTTTTAATCCGGATACCATACAGAACTCACTGATACGTGACTGGTTAGACGTAATTAACTCGACGATGAAATATGAATTAATGAATTTGTTTGTGCATTACCACTTGAATGATAAACAGGCACAAACAAACATGCATTCATAATTCATATTGTAATGAAATAAAACATATATTTACAAGCATAAATGTGAATTGCACCATAACGTGAAGGTGGTGCTAATAATAGAAGGTATGTGTCATCATCAGCATCATATTATCATCACCACAAAAGATTCCCATAAATTGCCACTACGACCGGTTACGTGCTGCCCACATCCAACGACTGCGAGCCACCTTCAGCAGATCATCTGCCAATCTCGTTGGGGGCCGTCCCACATTGCTTTTTCTGGTTGTGGTCTCCACTCGACAATCTTTCTACCTCAACGGCAATCAGTTCTACGAGCTATGTGCCTCACCTGACAATGCAGCTTACTAATCCTTTCATCTATGTGGGCAATATATAGAGCCTTACTTTAATAATGGAAAATATTTTAGGAGGTAAATCTATAGGTAGTAATGATGCGTTTTAGCAAAATAAATAAACGTAACATCAACCTTTATTTTATCAAATAGTACAGAGTAAGTAAATCTTTCGCTAGTCGAATGTTTGAATACTGATTTATTTATTATCAGTAAAACCGATACTTGATATTTGAAATGAATTCTATACCATTCATAGAGCCTAGCCTTAAAATATTTTCCATTATTAATGTAAGACCCTATATATACCTCTACTACAGATATTATAATACCGCCTCTACGGATCTCATCATTTCTGATTCGATCTCGTAGAATACGTAGCATAGTTCTCTCTATAGCTCTTTCTTTCGTTCTCTCGTTCGATCTTGAGCGTTCTTATGAGGCCCATAGTGAGCGACCACGTACGAAAGTATATGTATCATTATCTATTCGTAAACTACATTCAATGAAAATAATAGTTAAAAGTAGAACTTCCATACAATGTATGTATTACGGAACTGGGTCAGATCTGAGATGATCAACAATGTGTTGAGATCGGAACTATACTATGAGGCTGGTTCTGATTTATCATACCAGCCAAAGGACGTCCACTGCTGAATAAAGGCTTTCCCTACAGATTTCCACAATTGTGTCATTTTGTGGGTAATGTGCCAATACTCGCCCCGCTTGTCAAGCGGGTTAGCGAGCGCAGTGTAACTACCGTCACACATTGGACTAAGGGACGCTGCTGCCCATCCCTCCGGTTTAGAGTCCCTTAGTTGCCGTTTACGACATACACGTGTGGAGATGGAGTGGTACTATATTCCAAATCCGCATGGCATAGCTTTAATGGAATAGGTTCAGCTTCGGAACCCACTTTATTTATGATCTTGGGTCGCAATTGCTACAAATAACCTGTTATACTAGTAAAACGGCGAAATTCTTGAACACAAAAAACATAAAATAAAATAATATTGATGTTGTATCTCGGCTTCAAAGATAACTGTGTCTATATGGGTTATAGTTTACTTATGTCGTTAGCGGACCATTATTATCAGCTAGACATGAAACAACAGAGTTCGGAATATTTGTAAACAAGGCTATTGTTCACTGGAATACTTCACGTAGCGATGCAGCTCATCTTATTGCGACACGATATAGTTACGAGGTATATTGCCTTGGCGTGCCAATTAATTATGAATTTCCGTGAAATATCTGATGGGCAGTGGTAACTGCACTAGCTATCTACTGTTTAGACTACAATGCGCGTAATTTAAGCTAATTAACGAGTCACTCACCGGCGCCACCGAGCCAGCTCGCTCGCACAGATGATACTGCTGCCCATGAATGGCATCACAATCATCGTCATCATTATAGCCGGAACACCTTCCACTGTATAAAGGCTATAAATAAAGGCCTCCCCATAGATTTCCACAACGATCGGTTAAATGGCGTTTGTAAGTTTTATTGCGGAATTTGCTAGTAGGACTCACCACAATACGACACTCTGGTGTTGGCCAGCGGGGAGACCTTCGAGGGAACCGTCCGGCTTGCGGAGCAAGCGGTGGCAATTGTCGTGGCCAAAATCCACGCCCACGTCTGCGGATAGCGCCTCAAAAAACCGAGGCGCTATGGTTCCACAAACTGCCTAGGAGCAGAGAACCACCCAGTTCGTGGATACGCGTTGGTGACGCACGAATCGGGGTGGGCCGGTACATGAAATACCTGGGGCTCAACCTGGACAGTCGTTGGGGCTTTGAAGAGCACTTCCAGAGTCTCGTCCCCCGAGTCGAGAGGGTAGTAGGTGCACTACACCGGCTGCTGCCCAATCTTGGGGGACCATGTGAGGAAGTTCGCCGTCTCTACGGGGGGGTCGTGCGGTCCGTGGCCCTATATGGGGCGCCTGTATGGTCAGCTCGACTATCAGGCGCCCAGCGCTGCAGAACTAAAATTCACGGTCTGCAGCGCAGAGTGGCTATCCGGATCGCACGAGGATACCGAACGGTGTCCTACGAGGCGGCAACTCTCCTGGCGCGTTTTCTGCCTTTCGACATCCTGGCGGAGATGGATGCGTGGGTCTACGATCAGACACGCTCCCTCCGCCAGAGCGGCGAAGGCGCGCCTCTAGGGGCGTTGGACAGGCTGAGGCGGCTAGCTCGGCGGCGCGCACTTGGCAAGTGGCGTCACCGCCTGCGGATGCAGTTTTCGACCAAGCGCGTCTTGGAGGCCGTCCTGCCGCTCTTTGGGGCCTGGCTCAAAAGGAGCGAGCGCGTTACCTACCGCCTGACGCAGGTGCACACCGGGCACGGTTGTTTCGGTGCGTACCTGCACAGGATAGCGACCAGGATACCGCACAGCACACGCTCGAGGCGTGCCCTGCGTGGGCCGCCGAGCGGCGGGTCCTGGTCGATCGGATCGGGCAAGATCTCTCTCTGCCAGCAGTAGTGTCGGCTATGTTGGCAGAGCATGAAAACTGGAATGCAGTGGTCTCCTTCTGTGAGAACGTCATGCTCCAGAAGGAAACCGCAGAGTGGGATCGGGAGAGGGCCGATCCCGCTCGAAGAAGGAGGAGACGGCGCCGGGGTAACAACCGCCCTGGCGCCTAATTCCGATACGCCTGAAAACCCCTGCCGTTGCTATAAGGTGGGGGACCTCTGGGTTCGCGGGTGCGTAGATTGGGGAATCTGCGTGCCCACACCAAGCGACCCAAGAGAAGACGGTAGCACGCATGTGGTCACGCGCTGCCGTGGGACGCTTTGGGGGATCCTTTACAATCCCCCCTGGGGGTGACCGCTTTACAGTCACCCTCTACGAGATGTGCCTATAGGCGTGGCACCAGTGGGCGGCTCTAGTATGATCGTACGAGGACCTGGGGGGCTCCCTTAGGTGCCGAAGATGATCGCCCCAGTGGTTTTAGCCGGTAGGAGTACGGCATACCCCTCCGTCCTTCCCCGCGGAGGAGGAAGTTCATGAAGAGTTTCCACTGGGCACCAATAAAAAAAAAGACTCACCACGCGTGTTGGAGAGCGCAGAATGGCTGCTGTTCCATAGAAGGGCCGCAGCTGCTGCCCATCCTTCAAGTTTCAAATCCCTTAGTCGACTTTTACGACATCTACAGGAGGAAATGGATATTCTATATTACATTCTTAATCCGGGTTCCACACGGAAATTAAAGTATGAGTGAGTGGCCTCGGGTATTAGGTAAATTTTCTCTATTCCAAAAATAAGAACACATTCCAAATAGCTTTACCAGAATACCAGCAACAACGTTGTACGTTGTCACTATGTACTTGTAAAACACATTAAATGTCGCGTCTCATTTATTTTATATCCATACAAAATCTTTCGAGATGATGACAAATGAGCTATTACGTGTAGTTGATGAAATATTAGACGTCTATATGTCGCACCCAAACTGAGTCATCATTCATCATTTCGGCCGAATGAAGTCCACTGCTGGACACAGGCCTCCCCCAAAGATCACCACAACGACCGATATGGGTGTGTTGTGGGCTCATTGGGGGGTTTTGCCATAATCGAGGCCAATGAGTATCAAAATAGAATTGTCCGATGAGAGTAGGTACATTGTGTGATTTTAATATAATTTTCTCATTATCATCATCACCATATCAGCTAAAGGACGTCCACTGCTAAACAAGGACCCCTCCCCTTAGATTTCCTCCACGACCAGTTAAATGCCGCATCCAACGAGTCCCAGCGACCTTCACCAGGTCACCTGCCCACTTCGTTGAAAGCCGTCCTACGCTGAGTTTTCTGGTGCGCGGTCAGCACTCACAAGAACCTTTTTGCACCAACGGCCAGTTCTACGAGCTATGTTCCCTGCCCATTGCAACTTCAGCTTACTATCCTTTTAGCAATGCCAGCAACTTCAGTTCTGCTACGAATCTCCTCATTTCTGTTTTGATCTTGTAAAGAAATACCAAGCACAGCTTTCTCTATAGCTCGCTAAGTGACCTTGAGCTTTCTTATCAGACTTTAACCCATAACATATCTAAACTTATTAATCAGTACGTTATGTTTTGTATAAAGCAGCAAAAATGTTACAGCTTATGACATTTGGCAACTTCTTGAAACCCTTCATTGTACACTTTTTACAGCTTTGAACCTAGTGGCCTTATACAAGCATTTTAATAGTACGGAACCTTACAATAGGAACTACTCTACCATTTTAAATCGACCACACAATCGTCTTATCTAACAAACGCTTATTTTTATAAGGTATTTATCAAACTGTTAAATACCTGAAAGTCAGATAAATAAACACTTCATTTTGTAAACGGCATAATCTGTACTTATATATTTCTAACTAGCTTAATTATATTGCCGCGCTACAGAAACTGAAATGTTATCAGCACTCCATTGAATGAGTAGGTACACGGTACGGCTGATAATTAAGACTAAAGTGCATTTTAATATTTGTAGAAACAATAATAGTGGATAAATAAGGATACAGCTCTTGTTGATTCTGCGATAAGGTCGCAAATAGTTAATGGTAATTTGCATTATTGTTATAGCTTTAAGGTTGTATGGCTTAAGGCCAGTTATCATATCCGCCAAAGGACGTCCACTGCTTAACAAAGGTCTTTCCCATAGATTTCCACAATTGTGTACTCATTTTGGGGGAAATATGCCAATACTCAACACGCTTGGCAGGCGGGATTGTGAGCGCAGTTATGGCTACTGTTCCACAGAATCCCTTCTGTTCCGCCCTGCCCATCCCACATGCACATCACACGGATTTAGAGCCCTTTAGTATCCTTTTACGACATCTACGGGAGGAGATGGTGTGGTGCTATATTCTTAATCCGGACAATGGATAAGATTAAGATCAATGTTTGTCTTTTCAGAGTGTCCGTTTACTCGTGGACTTCCCCGCCCCGGGGAAAGCGTAGGGATATGCTAAACTCCTACCAAGTGACCACCACGGTGTTCCTTAAACCTATCTTTGGCCGCGGACGCAGCAACGCAAATAATAAGTGTATACCTTTGAATTTGTAACAAAAAATAAATACATACTTCAATTCAACTATGTGGTGCCGGTACAGATAATACTACACCCTCTCATACCGAGGGTGGCGTAAAAGACCTGCGGCGCCGAACAGAAATAGGCCCGAGACGGCGGTGCGTGTTCTGCGTGCGCCTCTCTGAAGATATGTGCGGCCAGCCAGGTCCGATATAGACGGGGCCATTCAAACAGTGAGGGACCGATATCTGCCGATCTACTGCTGACAAAGCGTGCACCTCACCCCCAGCCAGAGGTAAATGGAAGGACACTGTGGGGTTTTAGCCGGTCAGAAGCATGCCCCTCCGCCATTCCCAAGGCGGACTCACAACAAAAAAAATCGGTGGCGTAAAAGACTATCCCACTCGAAATTAGTACACAACACAAACCCAAACCGGTCATTGTGGCGTTTTTTTGAGAAAGGCCTGTGTCCAGCCGAGGCGGTCTTTCGGCTGAAATGATGATGATACATTTATGTAATATGCATTTGAACACGATAACGTGTCATAGGAGTTTAAATTTTACTCCCGGATAGCCTACTGTCCCGTATACAGGATATAAATGGTAGAGTTCAAACTTGGGGGACCAGCTGTGCGTAGAATTTATAATATGGAAAAAAGCGAACCCATGCAATGGGGCGGATTAACTGGGCGTCTTTCCAGCGCGTTGAGACTTGCGTCGTGCATGCAAGCACGGTCCGCTTGTGTCAAGCGCGGAACATGTTCTAACATAAAATCGCTAGCTGCGTCCGAGCTTTCAAAAAAGTCTCAAGCGCAAGCAAATAATATGAAAATTAACCAACTTATTTAAAAAAGACAAAACATGATATAAAAATCAATCTTCAGCAGAGATAAGTATCATTGATATAAGAGGTCTATGTAGGTACTATAACAATTAAATTGTAATCCGTGATATAAAATTTATTTCGGCTGAACCTTGGTTTCAGTAATCCGGCGATCCTCAGGTCCCGAGCTCCCCGGTTGATTAATCAGGTCGTACTGTTAACCTTTTCTTTATGCTACAAACGATGATATTGTTTAACCAACAAATTATTATTATTGTTTGATGTAAGCGTTGCAGCGACTGACCGCGGTTTTGTAGAAGTGGATTTATAGGCAAACCTCATTATATTTATGATATTTTATCACCATACATGGAATGCTGTTTAGATATTTTAATAATCATTCTCTGGACTTCCACTCTCTTCAATTCGAGCTATTGAGCGGCACATCTCTTCAAATATTTAAATAACACTAATGCACCACTCTTTTCTTTTTCTCTATCTTAACATCCGCCTACATAGTGCCACGTGCGATTCTATTTTAAAACGTAAGGAAGCGTTTGCACCCGATCTTTGCGAGGTAGATAAGCGGTGCGCGAGGATAAGTCCACTTGCTCGGTGCATCCCTGTGAAGAGCTTAACGGAGCGAGGAATTTATTTATGTATTTATCCTTAATGTACAATAGTGAACAAAGGTGGTCTTAATGCCATAGGTGTACATACAAAACAAACGACAGATGTGTGCGAGGCGGTGTAGCATAATATATTATTGCATTAGTGAAAAGAGTCCGCTGCTCATCTTCGCACCGCTCAGCTTCCTCGCACAGCTTTGGCGGAAATTTTCACACCGTATCACAACTCCGCTACGCCTCCTCGCACCGCTCAGCTTCCTCGCACATCTCTGCTGGAAACATAGCCTAATGCGCTGGGAAGGTCAAGACGTCAATTCGCGAGGTTAGGCCGGTCACGTCAGAACTATATGCAGGAAGCGAACGCAACATCCTCGTGTATAAGTAGTAGAAGTGAGCTTGGCTTTGACTTCTGTATTTGTTCGATAACCTTCTACCTGGCTGATAGCATAATTACGATGTACCGTTAACATGATTTACGTCTGGTATACGGTACATATCAAAATACTTCAGTTTTATTTAAAGATTTGATAAGCGTCAACGTAACCTAGTGGCCTGCTATTGTTTTTTTACTATTCTTAAAGCCTGCGGCTGTATGGCTTAGCCTCAGTGATCCCTGGTGCACAGATAATTCCCGCACGGAACAAATATTTGTATGTTCTGCAGGTAGTTGTTCCGGGTCTAGGTGTATTGTATGTGGAATTCATGTCTGTAAACGCACCCACGACACAGGAGAAATCCTAGAGTGGGGCAAAGATAAAAAAATAGTATGAAAAAAAAAACTTGTTTAAAAAAAGCACTTACGACTACAAGTTTCGTTTTTACTAGTGCTAATATAGATAATGTGTATCGATAAAGATTTCGAACACTTGGTTAGTAGCCAACATCTCTGACACAGAGTTGTTCAAGCCGCCCAAAGGCTCACGACTTGGCTTAACGACTGCCGTCTATGACAACAACCGGGACCGACGATAACGTGCTCTCCGAAGCACGGAGACGCTCAGTTTCAAATCTTCTAAATACCATTATGCTGTCACCCATTCATAGACCGACCGCGCTAAGTGTTGCTTTACCTCGCCAATCCTTTACAATCAGTGAGTGTAACTGGCTATGAGCGTAATTACTTAAAGTTTACCACAAACCGTACGAATGATTTACCTGTAGACACAGCATTGTTGATCCGCCGCCTGATGGTGTCCTCTTCAAAGGAGTATACGTAGTACTCCTCGTTCAAATCTCTCAGGAATTGCGGCTTGACGAGCACACCGCCCACAACGCCGAATAACCGCACGAAGCCGAGCGGAGTAAACACTGCACAAACAACATCGACTATTTAGTGATGTTTATGGGATACATACAGATGCTATGTTTGGTATCATCTCTAATTTTATACAAGTAGAGACTTCTCTCGTCCACTTGAGACGATTACGAGTATTCTAATGAAATATTTTTATACGTATCAATACGATAATAATAATAATACAATATAGAAATCAGTGACAATATACACACATCAAAAAAGGCAAGCAACACGCGTCATGTTACGAAAACTACAAGTTTAGTCATTATATTTTCTCTACACTTAAGGTATGCAATATTTTCTATTCCAGTAAACTACTGGCTGGCTGATTCCGTGTGGTGTCCGGATTAAGAAAATAGCACAACTCACTCTCCTCCTGCGGATGTCGTAAAAGCCGTACGTAAAAACAGTAGCCATACTGCGCTCACCAACCCGCCTGCCAAGCGTGGTGAGTACTGGCAAATTCTCCCCAAATTGATGACACAACTGTGGAAATCTATAGGGGCGGTCTTTGTTCAGCAGTGGACTTTCTTTGGCTGAGATGATGACTGGCTGATTTTAAAACCAAGCTATTTTCTTTGTTTTAAAACTAAAAAAGCTAATTACTTTGTTCGAATTTAAATGTGTTTCCTTCGCTAAATATTGATATTAATCTTAATTAAATAATATCAACAATTTAATTCAGATTGTTTATTGCATATAATTTTTTGCGTCATAGAGCGACGTCATATTTTGACCGCTGATGAAATGCAAAGAGCGGTAGCGCTGTTAGAAGAGGGAAGAAATCAATCCCAAGTATCTCGGCATATTGGTGTCAATAGAAGCATATTTTTTGTCTTTGGCAGCGTTACGCCTACACCGGAGATCCTGCTGAGCATCACCTAGGCCGAAGGAGGAGTACAACCGCTCGACCGGACCGATACATACAACTAACTGTAAGACGTTGGCCGGTGTTAACCGCACGGGATATAGGTGTAAAGCTACAATTCTCAAGCGGTGTTGCTGTTAGCCTCCAAGCCGTGCGAAATCAGCTGCATGAATACGGCCTACGTGCAGCACGACGCCCATTCAACTGCCAATCTATACGCCATGGGAATCGCGCCCGTCGAAACGAATGGTGTCGGAAACACGTAACATGGACCCAGGAGCAACAGAATAAAAACATATTTTGCGATGCGTCCCGATTTGGAATTAGGCCTAATACAAGACGGGTAAGGGTGTATTGTCGTCGCAGAAATGCTGAACAGCTGAGGTGCGTCCAGTAAGTGCACCCTTACTGCGGCTCTACAGTAATGGTTTGGGCGGGTATTATGAAGAATAGACGAACTGAGCTCATGTTTGTAAACGGCGACATGGACACTGAAGGTTATGTTGAAGACAACCTGAGGCCATCCATTTGCAGTCTTAGCTCCGATCTCACCCTGATGGATGGCAATGCGCGTTCGCACACAGTTCGGAGGGCCGGTAAATACTTGGCATTCGAAAACAGCTGGCCGGCTGACCTGCACAATCTCCAGACCTCAATCCCAATAAGCACGCACGGGACACGCTCCAGAGACGTGTGTTCTAGGGGACTTAGTCGGCGTGGCAACACAACAACTGAAGGATTTGTTGAAAATCCATTGGGAGTGATTGCCGCATAAACGAACTCATCGATTTTATGAAAAATCGTTGCCGAAAAGTTTTAAACAACGGTGGAGGCCTGACTGTGTTAAATTCAATCGTGCCTAACAGATACAGTTTACTTACTTAGGTGCATTAGTTTATGGTGTCACTTACATGGGCCTCATAAGAAAGCTCAAGGTCACTCAACGAGCTATGGAGAGAGCTATGCTTGGTATTTCTCTACGCGATCGAATCAGAAATGAGGAGATCCGTAGAAGAACTAAAGTTGCCGACATAGCTGAAAAGGTTAGTGAACTGAAGTGGCAATGGGCGGGGCACATTAACACATAGAACTGATGACCGTTGGAGTAAAAAGGTTCTCGAGTTAGGACCGCGCACAGACCTGTTGAGGTCGCTGGGTCGTAGGATGCGGGCGGCATGTGTCCGCTCGTTGTGGAAGTATATAGGGACGCCTTTGTTCAGCAGTGGACGTCCTATAGCGGATATGACGATGATATTACAGTACACATATTTTTAATTATTGTGATTAAAAGAACGATTGAAATCAGTTATTGGTTTCACATCAAAAAGATACTAAAGATATTATTTATAAAACAAATACAAACATTATAATGTAAAAAGTCATTCCAACATTTAAATTAGTAAGTCCATGTTGCTTAGACTTTTTTTGATATGTGTATTTATATATTATTATACTTAGTTGAAACAATGGAAAACTAAAGATTGCTTAGCGTTACAAAGTTAACAAAAAGTTGACTGGTCAACTGCCAATACCGCAACGTACATATTTATTATAAACAGCTTTTTCTATGTTTGCATGTTTCGTTTGCATAAGGTCAAAAGTCAAGTGTTTTTGTTTTTCTAGCGTCGGTAGACCAACTTTTTTCTTTTGCTAATTAGATATTTCCTCGTAATATGATACGCAAGTCGAGCGATATAATATTATTTTATTGTTGACTGTTTTAATTAACCCTGTGCTGAAACCCAGATCATAAACCAAATGATAATGATGTATGATATTGAAATTGTAGACTTTATAGCTGCACTCGGAAACATTTAATCTTATCTTGACTTGAACGTGGGAGCAACAACACAAAAGAAAAACAAACAAAATTCGAGCACGTCACAAACTATTAATTCGTTCATAAATGACACAACAATTATGGAACACAATAACGCGTTCAGGATGTTGATGGGGTTGCCACGCTTTCCTAGCGCAGACGCACAAGTAGATGTCTTTTCATTACAACGATACATCGCAAAAGATAGGGTCCCCCTGCCGCTTGAGAGGCAGAACAACCCCAACAGCTTCCTGCAACTCATTGCTTGGAGAATGGACAATGACTCCTTTGTGGAGTAGGTACTGGAGAAAACTACCCGCAGTGTTGTACTGTAAAGGTTCCATTATTACATTTTACATATTATATTACTATTTTAAAACGAATGTATGCATGATATATTTACTTTTCGTCCGAAATTTTAAATTAAAATTACTGGTTAAAAATAGACTACTTCTTTTTTATACACAAATGTCACAGCTCTGCCGCTTGACACATTCGTTTTCTTATTTACCTTGACAACGGTTACTATGTAAATTGTGAAACGTCAATAGGACAGGCAAAATAACGAGCGCCCGCGGTTTAATAAAAATTTAATAGTTTTACCTGGAAAGTATACAATGAGCATCAATAATATACTTAGCAATCCTGCTTTAAAAGATACCAAATCGATAGAGCTAAATGAAGAATTTAACAACTTCATGAAAAGAGTCGGCGAAGTATCAAATATCGTAAGGGACATGTCTAGCGGTGATAAAACAAAGGCAGATGCAGCTAAGACTCTGGCTGACCAGTATTTGGATGGGAAAATTATACTTGACGAGGATTTACAGCTGAAAGTAAAGGAAAATCGAACTTTGATCAATCATAAGGCTTTTAAAAATCTCGGGAACAAAGATGCGGTAAGCTTTATCAACGAGTATTAAAATAAAAATAATAGATATATCCTGCTTACACCTTTCGTGTCTGCAATAAAAACAGAATTCTCTCATTTATTCCTTATTTGTTAGTCGAAGACCGATTTTTTATCCTGCTTTACGCAAGAACTTGTTCTACATTATTACACCTTATCAAACCATTGCTTGACATTGCATTTCGGATCTAATTTGGAACAAAATTAACATTATATAAGTATTCGATATATTAGCGTATTAATTGAATTACCTACTCAATACAAAGCGGGGCTAGGTTATCAGTAGTACCTATGCACTATAACTATAACACGAATAAGTAAACCTTGGAATTATACCAAAGTTATAAATAATAAAAATACCGCGTAGGTAGCATGTATAAACATTTACATATTTGCGAAGTACATAGCATAATATCAAGCTAAAGCATTATATTTAACTTCATAGGTTACCACGTGATAACCAGTTGGGTCGTAATGGATTTTTAATTGATTTTAGGAGCCTACCACGACATCATTTCTACTTTCTTGCACATCATTTTCCGTGTTTAGGGTCACGATGTGTGCACATTTGGAAATGTCATGTAATGCAATTTCGTAGTTAGAATTCAAAATACGAATAGCCACACGTATCGTATTATATTATCAGTGAAAGCAATTTGGCTTGAGTTTCTCTATAAATAAACATCTACCTCGTGTAGATACTGTTGTTCTTTTCTATTTACAGTGCGGATTGAAGTACCTATATGTCTAATGTTTACATGTATTGCGATGAGGTGACTGCATCCCATAACGATCGAATTCTAAAATAAAATTCAATTATGGACAGATATATGCCACTATGTAAGAGGGAAATCGCTCGTAAATTATCATTTTTATTATAGGTACTTGTTCCGGGTTTTTGCCATCATCATCGTCAAAGATTTTTTTATTGACTACGTACAAAAACAAGGACAATTATTATTAGGTACTTATTCTGTAAAATATCTTGTCTACGCAGACGTATTCACGCAAATAGATGAGAAGATTATACAAAACGCAAACTGTTATAATTGGTAAGTAGGTACATTTTGAGGCAATGTTACGCGCAAAAATATAGTTTTTGATAAATTGGTCAAAAGAACCCGAAATCGACTGACCAAAGCTTGTTTTAAATATTACAATTATTTAGTTTTTCGCTACGATATTTTTGAACGAATTTTATTGACCAAAAAGATGTGCGAGGACGTTGCTAAGATATGCAGCTATCGATTCACTATTTTTATAGGATCCTAAACTTACAGCTAAGGCTTGCTAGCCATTCCCATAAAAAAAACCTAATATTGAAATCGATGGGGTTTGTCAGTAAGTACACTGTATGTAGTTATCACATTAATACGATTACATGATATAATTATTTCATTAATTATCTAAAAGAAATATCAGCATTTTTTTATTGTAGGCAAAGCTTATTAAAAATACATAAAATGATCAGGTTTCGTAACCAAGTTTATTCATTGGTTCCCTTTTAAATGACCAGACCGAGGTCGACAGAGAAAGTTGGATGGCAGAAGTGAGCAAAGACGCAGAAAAACGCTACCAGGAGCGCAAAATTCGGCGCGAGCGAGCAGAGACGCTGAAGACCCAAGCTACCAAGGCGTTCCGTCGCGAAGAGTACGACAGAGCACTGTCATACTACAACCGAGCCATAGATCAAGTCCGAGACAACGCCATGCTGTACTGCGACCGTGCCCTGACTAACATCAAGCTGGGGAAATTTGAAAAGGTAAGTCTTTGTACACGTCCATCTCATCTCAGTATCTTGGCGCTGATTCACAACAATCTGACAACTGCCAACTGACAAATGTATATACACCTATTTATTCATCCTACCTACGCCAAGGTAATGGTAAAATGAACTACATGCAGTCCATGTATATATTTTTGATGTTTATCTAATGTATACAACACATTAGATAAACATCAAAAATCGATTCGTTACTTTCCTTAATGGCATCGTTGGACTAACGTTTTTTTACATCTGCTAGCTACACAGGTAATTTAGTAAAAAACGATAATTATTCCAAATCCGCAAAGCAACCTAAGTGATTACTGTATTTACAATAGTGTAGATAAATAAGACAATAGGTACGTAATATAAACGACAACATAGTCCACGAGTACACGTTATATTATCTTTATTGTTTCACCCAAGGCCCGGTTCTTTAATAGATAACGTTATTAAATTTGTAGTGCGATAATTATAAAGATTTTTGATAATAATAATAGATTATGAAATTAAGAACAAAAATCCATTGGAATATCAGAAATAGCAACCTACAACCAATAGATTTGTTATAAAGATCGCTTCGTCTCATACAAAACTATATGGTCAAATCTCAATACCTACTCCCTATACTTGTTTTGCAACATGTCCGGTATCTGTATTTAAAGACGATTTCTTGCGGTGATTACTCGACAAAATCCAACACAATATGGATATGGCTCGGACACGTTTGTAAAATAAAATGTATTTATTAACCATTATCATTTTATACTTTTATCGTGAGCTTAAGCTCCCTTAAGGCAGCTACACACGTAGCTGCATGTTTGTCAAGCATGCATTACATGAATATCATAATTCATACAAGCACACAGCCCATTTTAAAGATTTAGCTTTATTTGAACGCAGCGTTGCCGTGTGTGTGGTGCCGGCTACGAATAGCACCAACCCATCTCATCCCGTGGGTGTCGTAAAAGGCGACTATGGGATTAACCGATGGGCAGCAGCGTCCTTCGAGTACATTAACAACTCAACTGCGATCGCCAACCCGACTGCTGAGTGTGGCCATTATGGCAAAACCCCCCAATGAGCACACAACACACCCATATCGGTCGTTAGAGTGATCTCTGGGGGAGGCCTGTGTCCAGCAGTGGAGTTTATTCGGCCGAAATGATGATGACGAGCGCAGCGTTCGATGCGGCTAAAGATGTTGCTGTCAATCATTAATATTATGTAATTTTTTCTTTGTTATAATATACATTATACTATATTTATTATACCAACAATGAAATTTGAATTTGTTAATGCTTGAACTGTTGCCAAGCTATAATATGACGCTGTTATAGGCGCCATTATTAAACACATTGACCAGTAACCGTACATCACACACTGAACAAATAAAAATAATGTATGGACTAAGTGTAAATTACCGTGACTTCTAATCAAGAATTTTATTCTAGAAAATATGTTAATGTTCTGTAGACTAATGCAAAAATATTTACACGCTTGGCATGATACAATATACAATGACGGTACGGCTAGCGCAGGGGCTAAAAGCAAATAGCTTTCTGCGCTACGTGTCGCGGGTTCGATTCGGGTCTGGTTATTTGTGCATGTGAAATTTATGTATGTTAACTGTACCTACGACACAGCAGAATGCCTAATGTAAGATAGCGTTTAAAAAAAAGATGACCATCTATTTGAATAATACTTACAACAAATATGGAATTAAAAACCCATTTATTTGCTTTTTCAGGTTTTCGGTGACTGTGACTTAGCAATTCGTCTCAACGAAAACAGCTTCAAAGCACGCCTTTATCAAGCTAAAGCGTACAAAGAACTTGAAGAACAAGACAAGCTTCAAGAATGCAGAAAGGAATTGGACCAAATGTTTCCACAGCATAACGATCTCATTGAACATTTCCTTGACAAGAAAGAAGGTTTGGATGAAGAGGATGAAGAGGATGAAGCTAACTAAAATAGCAAATTTTAGAAAGTTACACGTGTGTGAAATTTCCTTAGTAGCCTATTGTAATTTTATGAGTTTATTTTTAACATGTTCACCAAACGGACAGGTTTGCTGGACGACGATAAGACACGTCGCCATGCATTGTTTATGTATTCACGCTAATAAAGATTTATCAAACTTGAATGATTACAGCTGTTGTAAAAGTGCCTTTTCAATGCAGTCATATCTATAAACTATAGTAATGCTCTACTTACTGTAATCGATTATATTATAGGTACTTCAAGTACGTCACAATTTACTTCACATATATCAGCCTGTAATTCTCCACTACTGAAATGATCACTTGAATGATCGGTCATAGGGGATATTGCCATAATTACCACGCTTGCCACTATGGGATTAGCCGGAGGGTGGGCAGCAGGTTCCTTCTAATACATTTATAACTCGAATGCGATCGCCAACCCGTGTGCTGAGCATGGCGATTATGGCAAAACCCCACGACACATAACTATAGCGGTGGTTGTGGCAATTTCTGGAGGAGGCTTCTGTCCGGTAGTGGAAATTTGGCTGAAATTATGACCACTTACCATTAGTAGGCGGGTTGGTGATCACAGTATTTTGTTAGTAGCACACGGGAGGAAGCTGCTACCCATCCTCTTGGTATCGACGCTTAGTCGCCTTTTACAACACCCATGGATGGAGGGCAGTGGTCTATACTTTGCCAGGAACCACACGGAACTTAGATATAATAAAATATTATTGACGAAATGTAAAATTCGCAGCGAGTTCGATGCTCTCTACCTTCACTGACGACGACTACGAAATAAACGGAATGTAATAATCAAAGGTCAATGTCTGCCGCCACGTGACGTCACGTAACTTAAAACTTCGGTAGACCTTCATGCAAACAAACAAACAGATAATTCTCTTTTATATAGGTATCATGCAATGCACACGCATGTGCGGGAGATGAAAATCTTGTAATTGTATGATTTACAATTTGATAGAATAGACGA
Organism: Diloba caeruleocephala; assembly: GCA_947459985.1. Taxonomy (NCBI): domain Eukaryota; kingdom Metazoa; phylum Arthropoda; class Insecta; order Lepidoptera; family Noctuidae; genus Diloba; species Diloba caeruleocephala. The sequence continues at coordinate 21,909,491 of OX381612.1, read as the reverse complement.
TTAGAACCAAGTTGAGTAGAACCAGTCTTTGCGGAGCCAGTTTTTCCAATAAAGAAAGCAAACAGCATAACTAACGATCCGTTGATAAGCGGTTGACGTTGGTGAAATTCTTGTCCACGTAATAAATACTCTTGATTCTAAAATAAGTTAACGTAGCTCAGATATGATAGAATGTTAATTACTCACCCAGTAACATTAGGACTCCAACGAACGACACACAGGAATACAGAAAAGGTAGGTATGTCCATAAATCTGTGGGCAAATAATGACAAATGTAAATACAATTTAACAATACATCAGAAACGCGTCCAAGGTTACATTCTCAGGGCTCGAGCGAGACTACAGTGTTACGCAGGGCATAGTAATCAGGGCGCAGCCGTTCCATTTTATCTGCGACTTGGCGTGCCGCTGCAATGACACCGTTTAATCATAGATAAGCATTTAGAATACAAAAAGGCTCGTTAAAGAGGATGTGAAAGCTAGCAAGTGGGACACTGGTTAAAAAACACGCCTACATGGGACAATTCATGAAGATAACGAGTAGAACATAATTTTAACTTGTCATGGACGAATACATTCCGTTCAAATTGCACCGTTCGACTTCGTCAAATTTATTTTGGATAATACAATGGGTTTTGTTTTAACTGAGGCGCGGTATCCGGAGCAGTCGGCGCATCCATTAATGCGCTCGCTTTTTTCACAGTCAATTGAACACAGCGGACATACTTATTACATATTTACGTTGACTACACTATTTGTAAATCACAAAATAGGATCAGCAATATATGAAACATTATGGGAAACCACGCACAAGTTCGTAGAATATTCATCTTGTTACCAAGCCAACAGCGACAATTTCATCATCATCATCATCATTACAGCCGTATAAAGTCTACTACTGGACACAGGCCTCCCCCAAAGATCGCCACACCGATCAGTCTGCGTGCGATGTGTACTCATTGGATGATTTTGCTATAATCGCCACGCTTGGCTGGCGGGTTGACGATCGCAGTTAATCGTTAATGCCCATCCTCCAGCTAATCTCATAGTCGGCTTTTACGACACCCACGGGATGAGATAGGTTGGTGCTATTCGTAGTACCAAACGGCACAATTTACATTACATTTATTGATATCAGGGACATGGTAACAAAAACATTTACTTTACATTGAAGAATATCTGTCTCGTCATCTACCAAGGAAGATACAGCTGCCTAGGGCACGCCACGATAGCGGCCCGTCATAGAGGAATGGTTGCAGAGGCGGCATGGCGCCCTCACCTTTCCGCTGACGCAGATACGCTCGGACCAAAGATGTTTCAGGAAGTATCTGTGTTGCATTAGTCCGGGAGCAGACACCCAGTTCTCGCTACTGCGAGACTGCCCGGAGAACACGGCGGAGCACACACTGGAGGGATTCCCGACGCCGCGGCCGTGACCTCGTTACGGCAGCCGAAGTCGGTGAGCTCTCGCTTTCGGCCGTGGTTGTGACCATGGTCAGGGGTGAGACTGCTTAGGCAGCAGCAATCGGCTTCTTTTTCAAGAATGTGATATACGCAAAGATGGTGGCAGAACGGGAAAGGGACGCCCACGTCTGTCCCCTGCGGCGGAAGGTTCACCAGGCACCGATCTCTGTCCTAGGTTAGCTATACTTGGCTATATATATTAGGTAAAAGTTTATTTATTATACTCACTAAGCAAAGCATCAATACTGGAGCGGTCGCCTTCCAACCAAGCTGAGATGACGTAAGCAAGGCCCAGCATCGCAACACCAAGTAAAGCGAGAACTATGAAGGTCTCGTACACCCTGCCTCTCAAGCCTCGGCATCCAGGGAAACCGGACGATTCCGAGAACAAATACGCGAACGGCAGGAACACGAACATTGAGAGGTTGGAAAACAGGAACACGTGATTCCAAAGCCCTGAAAAAAGTTAGTTAATTTATATCTCAAAAGACTTCAAGCCTGCAAGACCCTAAGCCCTCTCAGACGTGCATAATTTTAAGGACCATTATTGTTCCACTTGCGTAAAAAGCGTTCCGTCCAATTAGCTTAATTCATGATTGACCTTGATTGATTGAAGAGGTCAATCGTCGAATCCGACTCGGCTGGGCAGCGTTCGGGAAACTTCGCAACGTCTTTTCGTCAACAATACCGCAATGCCTCAAGACGAAAGTCTTTAACCAGTGTGTGTTACCAGTGATGACATATGGAACAGAGACGTGGTCACTCACAATGGGCCTCATAAGAAAGCTCAAGATCACTCAACGAGCCATGGAGAGGGCTATGCTTGGTATTTCTCTACGAGATCGAATCAGAAATAAGGAGATCCGTAGAAGAACTAAAGTTATCGACATAGCTGCAAGGATTAGTAAACTGAAGTGGCAATGGGCAGGGCACATTGCTCGTAGAACTGATGGCCGTTGGGGCAAAAAGGTTCTCGAATGGAGACCGCGCACCGGAAAACGCAGCGTGGGACGACCTCAAACGAGGTGGACAGACGACCTGGTGAGGGTCGCTGGGAGTCGTTGGATGAGAGCGGCATGTGACCGTTCGTTGTGGAGATCTAAGGGCCTTTGTTTAGCAGTGGACGACCTGTGGCTGATATGATGATGATTGACCTCATAGTATACCTGACTAGTCAGCCACAAGATACTGCATTCTAAAAGTATTCACTTTCCTCTACTATAATACTTTTTTTTGCCGTGTGGTGCCGGCTCAGAATGCCACCACCCCATCTCCTCCTATGGGTGTCGTAAAAGTCGACTAAGGGATTAGCCGGAGGATGGGCAGCAGCGTTCTTCGGGTACATTAACAACTCAACTGCGATCGCCAACCCGCCTGCCAAGCGTGGCGATTATGGCAAAACCCCCCAATGAGCCCACAACACATCCATATCGGTTGTGGTGATCTTTGGGGGAGGCCTGTGTCCAGCAGTGGACTTCATTCGGCCGAAATTATAATACTTTGAAAATCCATAGGTCATAGAACAGAAGGCCAATTCTCGTAATTTAAAAATGTTCAAAATATAGTTCCGATCTAGTCTGTGTCAAAAATATCACAAACGGTATTCTCCTAAACTAACAACCAACGTCAAACGTGAGCTTACACTGTGATGAGATCGAAAATGGATCGAAAGTTGATCGAAGTCAAAACGGTATTCTGCTAACATTTCGAACTGTCACTTGTACAACATTTTCATTAAATAAACGTCAAAATTGAGATCGAAATGAGACTAGACCGAGATTATACTGAAATCCGACTGAACTTTAAGAGTAGCAGAATACCATTTTTTCGGTGAATTCATAATTTAATCTCAGTTCGGTCTAGTTTCAGTCATAGTGTCAATTAATTACGAGAATGATGATGATTGAATTTGAATTGATTGAATGTTTGATGCATACACGTGCTGTGTTCGCACTTAGAAGGTGGTTCAACTATCGTGATTTTACTTGTTAGGTGTTACTGTTGCATGTTAGAAGTAACTTATAGGTATAGAGTTTTTTTTATCTTACACATCATTAAGTTATCTAGATCGTATCATCATTTCAGCCTAAGGACGTCCACTGTTAAACAAAGGTTCACAGATTCCCACACTTGTGTCGTAATTTTACCCCTAAAATTCCCCCGAATTTACAACCACAATTTATCACCACGTTTAGCAAGCGGGTTGGTGAGCGCAGTATGGCTTCTGTTCTACAGAAGGGAAATTAAATAAATACACCACACTTCGTACTGGAGTCTAAAACCAGGAAAGGAAGTTACTATCATGGACGGTGACAAGCAGCGACGTATGTGCTGGGGGGCCTGGTGCCGCAAAATCACACAGCGCAAAATTATGCAATACCTATAGAGCATTACATCACCTAATAATATCAGTTTCCTATTGCACACACACACACTCACCATTCTCCACATACAGCAAATATTTGCTTTATTGTACAATAGAGGCAAAACAAAATGTGTCTGTTTATATAACAGGTGTAAGGTAACATCAACAATTGAATAGTGATGGTTAGCTCAGTAGTCTTCGAATTCTCCTTAATCAGTAATGGTCGTATGAAATAAATACATTTACGAAAGTGCCTTACTTATTTTTTCAAGTAAATGTCCCGCGCCATGGTTTCTCCTGTGTCGTGGGTATAATTTACATAAATAATTCAAGTTATTGTTAAGAATAACTGCCTCCTAAAAGTTTATGTATGTGCGTGAATGAATGTAAGGTGATGTTGAATAGTTTGAGGTTAGTGAATAGTATGTGAGATTGGAGTCCGGTTCGCGATAACGGCGGTAAGACCCATCTTGGAGACATGGCTGGAGAGGCATCATGGCGCGGGCGCCCTCACCTTCCGGATAACGTAGGTACTCCCGAACTGCGTGTTTCGGGAAGTATCTGCGTCGAATAGGCGAGAAGGGACGCCCGGTCGTCATCGCTGCGATTTCTGCTCTGCGGACACGGCGCAGCACACGTTCGACAAGTACCCAGCTTGGGCAACGCACCGCCGTGATCTCATCGCGACGGTCGAAGGGCTGACCTCTCACTTCCGGTCGTGGTTCAGTCCATCATCCGGAGCGAGACCTGGTGGGATGTGTCGGGCCGATACCTGCCGGGGTCTAATGCTGACAAAGAGTGCACCTTACCCCCGGCTAGAGGTAAGTGGAAGGACACCGTGGGGGTTTTGCCGGTAAGAGTCCGGCCCCTCCGCCCTTTCAAAGGTGGAGGAAGTCCATCAGGATATACGCACGACAATAAAAAAGGTATGACTCCGGTGGCCGATAGAACGATAGATAGAGATACGGTTTGTACTGTTTTTACCTTCCACTGAGTTTTTAGTTCTATGGCTAAGTAGGTGTATGTCGAATGCCGTCACTTTAAGGCGGGGGGCCTCTGGGTTCGCGGGTGCGTATATTGGGGAATCTGCGTGCCCACCCACGACCACGACCCACGAGTAGACGGGGCGGTCCTTTACAGCCATCCTCTCAGAGATGTGCCTACAGGCGTGGCACCAGGGCGGCTCTAATGTGATTATACGAAGACCTGGACCCCAGTAGGTATTTTTAGTTATTTGTTTATTGTGTAGATTTATTATTTTGATTTTTTTCTATATAGTGTCTCCATTTAGAATATAGCGCTGCGAATCCCCTCCCGTGGATGTCGTTAAAGTTTACTAAGGGATTCTAATCCCGAAGCATGGGCAGCAGCGCTCCTTCTGTAGAACAGTAGCGACACTCCGCTCATCAACACGCTAGCTATTCCTCATTTTGGTACAGGCCTTTGTTCAGCAGTGGACGTTATGCAGCTGATATGATTATGTTAGTGACACTTACCCTGTATAAGAGAGCTGTTTAGCCATTTCACGTAATAACTATTGGGGTACAATATAAGCACTTCATTGCTGACTATAGATACTGGTAGTAAGAGAGCGGAGCCTAGTGAAACGGCGAGTGCAAACGTACACAGCCACAGACTGATACGATACACTTTTACTTCATCTTCATCTCCTGTAAAATAATCTTCGCTGTCTCGACGTCTGAATTTCTCGATCAACATAAATGACACCAGGTACAGCAGGATGAATAGCAGGAGAAAGATCTGTAACAAAAAAACGCAACATGGAATATAAAAACTTTCATAATTGAATTATTTCAAACTAGCTGGGACCCGCGGTTTCACCCGCGTTTAATTTAAAAGAAATTTAGAATAATTCGACATATAACTTGACATAGAATATATATATTAGATTTCAAAGGTTTTATTTTTTTTGCGCGGAACCCTAATTATTTTTCTAAAATCAAAGTAGCCTAAGTTATTCCTTATAACATCAGCTATCTGCCAGTGAAAGTCCCGTCAAAATCGGTCCAGCCGTTTCGGAGATTACCCGGAACAAACAGACAGACAGACAGACAGACAGACAAAAAATTAAAAATTGTTTTTTTGTTGTAGGTATCGTATATAATTTCATATGCATTTAGTAAAAAGCTGTTATTTTGACATTACAAACAGACACTTCAATTTTATTTATTTGTATTACAAACAGACACTTCAATTTTATTTATTTGTATAGATTAAATTATTTTAGTCATCGCAAATACCGCACGTGTGGAGTCTTGGGTTCAATTCACAGGGCGACCCGAGTGGTACTGGGTTTAGTGATAGGATATTCTTAATAGCAGTCCATGGTTTCGAAAGAAATTTGTGTTTCGAAACTCCCCTGTTATTTATGTCTTCATAGAACTTAATACCATCAGCGGCTAAAGTGGTGAGTACACCTTTGTCTACCCTTTTGCAAAGTACACATAGGATAATACCGTGACTATACGAGACATTGGCAAGCGTAACTAATGCCTTTTTGCATTAGCACAAGTTGATCTGTAGAGTGTACTTAGACTTTCATAAATGTAGTAAACGTTTCATACGAATATAAACATTAACATGAATGTTTCATATGGAACGCTTACCGTACTTACGCTTAAGTAAAATCGACGTGAGATCTCAACCTGACTGTCCAGGAAACTCGTAGAGATTCATAATTGTTTGTCAGAGAGAGACAGGAATAAGTGTCTAAATTTACTGCATACAAGCACAAGTCCCCTTTCCAATGATACTTAACAAAAGCAAAAAGAGATCAGAAGAGTTATAGTCTAAAACCGTGAAAACACGATGTCGAGAACGTGTATACGAAGGGCCAAGTGCGAATTACCTTTCGTAAACGCGTGCGACACGATTACCGCGTTTGGGGCTTCGATTCGCTCGCTCCAAACTTGTCAGCCAATTAGAGCATTGAACGCGGTAATGTGTCGCACGCTTTAAAGGTTCCGATTACGAAAAGAAACTCAGACTCGGCGTTCTAAGAGACGTATTAAAAATCGACAAATTATGATTGAGGCTTACGAATAATTTTTATAATCAACGAGTCAAACTATTGATTTTTATCTTTTAATATTTTCAACCCGTTATTATTGATAGATTTTTAATACCGATATCTGTACACGGAATGTTTTCACACGTTTAACCTCTTGCCTGTATAATAGCTTTTCTAACCATTATTTGACAGAGATTATTGAAAGTAGTACTACGATCAATGGCACGTGAAATTTCTAGTTCAAATACCATCGTTCCACAGAACACACCGGTGAGAGCGAATCGCAACGCCGCACGCTGCAAGGCGCACGCATTTACGAAAGGAAAATCTCATTCGGCTCTCGGTATACAGGTTCTCGACATGGTAAGTTTTCACGCGTTTAGAATAACTCTTCTGATCTCTTTTTGCTTTTGTTAAGAATCATTACAAAGGGACTTATGCTTGTTTGCACTAAACACTCGACACTCCTAAGTCAGTCCTATGTCTCTCTGACAACCAATTTTGAATATCTAAGACTTTCCTGGACGGTCAGGTTGAGATCGCGCGTCGACTTTACTCAAACTAAGTACGGTAAGCGTTCCGTACGAAACATTCATGTTAATGTTTATATTCGTATGAAACCCTTGATCACATGCGCTTATAGAAAATTTTAGTTTAAATTCCTGTTTAATCCCTAGCATTTTTATTGAAACACGTTTAACCGTTTCGGAGCGTATTCGAGACAGACTTTCAGACAGACCGATAGACAACATTTCTAAAAACGGCCTATTATGGTTAGGTATTGTATACATCGCAGATTTCACTTAAATGTTGGTATTTATTTTGTAATCACAGACAGACACTTCAATTTTATTATGGGTATTGGTGGTATATATGTTGCGTTTACAAATATATGTATTCTCCAAGCCTCACAAAATTTTACACTTTTAAAATGCTCATATATATGTATACATTATTGAACACAAATCTGTAAAGTAGGTAGATGTATGAATAATTTGTGCTTGCAAATGTAAACAATGGATGTCTTATATGTCTTATAATCATATTAAGTACAATATCTAATACTAAAACATGTATGTATACAAGAACAAAGTTTGTTTTGTTTGTGGCACAGGTGTGAGTAACACCCACACTACGGCGAAGCATAAAGGAGGGTTCTTATTTTAGCACCTAATGTTAGATGTTCGGTTCCCTCAGATCTAGGCGATCTAGAAGAAGAACTAGGTACTCGTCGTATTTTGACAAATGAAATCTCGTTGGAAGCGTCGTCGTGCTTTTCCGCAGGTTTTTATAGCTTTTGTTAGTCTATATTACGTCACATAAAATTTTACATGGGGGATCACAGCGGATATAATGGCACCTAAAAAACAAAAACTCGTGTATAAGTTTACTATCAAACGAAAAATCTTAACGAATCCTAACATTCCAAAATTATAGAGATTACCTATAATTTTACATGTATCAGCCACATTGAATTTATATTAAATCCAATATAGCTGCTGAAACGCCTTTCCTCCAACAACGAGTCCTAAAATCATTTAAATATAGATATTTTCCTTTAAAAACCGGACAAGTGCGGGGTGAACTCGCGTGGAGAGGGTTCCGTACGATGAATATGCTATCTACTATGTATATTTAAATCTGACCCAAATTTGTTTGTGGTAACAAAAAAAAGTATGTATGATACCGGATTAGTGATGGGTTTATGCCGAGGCATTTTGGGCAGATTGAATAAAAGCCCAATATCCGCCCGTTTCTAACCAATAAATGACACAACTATGTCAGGGCATTTACTTTATACATTTAATATGATAAATTATGACTATTTCTTGGTTATAAATGCTTGTGATTACTTTACAGTGGTTGATTTTATCCAATAACTTTGCGAGTTGCATTCGAGCGCCTAGATCTGCCTCACTTAATCAGTACAGTGCGAACAGTGGTCTAAGGAACACGCAGTTTATTACCTTTCTGAGCTATTTCATATATCGTCAACTTTTGGTGGTCTACTGTTGTCACGATGAAGTGCGTAAAATGCAGTATTAGCTTTGCTGACGGCGCGGGTGTTCAATGTGCTGCTTGCGAAAATCAATTTGATTTCGGTTGTGCCAGTAGTACTAAATGCGGATGAAAGCGGCTAGGAGCAGTACGAAGGTCTGCCTGGAAATGCTCGACATTCAAAGCAATATCTCCAGTACCAACACCTATTAAGGAGCCAATAGCGTTAGAAAATGTAATGAAGGAAATTCAAGATATCAAACTTCATTCCTTGGATTACCTGCGATGATTGAGGATATCAAGGCCATGAAAGAGGACTTTGGAGAACTGAGATCTTCCTATCATTTTACTAGTGACAAAATTGAAGAATTCACTGCAAGATTGACTAGTGCTGAACAAATAATGGACGATCTTGAGTTCAAATATATATCCATTGAGTCCAGCCTGAATGACGTTAAGCTTCAGATGACCATCAGGGATCACAGGTCACGTCTAAACAAAGTCGAAATCAAGGGCTATCCTCAAAAAACCTTTTTAGTATTGTGGACTTGATTGGAGTAAAAGTCGGCTATCAGATTCCCAAGACGCAAATTAACTACATATCGAGAGTTCCCTCGACAACAACACAACTCTAAGGAAAATTGCATTATAAATAGCTACGACAAAGATAACTTTATAGCTTTTGCACGAGTATTGAAGGCAGCAAGTGTACGTCAATGATCCTTTAATACAGAATCAAAGTTATTGCTAAATAAAATCAGAGAAAAGGCTAAAATCAACAAGTTCAACTATATTTGGGTCAAGTTTGGCAAAAGTCACGTCTGTAAGAATGACACTTCTCACTTCATATTTATAGTTGGAAAGCTACAACATCAGATAATGTATATTACTAATAGTGCATGTTTAATTATACTATTACTTTCAAAACTAATTTGTTACTATTTGAACACTGTTAGAATCAGCTTCTATGTAACCATTAGATTAAGTACCCCTGTCATACTGAGTGCGGTTGCTCCCCACCCGTTTCTTTGGACCCATCGGCCCGTTCCATGCACAGTAAAAACTGCACAACATACCGATTTCTCGCTCCCACTACGAGTTATTGCATATATCTTGTTTTACCTAAGATGGACGCAGGCGCTTGGGCATTATTATTCTTGTTACCTCAATCTTAAACATATTTATATGACATACAATATGTTCCATGTGGATTTGTAGTGATCATCAGGTGATTATAAGTCTGGACTACCATAAAAATCTATAAAATGTGCGTTAACTACTTTCTATTTATATATGGCCGATTTCCTACCAAATAATCGGTCAAGTGCGAGTTGAACTCGCGTGGAGAGGTTTCTGAAATTGCTGAATATATTGTCTATTATTGGATTCGGTCTTGTACCAATAACAAACAACAAACTTAACATCGCACAATATTATAAGATTTACCATATTATTTTAAGACCATAGACTTCTTATAATAATAATAAATAGAATAATGTTGCATCAGCACATTGCTAGAGGGGTCAAGGCTACGCTTCCCGCTGCGTAGAGGAGGTAAGGTAATTTCCCACCTGTTTTACATGGATGACCTGAAACTGTTTGCTCCTAGTCAATTGCAACTAATAAAGTTACTAAAAGTAACTGAAACTTTCAGTAACTGTATTAGGATGGAATTTTGCAAGGACAAATGTGCGGTCATGCATGTAAAACGAGGCGACATAATGGAATCCAAGGGAGTTCAACTCTCGGATTATATTTACTTTAGATCACTCTCCGCAGCGAAATCATATAAATACTTGGATATGTCGGAGGCTTTTGGCATCAAAGAGGCTGACATGAAGCAAATGTTGAAAGAGCGGTTCTTTAGCCGCCTGAGGAAAGTACTTTAAAGTCTTTTGTCAGGTGGCAATAAGGTCCGCGCTTTCAACGGTTGGGTCATGCCAATTTTTGATGTACTCGTTTGGCATACTCAAGTGGACTCAGACGGAACTTGATGCCCTGGATAGGAAGGTCCGTACACTGTGACTGCAGGTCGGATGCATCACACTCGGTCTTCAATAATGAGGCTGTACATCCCGCGGAAGAGTGGAGGCCGAGGCTTTTTAAATGTTAAGTATGCTCTCCAAAACAGCGAGGTGTGCTGCCTCGGGGGTTATTTCCTCCATGCCGAAGAGGGGATGCACCGAGATGTAGTCGCATAGTAGATAAAGGACTATCCCCGCTCGGATTGGCTAAGGAGAACTGGCGCAAACCTGTCGTACTTAGTACCAACGACCGCAGGGAGGTATGGCAGAGCAAGGAGCTACAGGGACGCTATTATCGGATTCTTCATGGTCCTGATGTGGACCTGCAAGCGTCCGTGTCCTGGCTACGCTTCGGTGACTTATTCAAAGAAACCAAAGGTTTTGTTTGTGCAATTATGGACGAAGTTATCATGACGAACAACTACCGGAAATATATAGTTAAGGATGGCACCGTTGACATCTATCGGGCATGTCACTGCCCTGGTATATCACTTAGAGATATAACTTGTTAACTATAATTGTTCTCGTCTTACTAACGGCGAGTACTTGCACAGGCATAACCTAGTGGCCAGGATCATACATCAGCAACTTGCTCTAAAATACAACCTTGTGGAATCTGATATTGATTGTGGAATCAATAAAGATTGATTGATTGATTGATTGAGGTACCTACCGTATTACAGGTATGTGCCCGACCCAGTTCTTGAAAATGTTCATGTCACGTTGTACTGGGATCGATCTATCATCACTGATAGGACTATTGTGGCCAATAAACCTGATATAGTGGTGATAGATCGATTAGAGCGCCGCACAATGATTGTTGATGTTACAATTCCGCATGACGAGAATCTCGTGAAAGCCGAGAAAGATAAACAAATTATGTATCTTAACTTGGCACACGAGATTGTCGACATGTGGGATGTAGACTCTGCAATTATTGTGCCGATAGTTGTAACAGCCAATGGCCTTATAGCCAAGACCCTCGACCAACATCTAAAGAGGCTCTCGTTAGGTGGTTCGATCAAGGGCTTACTACAGAAAGCAGTTCTCCTTGACACGGCACGCATAGTGAGGAGGTTCCTTTCTCTGGAGCCCTAACCACCGGTAGCTTGGATTCTGTGCCCGCTGCCAGCTGGTCACTATTTTTTATATTTTAAATGTATCTAATTTTTGTTTTGATGTGTATATTTAAAAATGCAAAAGATATGTTTTAAAATGATAATAAAGGAATAGAATAATAATAACAAATATATTTTTTTACCCCTCTGGGCAAACGTTATCTCACCATGGGATAAGGTAATCCTGGAGGGCAGATTAAAATAGCTGCTTGATTTCTTCCTACCTTCTGATATTTAAAAAAAAGTATATCACAAGAAAAAAAAAAGTATATTAAGTAGCTTACAGAACGCTGGGCAGTTTGTGGCGAGCTGAATGTGAGTGGCGACACTGCGTACCCGAATGCTCCAGAGAGTCGGTCAGGGCCTCGTCTCCGCTTGCCTTTATTGGTTGGTTGGAGTGGAACCCCATGAGTGCCCGTAGGATTTTCAACTCTGGCTTGCCTTAGTTGGCCGATCAGAGGGGGGCCGCCAGAGCTATATGCCCGGGGGTGGAAGTGTCTAATGGCGTAATAACGGGGAAACCCGCTCCGAGTCATCGAGACGCGCGATGGTGAAACCGGTGCCGCACCTCTCGACACCCCTAGCCGCTTACACCGGTGTTGCTCCTTGTCGCCTGTAGTGGTGGCCATTTAGGGGGCCCATCTTGTGAGTGGCGAGTCACCGTCTGCCACAGAATTTCACTTTAAAGGTTGAAAGGCAGACGCCGTTGTTTCCGTTTTTAGAAGTATATAATCCATTTAGCACCCATTACAATAGACCTTATAACTGTAGTTTCCATCTTATACAATAGTTTTACACCTCCGGGGACAATCCGAGACTGCATTTTATAGTGTAGCCATGGAGAGTTCCCGGTTAGTGTCCCATTACATTTTAGATTAAAATTCTCTAAAGGGCCTCTGCGTGTTGGACCCATGTCCCCGCGTAAGCCTATCAAAAGACCGGGTTCCCCCTTACAGGGGATATAAACCCGTGTAATAGAGAGATGTATATAATAAATATTTAATTTCTCTCATAAAGGTACACAGTATTATTAGATTATAAATAAGAAGTTGCATCTTAACTTAAAACCTTTGTGAGAGCTGGAGTCTGTACTAGGTTTATGACCTGTATGATAGATCACCAGGCACTCAACTTTTCTCATTACCAAAGTCAAAGCGGCTACAGTACTATTTAGTAAACATAACAATATTATGTTTTCCTGTAATCTATAGGTAAAGAGCCTACCTACATTTTTTTCAGAATTTTATGCACAGTAGTTTCGGAGATAAGCGAGGGATGGAAAGGTAAATTTACGTATATTTTCTTAAATAACTTTGAAACTATATATGTTAAAATGATAAAATAAATATATTTGAGACCCTCGCAATAAGCCATTTATATTATATATATCCCCAATATACATTTCATATATTACATGGTCTAGTTTGCCAAACATTATTCTTTAATTTTCTATATTGCCCCCCAAAAAGGACCCCGATATTCCAAATTCATTTATATACGTTACACGTACATGTTTGGGTTGCAGAAATCCATCTGTGAACCAAATTTTCAACTTAATCGTTTCAGTAGATTCAGAGTAAATTGGCTGTGACAGACGGATATACAGACAGACACGAGTGATCTTATAAGGGTTCCGTCGGTTTTTCCTTCGGACGTTCGGAACCCTAAAAACGAATTCGCCTAGTATTAATTTCGTTGATTTTTGTTTAACAAATTATAAACAAGATACCTATGTCAAATGTATCTTGTTAAAATTTGATAAACTAAAAGTTCCCATATTATAATGACACCTATTGTTTTATTTATCATATAATTTCGTTGCATAAAGTGTTATCCAAGTTACAGTGCGTACGTCTCCTACTCGAGCACTTACAATGATAGTAACATATATACATCAATGCTTACAATACGTATCAAACAGGGCGCGTTCGCTCTGGTGTTAAATAATTAAAATATCACTAAACTTTATACAATTTCCTTAACCAATTTATTAATTTATTTTGATTTTGATGATTAATTATTTTGTAACAATGAGCTACAGGCTCGGGTGGGCTGTGCGCTAGCTGACATAGGTAGCTCGATATAAAGGGGAAATCTGGTTTGTGCAGTAAAAGTTCATATGGAATGATGCAGAGACTATCGACTCTGTGCTATGGGTGGAAGGAAATTTGATGATGTTGTATGACTGCTGTAAGTAAAGTGGCACTTCGTATATTGACAGCACCATGTACATCAGCTGATACAGAACGCTCATTTCATACACAAGGGTTTATTCCATAGAAATATATCAAGATAGAAGGAAAGACAAAATTCCACTGACAACACTCGGTTAATATAGTGCCTTTGTAATCTGGCGCAAAAGGAGCGAGCGCTCCAGAATCCTATGCTCCAGAAGGAGACTGCTCTGCGGGATCGGAAGAGAGCCGTACACGCCTGAGCCCCCTGCTTTCGTTATACAGACGGGCTCGGAGTTCGCGGGCGCGCATATTGGGGAGACTGCGTGCTCATACCAAGTGACCACCGGGAAGACGATGGTGGCACGCGGACATGTGCCACCGTGTGTGCAGCACAGCCACAGTGGGGCATCGGGGAGATCTTTTACAATGCCCCCCGAGATGTACCTAGCCTTTTTACAATTCCCCCAATTTTTACAAAAACCCCTTGCTAGAGAAAGAAAAAAGACTTATTTACCACAACACAGAGACTCGATAAAAAACAGGGCCATGGATAACAGTATTTAAAAATAAATAAAAGTAGAAGTCCAAATCAAACTAACGTGAACCTACTTAGGTACCTAATAGTATGTGTCTTACGGTCGGACCAAATACAGTTCCAAGTACAGTGTCAGATCAGCTTCATGCCAGGCACAATTGCCGGACGCTGGTCTTCATATGGAACCTTATGTACACTGAGTGGAGAGGGGGTAACCGCTATACAGTCATCCCCTCCGAGATGTGCCTAAGGGCGAGGCATCAATAAGTAGCCATAGTGTGATAATATCGAATACCTGGGCGCCCCTCTTAGGTGCCGACGATGACCGCTCCGGTGGTTTTAGGCGGTTGAAGTCGGAGATGACCGCCTAAACACGGAAAGAGCTGCAATTTTTATTCTTTTAACTATAAGAAGACAACTGCTGCAATGAATCGAACGATGATATATTGGAAATAGCTGTGGAAGAAAATTCAGCCGAAGAAACTGGAACAGCTCAAGAGACTACTTCAAGCAATACTATTTCCTAAAATTGATCCTCATAACGATAGTGGCTAGATTTACTATAAAATAATGTTAAGTTGTATACATAAATGATGACTGTAATTTTATCAATATAACTGATTCTAATTAGTCAGTGGTTGAAAAGTGTACTGCTTTTTTATTATATTGTGAACAAAATTGTGGCTTTGTACTTGTTTGTCTGTCTTGTATAATTATATTTAATTTAATATTTAACGACAACGGTTTTCTTTTATAAGTTTGAAACTGAATTATTTCAGTTTTCTCCATATAATTTGTAAATTATTGGTATGTAGCCAGTGTATTGTTATTTATTGCTTTATTTATCTCTAATTCGTATGTATCTGCGTTTACACACTTCAATTCACGTTGTGTCATCAGCAAATCCGATTTTCTTATGGCGAGTGTATTGGGGAGATCATTAATATACATGAGGAATTAGAATGGTCCCAATACACAGCCTTATGGCACTCCAATATTATTTTGCAGGTTGTCGCTTCTGTATAACACCTTTTGTCTATATGAATTTTAGAGATTTCTACACATTGTTGTCTGTCATTTAGGCACTTTTACATGCACTATTTCTCTATTCCATACGTTTCTAACATATATGAGAGCAATCCGTTGTCCACAAAATCGAACGCCTTGTTCATATCTAGGAAGATCGCTGCAACTGGTAAGCCATCATTTATAGCCTGGGTGACAATTTTGATCGAATTGAAACATACAAATGAGGTTGTACTGTTCTGTCTAAACCATTTTTTTTTTTTCATTTTTCTTTTTTTTTAAAAACGTTGCCCCTCACTAGGATTTCTCCTGTGTCGTGGGTGCGTTTACAGACATGAATTCCACATACAATACACCCAGACCCGGAACAACTACCTGCAGATCATACAAATATTTGTTCCGTGCGGGAATCGAACCCACGACCCGGAGCGCAGCAGTCGACTGTATCAGCCACTGCACCAACCGTGCCGTCTACCAAAATTGCTTCCCTTTCAGTATATTATCATCATCAACATCATCATTTCGGCCGAATGAAGTCCACTGCTGCACACAGGCCTCCCCCAAAGATCACCACAACTACCGATATGGATGTGTTGTGGGCTCATTGGGGGATTGCCATAATATTATGTATATTATGACTCGTCGTAAATTGTTGAAACCTGCTCAGCATGACTTTCTCGAAGACTTGATTATGATTGATATGTGTGTCACTGGCCTATAGTTATTCACGTCAGATATTGCGCCTTTTTTTCTTGCTGCATTTGTGTTATTCAGATTTTTCATTATTCGAAATATTTCCATAGTATCAGTAGGTGTTAAGGAATATTAGTAGCGATAGCTTTGTTTACCTCGTCAACCTTACAATTAAAATGATTTATATTTGTCAATTGTATACAAGTCGTTAATTATGCACAGATTTCTTATAGATCTGGTCTTCCTGTAATCTATAAGTAAAGTAATATGTATTTTCTTTTGGTTCAGTAGTTTCCGAGATAAGCCTCCGGAATGGTCAATTTTCTTAAATAACTTTGAAACTACATATTATTAAATGATAAAAAACGGTCAAGTGCGAGTTGTACTGGCGTGGAGAGGGTTCCGATTGCTGAATATATTGTCTATTGTTGGATTCGGTCTTGTACCAGTAACTTATTTCAAGAACATTGTCCTAAACTTAGCATCGTAGTTGAAAAACATGTTTTCCCATACATTCCAACCGCAAGCGTAAGTTTGTACTCACAATATTGTAAGATTTATTTTAAGACCATAGACTTCTTATAGGTTTTCCTGTAATCTATAACTATAGGTAAAGAACTATTACCTATATTTTTTCCAGAATTTTAAGCTCATTCGTTTTGGAGATAGGGGGGGGATGGTCAATTTTCGTCTATTTTCTTAAACAGCTTTATAATGATATATTTTAAAATTATAAAATAAATACATTTAAGAGCCTCACAACAAGCCCTTCCATTACATATATTACATGGTACAGTACGCAAAACTGTATTCTTAAGTTTTCTATATTGCCCCCCAAAAGGGGTATTCCTATATTCAAAATTAATTTATTTGCGTTACGTGTTACGTACGTGTGTACGTATTTGGGTCGCAGAAATCCATATGTGTACCAAATTTCAACTTAATCGGTCCAGTAGATTCGGAGCAAATTGGCTGTGACAGACAGATAGACACATGAGTGAACCTATAAGGTTTCCGCCGTTTTTTTCCTTCGGACGTTCGGAACCCTAAAAAAACACTATACTATAAGATGTTGTTACTAGACCTAGTCGAAAACTATAAGCAATAAAACATGCAGGGCACGCCGCGATAGCGGCGGCAAGACCTGTCATGGAGGAGTGGCTGGAGAGGTGGCATGGCTCCTTCATCATCCAGGCCATTGCCCAGAGCGAAAGCGCGTGAGATGCCGTCGCCGCGGGTTGCCGGCGGAAGGCGCTTAACGATCTCCAGCCACCATGAGAAGTGGCCTGCAGGCGATGAACTAAGGGCAGTCCGTCTCCCAGAACTAACAGAAACAGGCCTGAGCCAACAGCGCGTGTGTTCCGCGAGCACCTCTCAAAGATATGTGCAGCCGGCCCGGTCACACAGAGATAGGGCCAATCGAACTGACAGGCCGATACCTTCCGAGGGTGCAGTCTAATGCTGACAAGGTAGACACTTCACTCCAAGTGTTTCTTTTAGGACACCATGGGGTTTTAACTGGTAAGAGTTGGGCATGCCCCTCCACCCTTCCCAAGGCGAAGGAAATCCATGAGGATTTCCCCACGACAAAGAAAAATAAAAAGGCAATTAAACATGCTAGTGGATTATCCCCTTAACTGTTAGAAACTGCTGGCTGCACAGAGTGAGTGAGGCACAATATATTTTTAATTGTGTCTGGATGTGGTGATACTACCTAAAATAGAGACTCATCTCAGCAGGTAGGAGTACTTCTGACTTAATTAATATGAAATATCTATTAGAGAATAATGTTGTGTAACAGAGGTTCTTCACTAAAAAGCACCAACTTTATTATCTGGCTTTTTTTACTTTTCTAGCAATAATATATGTGTGACAATATATGTATTGTATGTATATATCATATGTATGTAGTAACAGAGGTTCTTCACTAAAATGCACCAACTTTATTATCATGGCTTTTTAAACTTTTCTAGCAATAATATAATTGTGACAATAGAAAAAGGAAAACGTTTGTATCATGCCTCAATAGTATTGTAGAATAAACGAATTTAGCCTAATTATATATTACTCAGAATTAAAATCAATAACTGTGATGAAGCTGAATAAATAAATTTAACTTGATCCGCAATGGGGCCATCTTCGCTCGTCGAATAGGGATATCTTGTTGGTTGGACTGGATTTGACGAGCGCCTAATTAATTGTTTAGTCTTTGTTCTAATACTTACAATTTGCTCCCTAACGTTATTGTGGAATATCTGTTCTCGCAAGTCTGCCTCCTCATCATCCATTGTCCTGTTTTGGTTGGAATCTTATCTTTTAATAAATACTATTTCTTTGAAATGGTACTTCATTTTCAAGTAACATTACATTTTATTGATAATTATTAAAACAGTACACCGCACTTTTCGCCACACAAATACTTTGAATGATATGTTTACCACACAGTAATGTTAAGGGATCAAAAGATTTAATTGCTATATTTATTTAATAATTTGTTTTGAAAGTAACACACGACGCAACGAATCTATGAATGCAATAACACGACCAATTTTACATTGCCTAATCATAGATTATACACTAATATTGAAATCTAGTGAGGACTGGCCACAGATTCCAGTACTAACTACTAATAATGTGTTATAAGTTTATAACATTTAACATTTCAATGAATTACACGGCTGTTACTAGGAGTGTTCGTTATATTACGTAGCCGAATAAATAATCTGTAATGTGTCTTCTATTATTTATTGAACCAGGTAACGGTTATTAATGTAACCCTATTATTTTTATTACTAAACGACCACAGCTTCACTGACGTCACATATTTCATAAGGTGCCACATGCAAAATTGTGCTTTCATGACACTATGTCTATATATAAGAGCTAGATTCTGATCAATTTCTAGTCGAGACTAATAAATAATAGGAGGACCTATTATAATTATAATAAAACACTTTTAAACGGATTCTATCGCGTATATTTTAGATTTTTGTTTTCCTGACGTTTCGAACACTTTGCAGGGTTCGTGGTCGCAGGATGTCAGTCATCATCAATGTGTAATACTCGCGAAAACCTAAGACATTACTTTTATAATTATTTTTATTCGACAGTCATTTTGATCTACGATTATATTTGAACAAAATCAGTACGGACGACTCGCTTGACGTCATAAGTTGTATTTTACAGGAGATTGCGAATGACTGCGTGCGTGCGTTTTGAAATTATTTAGTTATGAACTTTGAAGTTATTAAGTTTGTTTTGTGAAACTTTAAATATATGTATTTTAGTTTAGTGTTAGTAAAAATTAACATGTTTAGGTTGTTATTTAGGTAAATAAGTGTTATATTAAATCACAATGTCTCGGAAGAGGCCAAATGTGAAACTATTTTTCTGTTGTGGACCGCGGCGGTAGCAAATCTGCGGCGCTCGACGAAGTAATAAATATCTTACTAATATATTATAACTTAAAAAGTAATAGGTGATTTATAAATCACGTATCGTTATAACGCGTTATCAATATATAGCCGTTATGAACACGCCTATGTCACATTTTTTAAACTGGTGTTTTAAACTGTTCTAATATTTATTATATGTTGCATTGTGTTATTTGAAATAATGTTACATGCTTCGGTGTTTAGTTAAAGCATTGTATTTATTTAAAGTGTTGTTTAATATTGAATGAGTTGTATTACATTTAAGGCCGAATACTGCAACGCCAGTTCATATTATGTCCCGCTTGAAAGTGATAAAAATTCCACTGGATAATAAACAGCTTCTTTATTTTCACCATCGAATCGTGTGAAGCGGTACACGATTATGAACGGAAGGATCTGCCCGTGACTGGATTGGTTTATCCTGGAGGTCACGAGGCGAAAAGTCACGCCACGGCAATATCAAATTTGAAATCACGCGAACAATTAATATTATTCACAATGACCAACCGGTGCAACATAATCTTATTAACAGCACAGAGTCCAATTCGTGCGTTTCGTCGTGAGCGTGTTTGTTTGAGGCCTAACCAGTCATCATACTATAGATTAAATAAAATAAAATAAAACAATGAGATTAGAAATATTATCAGTGATTGATCTAGGCACAGGTGGGGGATCATGACTGTCAGCGATCGACACTATAGACGATTAGAAAGGTAACAAGTGCTAAGCCATAATAACCTTGTTAACGGACATATTTTAGTATTTGAGCGTTATTTGTAAAACCCGAGAAACCTTTACGGAAGTCTTCTGCATTTTTATTTGGAAGTTTCCCTACAGTCTCTCTCCGTGGCGGCTTATTGCGCAAGCAGGTGCGCAGGGACGGACGTCACCAGTGCAATCCAGGGTCTTGGGAGTACCTAGTACACCCCAACGTCCCTCTCCACGTCACGTTCGTCATTTGTGGGAGATTGTCCCAGGTGCGGTTGGTGCAACACCCCGCCACCGAAACAATGACCCTCATGACCCGCCCTTACTAAGGGGGTGGCCTTTTCACAGTCACCTCCCCTCCTTTAGAGAGGGTGAGTGTTACAGTCATCCCCCGTGCCATGCCAACCATGATCCCATCAATTGGAGATGATATCGCATGAGAACTCAATTAAATTTTTCAATATGGCAGACAGTACTGGTTACCACAATACTGCAGTGTCAAAGCTGAATAACATAACATAGAACTCTAGAAGACTTAATACTAAAATGGCTAAGTGCCTTGCCTGTGGGCACATCTCGGGGGATGACTGTAACACTCACCCTCTCTAAAGGAGGGGAGGTGACTGTGAAAAGGCCACCCCCTTAGTAAGGGCGGGTCATGAGGGTCATTGTTTCGGTGGCGGGGTGTTGCACCAACCGCACCTGGGACAATCTCCCACAAATGACGAACGTGACGTGGAGAGGGACGTTGGGGTGTACTAGGTACTCCCAAGACCCTGGAGAGCTTTGAGATTCTGTTTGTAAAGAAGCAGTGAATATGAAGTTGTTACCTTCAATCGAATACGTAAATTAAATGACCAAATAATTTTTCCAGAAGCTTTATTTATATCCACTGGGTCTCCCACACCATACGATTATACTGCGGGAGGGTACTTCTATAATGTACACACGGCTACACCTCAAGCTCGATACCCTATATAACCATAACTATGCTTTATGCCAGGTATGGGCAACAACCGGCCCGCGGGCCGGATCTGGCCCGCTGTAAGATATGATTTGGGTTTTTAATGTCTCGCGGGCCAGCCGCGAGACATTAAAAACCCAATTTAAAAAATATTACATTAGGTACCTATACTCACGGGAGTGACAGTGAGGCGGCAAACATCAAATCATTTGATGTTTGCCGCCTCACTCTTTGATAATCGCCGCCACTCGGCTTGCTCGATCAAATTCTTTCACACACACACATCAAAAGATTGATTGCTTCTCAATTATTCTAAACTTTTTTATTCCAGATTATTCCATCGTTTTGCCTATATTAGTGGGCAGATGGCCCGAACGTTAGTTCAGTTCTATTTGAGCTACCGAGGTGATAACTTGGACAAGCGATATCCTAGCGAACTGCTCGAGCCGTCAACTTGCTTTGTGACTTTGTGTGCATCTTGAGTGGGTACTACCTTTAGTTTGTTATTAAGTTTATTGAACAAAAATTAAACAAATATGATGTCTGGTAGAAAGAAACGAAAAGTAGATACAGAGGGTTGGCAGTTTCAAGAAAAATGGACTGAAGAATTCTTTTTTATCTTGCACTATGGTAAGCCTATTTGTTTGCTGTGTAATGAATCCATTTCAGTAATGAAAGAATTCAATATAAAGAGGCATTACTCAACTAAGCATGCTACGCTGCACTCACTGACAGGACAATTAAGAACAGACAAAATCCAGAAGCTTACCGCAAATTTGGAAAAACAGCAACAAATGTTTCATAAACAATGAACACAACTAATGTTGTGAAAGATAGTTTTATATTTATCTCAAAATTGGCAAAGGCATTAAAACCATTTGCCGAAGGAGAATTTATCAATGAGTGTATGTTAGAAGTTTGCGGTATTTTGTGTCCTGAAAAGAAAAAGCAATTTGAAAAAATTTGTTTGTCAGGCGAACTGTGGTTCGACGTATAGAAATAATGGCTAATGATATAAAAACAACATTGACTGACCGTATGGCTGGTTTTTAATCATTTTCCATAGCATTAGACGAGAGCACCGTTTTGTCTGACACAGCTCAACTGGCTATATTTATTCGAGGTGTTGATAAGGAGTTCACTGTTACTGAAGAATTGCTTGCTTTACAGCCGTTAAAAGGAACCACTGCAGGAGAGGATATTTTTATTGAAGTTCAAAAGGTATTCACAACTTTTGGCTTGCCATGGTCAAAATTAATGGAGTATGTACTGATGGTGCACTTCCATGGTCGGCTTACGTAAAGGTTTCATCAGAATTTTGAATGAAAAAGCAACAGAATTAAATGTGCAAAAAGATGATTTGATAGTCCTTCATTGCATTATCCACCAACAAAACTTGTGTTCTAAGTCCATTCGACTCCAGAATGTTATGAATGTGGTAGTAAAAATCATCAACTTTATTCGATCCCGATGGCTTAACCATCGTCAGTTCAAGGCGTTTTTGGATGAAATATCAGCTGAATATAACGACGTAACATATTATTGTGAAGTCAGATGGCTGAGCAAAAGAAAAATGTTGAAGCGGTTTTACTAGCTTAGAAATGAGATAGCAGACTTTATGAAAATAAAAGATAAACCACTATCTGAATTAAGTGACCCAAAATGGACATGTGACTTAGCATCTGGTCGATCTTATAGGCTACTTGAATGATTACAATTTGAAACTTCAAAAACAAGGGCAGTTAGTAAACGATTTGTACAGCCATTTGAAAGCGTTTCAGATCAAACTACGCTTGTGGGAGTCACAGATGCTGTCTGGTAACAGTTACCATTTCAACACGTTCTCTGCGCATGAAAATATTGCTTATGTTCAATATGCTGAAAAAACTCAAGTTACTGTCGGAACAATTTTCGAACAGATTTAGTGACTTCAAAACCATGGTAGACTGTTTCAGTTTATTTGCTACTCCTACAAAATGTAATGTACAAAATGCTCCAATACACTTACAAATGGAGTTGATTGAGATTCAAGAAAACTCACTCCTAAAATCCAAATTTGAAGACGTAGAGTAGTGCGATTTCTACAAAAAAATACCTAGAAAAAGTCAATTTGCCGCAGCTTAGAAAATTCGCAAGAAGATTGATTTGTGCGTTTGGCAGTACTTATATATGCGAACAGTTCTTTTCGTTGATGAAAGTTAATAAATCAACAAAAGTGTACAAGACGTTGTTTCGTTTACTTTTAAAAAAAAAAATTAAGGAAATAAGAAAAATAAAGAAAATTCTTTACGTCTTTGTATCAGTGGAATTAATTCAAATATCGATGGATTAGTTTCCCAAATTCAAGCTCAAGTGTCTCATTGATTTCGGTGTATTTAACTTTCGTAGTTTGTAACAATTGCAAATTTAACGATTTCATTATAATGGACCATTTTTTTCAATTTCATTTTGTTATTTTAATAAATTGTACTATAATAACATTGTCGTATTATTGCATGTCGAATATCTATCGAAAAAAGTATTATCACTACTTTAAAATGCACTAAATACTTTTAAACGCGGCCCGCGAACGTATTTGCACGCTAAAGTTTGGCCCTCAACATGTCAAAGGTTGCCCATACCTGCTATATGCCATGTATAATCATGTATGTAAAATCGTAGGAAAGAGACTGCGTATCGTGGCATCAACCAATCACAGCATTTGTTGCTTTGGGCTTACACACGCCGACGCACGTTTTTAAGAAATAAATCGGTAGCCTTTCGGATCCCAAGGTGAACGTTCGAAAATGAACATTAATTATATGATGATAATATTCATATTCATATAAACGCTTGCTTGGCTTAGCATAGTAGCCTAGAGCGCGGTTTTTTAATCTCGCCCGAAGTCATAATTTTATCGATCTAGTAGTCTTAGGTTTTCGCGATTATTACACATTATAATAAAACACTTTTAAACATTGATGTATATATGTTACTAGAACAGATTATGTGAAGGATTCCTATCACTTTGTCAGCCATATAAAAGACCTTGAACTGGCTGAAAGCGAAGTGATGGTCAGTTTTGATGTGCAGTTCTTACTCACCAATTTACCAGTAAAGGACTGCCTGGGTGTTGTTAAGAAAAGGTTAAGTTAGCATGATATGCCTCTTCAATATGCAGAGTTACTTGAGCACTGCCTTACCAACGGCTACCTGTTGTGAGTAGTTGTTGTGCAAGTTTTACCTGCAAACTGACGGTGTGACCATGGGTTCACCGGTCTCTCCTGTAGTCACCGATATTTTAATGGAAGATTTTGAGGAGAGAGCACTGATGACAGCCCTTGTTAAACCGAAGATGTTCAAACGGTACGGAGATGACACTTTTACCATTATGCCTCACAATAGGGTCTCCGCATTCTTAACACTGTGTAGAGAAAGTCTACTTATACAGACAGGTACCTTAACGGTGAATTTCACCACCGTCCTTGTCAGTTAGTTGCCGTGGCCAGATCTTCGTTACAGAGAGCACATGGCATCTGCGACGCCGACCATCTCGTAAGGGAGCTTAACTATGTGAAGCAAGTTCTTCAAAATAACAATTTGAAAGCTCCAGATCCCCGTTGCAGAAGCCGCTCGAAACCCACCACGGTTGATCAATGACCCGCTGTTTACCATTTATTAAGGGAGTCACGGACAGAATTTGTCATATCTTGTAGCATGCATCTATTAAAACCTACTTCAAGCTGCATAAGAAGATCAGCCAACTTCTCAAACCAGTGAAATGTCACATACCTTTAGAAGATGCAGGGGTCTACAAGATGACAGTGATTCTGGTTCGTCATACATAGGGCAAACAAAGTGTACTATAGCCACCCGAATAAAAGAACACACAGCTGACGTCAAGCACAGACGCTCCACAAAATCTGCAGAGTGTGAAGATGCCTTAGGTAACTTAACAATTTTCTTCGTTTTGATCAACCTCAAGTCGTCAACCAAAGCGAACCGATATGTACACACCGCTACACATCAAGCTATAAAAATAAGCTGATCTGAGTCAGTATAAGCTGATCTCGCAGTGTATAGGCTTTCGGTATGATGTGAGATCAGGGTAAACTGGTTTTGTATAGCTTGATGTGTGGCCGCGTGTACATAGAATGATTCGTTAGACTAATGAAATTAAAAAACATCCTAACTTAATAGAGAAGATGGTTGGCAGGTACCAACTGTTTGGAATCCAGTTATTAAAATAATAAACTCCCAAACAACATACCGCACTAAGAAAAGTCAAGACACTGTGAGTGATTACTGCGTGCATCGAAACTAATTTTTGAGTAAAATTGTACTGTAGATAAAATGAAATAACTTTTTAAAATCTGTAACGACGCCTGTCACCTTAGTCATCCTGCGACCACAATTGCTGCAAAGTATTCAAAACATCAGCAAAATCAGAAATCTAAAATATACGCGGTAGAATCAATATAAAAGTGTTTATTGATCTAATTGCTAAACAAGTTTGATTTTATTTACATTGTCACACACATAGGTTATGTTATTTTGATAGTCTGTTGTAGTATACATAATCAGCCCATTACTGTCCCAACGGTCCCACCACTGGGCACGGGCTTTTTCTCATGATGAGAAAGGTTAGGCCTTAGTCCTCCACGCTCGCCTAGTGTGGGTTGGCAGACTACACACCATTGACAACATTATTAGAGCTTTCTCAGCTGTGCAGGTTTCCTCACGCTGTTTTCCTTCACCGTTTACGCAAGTGATAATCAAATTCTGATCCACATATGAATCCGAAAAGTACTACTAACTCCCCTGTACGGATGGAAGCGTTCAATCACTAGGCCACCACTGCTCTTGTTATATAGTATTATTTGGTTGTTATTACTTAGCAATTTTTTTTAAGTTGATTCAGCTTACGGTCTGTATTTTAGAAGTCATAAATACAATTATCTAACTATATTAC
Organism: Diloba caeruleocephala; assembly: GCA_947459985.1. NCBI lineage: Eukaryota > Metazoa > Arthropoda > Insecta > Lepidoptera > Noctuidae > Diloba > Diloba caeruleocephala. The sequence goes on along the minus strand of OX381612.1, from coordinate 21,883,003 downwards.
ATAAAAGCGTGTAGATATTTCTCATACCTATTAGTAGTCAAGTTTTATTAGCCATACATCATTTTATAAAGGATGTCACTAGATGAATATGATATATTATATTTTTTATACAGTATTGATTAAAAATGCTCACATTAATTTCAACTGTGGTGTTACTATGTTCATTGTTGATTTAGATTTTCAATTATGAATGGCTCCTAAGGTAAACATGTCAGATCTTAACATTTCAAACGTAAAATAATGAGACCATTTCCTATACTTATACGGTTAGACCCGCGTTTAGCTTTGTGAATTAAACTATTTTGGATCGTTAATTCAATTTGGAGTTTCTTCGACTGATTCCGTTTCCTGTCGGGTAATTTCAAAGACACATTGACTAATGCACTGAGTGACTAGCTTGGACAACACGCAGAAGGCTGCTGAACAATAGATGGCATCACGTGCCTTAGTATCGCAGAATTATCCTGTTAACTGTATAAGTTTCAGAAACGCTACTAAACAACAGGTTGCGCCATGTTTCGCTATTATTTACTCGATGGCAACAATAATATATGACAGCCCCCAAAGCGTCCACCTTTCACCGCCTCTATGTAACCGAACCAAGCTATTTGTACTAAAAATAAATACGCGTCGAGTTGAGAACCTCCTCCTTTTCGAAGTCGGTAAAAATCAAGCAAAACTAAACATGATGTAGGTAGCTGGTCTTGGTAGGTAGCAACCGCAACCTGTTGCCTTGTTATTATATAATTAAATGTTCTAAATAGATAGGTTAAAATCTACTAAGGTTACGTTAACACTTCTATTATTTTCATGAAAGCTTTCACGTTTATTTAAAAAAAGAAGGAAAGTACAAACTTTGTTTTAGTGTTTGAATGATGTCTCATTTTTACAGGTGTTATCAACGAAGTCCAAAGATTTAAATCTTTGGCGAAGATCGATAAATTTGAAGATGACTAATATGGTTAATAATTATGCTAATGTGAAGATGGCTAATATAGATATGACTAATATACTAATGGATTATACATACAATTCCACGAAAGACATTAAGTGAACCCAACAAAACGGAATCCGACCAGGCAGTATGTTCAATAGACTATAGCCTGCCCAAATGGCTGAAAGAAAAAAAAAATTGTTTATACAGTTTTTTTTTTGTATGGCAATTGTTATAACATTTTGCCAGTGTCAAGATAAGGTAACTGGGTTCATATCAGGGGGGTGAAACTCTCATACAAAGAGTGAGTACGAAAAGTTGCATCGAAAGTAGCGTCATCTCCTGCCTGCAGTCGGCACATTTCATATTAAGTTTTATTCAAAATATGACTAGATGGCAGGAGTACCTTATCGGAAGTACCCAAAATAAATTTATTTAATGTTTTTTTTTGGTAATTCGTTCTTAAATCTCTTTTTTGTGATATTAAATAAACACGATTTCGTTTATTTAATGTCGACAAACAATAATATGTTTATTATTAAAATATCATCACTTCACAAATGGTCAAAGAGAAAAGATACCTACCTACCTTTTACAAGTTTGTAAACTTAATTTAGCTGGTGTTTACGTGTTTGCTATTGGATTAGATTATTTTACGAGTGTGATCATTTTACGTTGAATTTCTTGTAATTTTTTAATAATCTCGCACTGAATTTTATAATCCACGGTATAAAGAAGTGAATATAACTTTGAATGTAAAATTTTCTTAATATGATAAGAATGACCTAGTTTTGGTAAGCTTATGATTATTATACGAAAAGAATAATAAAAAAAACATTGAAACGTTTCCCTTGTTTCTTTTTTGTAGATCTATTCTAGTTTCGAGAAATTATTAGGTCGGTTTAAATTGCAGACTTTTTTCAATATGTCTGCGGCGCAATTTAAACGATCTAGTGATATTTTCATACAATAAACAAATATTACTAAAAATACTTCTGGAGAGGCACGCTACCTGCAGGATTGTTTCGGTACTAAATGAAAACGTAGCGCCATCTGGTAGTTAAGGTCGCATATTGGATTATTGTGGTCTTAGAGCTGCGCATCTATGGCAGTATTAAGTGTATAGTCTATGGTTCATATGAGGTGGCAACTGGCAACACTGGAAGATTCTCTACACTTCAGAACACAGAGCATAGACACAGAGTACCTTTTTTCAGAAGTCTAAGAAAAGATTCCTTCGTTTCCTTGTGGAGCAAAGAGTATAATAATGTGGAGCCACTAGGAATAGAGCTGAACTTGTTTTACGTCCAATATCTTAAATGATAATATTTTTGTAACGTCATGAATAATTTATCACTGTACTTTAAAAAGTTTTTATAGCCAATCATGAGCACCTTAGACTGTATGTAAAATTTCTTTAGATTGTTGAATTTGATTGAAACACTACTTAATATGAGTTCTATGCACAAACATGTTTAGTTTCAGATAATTGTCGCACGAATTCTGAGTTTTCGGTGAGAATTGTAGTCTGTGATCATTATTTAACCAAGCCGACACCAGGAATTGACGTGATTTATTCAGATTTCCGAGGAGCAGACATAAAACAGGTAAAAGTCACACTTAGGGCTTAAATCACACTGGCGTAAACACAAGTATCCGCATTTCTCAAGCGTGAATCATGGTGCCCTTCGTGTTCTGTATTGCTCCGCAATATTATTGCAATATTTTATATCATCGCAATTATCAACAGTGTTTAAAAATTATTTTTATTTATTAATATATTAATATTAATACGTGAAGAAAAAGCTTTGTACCCCTTAAGAATATTGGGTGCACAATGGATTGTGAGATAGGGCCATAGTTAACATTCATATGGAGGAGGAGTGCAGAAAGTTAAAGTATATGTATAAAAAAGAATTACGGTCGAACTTCGACTACTAGGGCAGCCGCTAGTAATAATAAATCAGCCTGCGACTATCCCACTGCAGGACATTGATCACCATGTGTTCTCACTGTATGTTGGTGATTTCAGATTCATCATCATCATGTCACCCACAGGACGTCCACTGCTGAACAAATGCCTCCCCCTTGGATTTCCACAACAAGAGGTTACATGGCCCCTCATTCAACAACTCCCAGTGACCTGCACCAGGTTGTCTGACCACCTCATTTGAGGTTGTCCCTCACTGCATTTTCCAGTATGCAGTCTCCACTCGAGAACATTTTTCCCGAGTGGCCATCAGTTCTACAAGTCCGCCCTGCCTTTTGCCACTTGAGTTTGCTAATCCTTTCAGCTATGTTGATAACTTTAGTTCTTCTACGGATCGCCTTCTTTCTGATTTGATCTTGTATAGAAATAAGCATAGCTCGCTGAGTGACATTGATCTTTCTTATGAGGCCCACAGTGAGTGACCACGTCTGTGTTCCATATAACATCACTGGTAACACACACTGGTTAAAGACTTTCGTCTTGCGGCATTACGGTATTGTTGACGAATAGACGTTGCGTCGTTTCTGGAACGCTGACCAGCTGAGTCGGATTCGACGATTGACCTCTTTCTCGAAGTTGGACCTACCTAACTGGACCGTTTGTCCTGAGAGACATACTCGTCAACTACTTCGAGAACAGAGCTCCCGATGCATATTGGGATAGGCACAACATGGGCATTCGACATGACTTTCGTCTTGCCTATGTTCATTTTAAGGCCCACCTGTTGGGAAACTCTGTTGAGATCATTGAGCATTGTGCTGCGCTCTTGCAGCGATTCTGCCATGACTACGATGACGTCGGCACATCGAAGGCCAGTGATATACTCGCCATTAATGTGAATGCCGAATCCTTTCTTTAGTAGCTTGAAGGCATCTTCCTTTGCAGTGGTGAACAGCTTGGAGGAAATGACACCTTACACCCCGTGCTCTCTTCATGTAATCGGACTGAAATGGTAGCGTACCTATATAAGCATTTCAACACTTCTATGTACTGAAAGTGAATATTGTTCAAACAAAAATACTAAAAACGCTATTAAATGACAATGGGGGTGGGGTGGGGTAGGAGGGTAAAAACCTATTCCCATACCTACCAAATATACAAAAAATTAAATCATCAAATTCAGTCGAGCCATTTTGGAGGAGTGTTGCCACAAGCACTGTGACACAAGATTAGATATATCATTAGTATATAGTAATGTCTTAGGTTTTAGTACATGCTTGGTTTTGACCCGCTACCTGGTGCTTTAGAACTTGTATACCTGTGGGCCACCACAACACGTAGCAAACTGTAGGATAAAACCTGCACTAGCTTATTTCTGCAGCATGTGCTTCTTTTTTTTTAATGTTGCCTCGCACTAGGATTTCTCCTGTGTCGTGGCCTCGTGGGTGCGTTTACATAAATAAATTCCACACATAAACCGACACCGGCTCCGCTCTTTCTGAAAAAAAAAAGACACAGAACAACAACCTGCAGATCATACATATATTTGTTACGTGCGGGAATCGAACCCACGACCCGGAGCGCAGCAGCCGACTGCCCAGCCACTACACCAACCGTGCTGTCTTTCATATGATACTATGATTGATGGCAAACAACGAACATATATATTACCCATTGGCTCTGCTTACATTCATTGCATACACAAGTAACATACATCCACTCTCACTAATAGCTTCTCTAGTGATTTTAACATGGCACCATACTGTAGACATAATTGAAATGATATGATAACCTCTACACAATTAATAATGGTATCAACTGCTAGAGAAGCATGCAGTCGTAGTCGTCGTGCGACTGAAATATTGAAATGGAAAAAATAACAGAACAATATGGCATTTTTTTATTATTTGATTCGATTTTTCTCAAAATTCGGATTAATTTGAATTCATAATGTTAAATTCTGTACAGAGTAAAGGCTTAGGAAACTACAGCCGAGTATAGCAATTTTACAGTGATTTGGTATTTTGCCCTTCAGATGCATGCATGATTATGAAGTAATGACATTTGTAATATACACATTAAATAAGTGTAAAATAATAGTTGGTTAATATTGCAATTGCATTATTTGATGGTCAAAATATTTATTGGCGTATAGGAGGATAGTATTTTCATTTCACTTACTTTCACTAGTACACTAGATAAATATCAGTATTGTAAGAACTTAAATAATATTTCAGGTGCCTGTTCTAAGAATATTTGGACCTACCGCTGATGGGCATAAAGCATGTCTTCACATACATGGAGTGTTTCCCTACTTCTACATACCATGCCCAATGCCAAACCCAGAACCTCAATTTTTATATCAGGTAGCAGCAAACTAAGATAGTAGAAAATAAACATAACCATTTACGCAACAGTTATTATTATTAAGATCATTATATGTGCTGAACTGTGCTTACTCAATTTCAGATTGCAGCTAGCTTAGATAAAGCTTTAAATATTGCACTGAAGCAAGCAACTTCTGCAAACCAACATGTATACAAAATATCATTAGTAAAAGGATTGTAAGTGCTAAATTTAATTACTATATCTATACAAATAAATAAAATTGAAGTGTCTGTTTGTAATGTCAAATTAACAGCTTTTTACTAATTGCATATGAAAGTATGTACGTTACATATAACAAAAAACTATTTAATTTTTTTTTGTCTGTCTGTTTGTTCCGGGTAATCTCGGAAACGGCTTAACCGATTTTGACGGGACCTTCACTGGCAGATAGCTGATGTTATAAGGAATAACTTAGGCTACTTTTATTTTAGGAAAATAATTAGGGTTCCGCGTAAAAAAAAAAACCCTTGAAGTCCAATATATTTATTCTATGTGAAATGTCTATGTCGAAGTACTCTAAATTTCTTTTAAATTAAACGCGGGTGAAACAGCGGGTCCTAGCTATTATAATATATAATTAGTTGTTGAAATGTTTCCTCCTTGTTGAGTGTACTAGTGCAATAGATTTATTAGGCTTTCAATTGACAGGCCCTTTTATGGATACCACAACACAGATCACCTGTATCTAAAGGTGTTCTTATACAGTCCTGGTTTGATCAAACAAGCAGTAGAAATCTGTGCAAATGGTGCTATTTTAGGCCAAGCATTTCAACCTCATGAGTCTCATCTAAATTTCACACTACAATTCTTTATAGATTTCAATCTATTTGGAATGAGCAACATCGATTTACAGTGTGTAAAATTTCGCAAAGTAGGAATTTCGCAAAACAGCAATGATGTTCAAAGCCCTAATGAATTTGGACTTAAACCTGAAAGTTCAAGTTTCTATGAAGCAGATTGTGCTGCGTCACATATTATTAACAGACAGAGGATAGGCAAGAGAGGTGGAATGGAAAACCCTGGCTTAGAAGAAGTATGGATTCAAGAAATAGAGAGGCGAAAACAGTTGAATATGTCTCTAGCTTCAAAATCACTGTCACAAGGCAGAATAAAAACTGAAGAGACTGAATCACATTATAAAAATGAACAAATATTTTTGATTAAAATGGCAAATTTAATTGATAAACCTTTAATAATTGAAAATGACTCTAAGCTTGCAGAAAAAGTACCATATCCAGCTGAAAGTATGGAAAGTTCACAGATATTTAATGCTGTGGACATAAGTGTTCATTTGCCTGACAGTACACTAAGTGCTAGTTTTAATCATACGTTGAAAGGACATTTGGATCATAGTGCTGCTGAATATATGGATAATACACTAGTTGATGAAAATTTAGCTCTGAACAGTAGTCTGTCTCTACACCATAGTCAAGTTTCGTGTAAGTATAATTTAAAATCCTCAATTTTTATACAATGAAATGTTAGTAACCTGAGTTACAACATTTCTTATATTATTTCCTTTTACTTGCAGTAAATAATGAAGATTTAGAGCTAGTAGACATGTTGCAAGATATGGAAGAGAAACCAAAAGAAGAAGACAGTGTAATGGGCACCCCAGCAAATGTGGAGAATGATGGAGATGTTGATTTAGATGATGCTGAATATTCACAAATATTTGATGAAGAAACCATCATTCTTAATGATGAAAGGTATGTTTTTCTGCAAAAGCAGTATGTTTGATATGTTTGTTCACTATATAATTGATTGTAGTATCATGTTTATTTTAGTAAAGAATATGAAAGTGAAAACACTACCTTGTGGAATGATTCATTTTGGAGCGGTGCTAATATTCCACAACTCGATGGAACATGTGATGACGATCGTAAGTACAATATCAAATATCTAGAAAAAATCTTATCTATTTTTTTTTATATAGCTATGCAATATATACAACTTGGCACAACAAGGGCGACTCAAGTTTAGCGGTGGATTGCGATAGGCTGAATTCTTTGATTGATTTTACCTGACCTTTACACCGAAAATTTACATATTGTTGTAGATGTAAAAAAAGTAAGGAAAAGAAAACTGAGACCATTTAAACTCGGCTTATCAAGACCTAAATCTAAGAAAAATGATACCAATGCATTAAATGATAAATTGAAATCTACAATGGATTTATGTAAAATAGATGAAATAGATGTTTCAAGAGAAACTATAGGAGACATTACAGACTTTCATCTCAGAACAGTTATGAAGACAGGACACGAAAGTGTTTTAGATAAAAGTATGCACTCTGATGCAGTTGATGAAGTAAAATATGAGGTAGAAAATGAATCAATTGTAGATTTAGTAAATAAAGTAACAAAAATTCAACATTTCCAGCCTGGGGCAGCTAAAACATACGATTTAAAAAACAATTATGAACCTACTGCGGGTCCTTCCGACTTTAATGATAATAATTCATTTAAACAAACTTTTAATGAGAATGAGAGTGATATAGAATCTTCTCCTGAAATTAAAAATATAGGTATAATGAGTTTCTATGATGTGTCTAAAATATTTGATGTATCATTAGAAGATATCAATAAAGATATTTCTAGTGTATCTCAAGAATATGTTAAAACTGAAGAACGTAAACCGAAAAATACAGAAGTGAATATACATGAAGAAATAGAAGTGAAAATGAAAACTGATGAGCCACTAATTAATTTTAAGGTAGTAAAACGTGAACCTAACATAGTATGCAAAGATTTGAAACGAATAACACCTAAAATAAAGCCTCCAACTAAGAGCTACATTTACTCAAGTTTACGCCGGTACAATTTACCCAAAGTTAGAAATCCTGAGCCATACTATTCAGATCACAAGGATGTTGGAGACAAAGTAGAAATAGGTCAATTAGTATTAAAACTAAATAGTAAACTATCGAGAGATCAGAAACCTTTTGATATAGTGTTGGACATGACCAGTATAGAGGAATGGCGTCATCTATTATTTCTGCAAACAAACGAAATGTCACAGGAATCTTCAAAACCAGATGCATTAAAGGTATTGCTGGCTGGTAACAGAAAATGTGTTTTAGAACCCGTAAGAAAACCACCAACCAGTGATAAAATCAAAAGTTGGTTATTGAGCAAAGACAAGGAGGTAAAAAAAGAAGACAGTGCAGCCAGTAATGTTGATTTTAGTAAAAACATTGATGAATTGGAAAATTCACAAGCACTAGGTCTCAATGAAATTGACAGCAGTATTAGTTTAGAAGCCAATGAGAAGGTAAGTTGAAGAATACTTGTTATACTTCACTTAAACCATTGTTATTATCATTATTTTTTTATGCAGGAGACAACTAATTTAAATAATAGTCTACAAATAACAATGCAAACCGATGGGTCATTTTTGTGCTTCGGTAGTGATGAAAATCGGCCTGACAGCAGCTCGATTGAATCTCCTATTGTGGATGTAAGTATTGAGATGAAATTACAGTTTCTACCAAACTTCTTAGTGCTCCTGACGTTTTAAAACTCCATTTGTCTGTTTAGGTAAATTTTCTTACAGTCATGTTTGTCGAAGTACATACAGCAGTAAGAGGAGACTTCAACCCCGATCCTATAACTGATCCTATCCAAGCTCTATTCATAACAGTAACAAACGATTGTCCATCTGGTCATCGCTTGGAAAAGAGTATCACAAAAATTATAGTCATCGAAGAAGTTACACCAATAGCATATTTAGATAGATGTATTTTTAACATAGATGTTACATATGTCGACAATGAAAGGAAACTATTAGAAAGAATCATAGAATTAGTGATCGAACACGATCCAGATATAATGTGCGGGTATGAAATAGAAATGAATTCTTGGGGATATATATTGGAGCGAGCGCAAGTTTTAGGCATAGAGGTCGTTAAAGAAGTGTCCCGCATAACTGAGAAGTATCGACAAAAGCGATGTAGAAGCGAGGACAATGATTTTGAAGGCCGAATTATTGGTAGAATTTTGTTGAATGTTTGGCGTTTGTTTCGGCATGAAATGGCACTATCCAGTTACAGTTTTGAAAACTGCATGTACGAAGTGCTGAAGGAAAGAGTCCCAAAATATAGTTATGCCCAGTTAGCGACGTGGTGGCGTGAGGAATCTAGGATATTACGATGGATACCTGTTGAATACTATTTGACAAGGCTGTCAGGGACTGTGAGGATGCTACATAAACTTGATATTATAAGTAAGTATTCCTTCAGATACAATATTCTTACATATTAGTGAAATAATTCTCAAAAATGAAAAAAAAACAAAAATATGTCGGCAACGTCGTACGGTTTTCAATTGTTTTTTTTTTAGGTTGATCTAATATTCTCATACTTTAGACCATTGATGATTGATGTCCTTCTTATCCCTTAAATTAATTAAAATATTCATTTAGCCGTGTCCGCACGGAGCCTGGCATTGTGCGACGTATTGTGTCTCAATTTGGAATACACTTTAATGTAATTTTTGTAATAGACCGTTTTTGAAGTTTGTTTATTGATCTAGCTATGCATAAATATTCTTAACCACTTTATATTTTTATCGACAAATATTTAAATAAAGTCATACATAATAATCTGATAAACATCAAATATTTAAATAAAGTCATACATAACTCGGGACTCCATTCTCGTAGATATTGGATCCCATTTATATCTAATATCATTTTTGACATCTTGCTTCTCCCCTTTTAGGGATTATTTTCGTAAAATCTTTTACAGGACGCGCATGTATAAGGAGCCTTTTTTTATTGATCCGGTGAAAATACATCATGTTCTTTCTCCGCCCTGGGAGAGGGTGGAGGGATATGCCGGACTCCTCCTGGCTAAAACCACCGGAGTGGTCATCTTCGGCACCAAAGGATTCCCCGAAACCTCGCTATGCGCTGTGCTGCGCACACAGTGGCGCGTGACCACATGCGCACCACCGTCATCCCGTGGGTCGCTTGATATGAGTACGCAGGTTTCCTCTAGGCGCACTCGCGACCCCCGCCACGTACAAACGACAGGGGGCTCAGGCGTGTAGGACACGGGTGCCGTGGTGGTTGTCACCTCGGCTCAGCGACCTTCTTCTGGAGCATGACGCTCTCACAGAAGGAGACCACCAACTTGCCCGATCCGATCGACCAGGATCCGCTGCTCGACGGCCCACGCAGGGCACTGTCCAAGCGCCCCTGACGGCACGCCTTCACCGCTCTGACGGAGGGAGCGTGTTTGGTGATACACCCACGCATCCATCTCCGCCAGGATATCAAAAGGCGGAAAGCGCGCCAACAGAGTTGCCGCCTCAAAGGATACCGTTCGGTATCCTCGTGTGATCCGTATAACCGCTCTACGCTGCAGACCATGAATCTTGGTTCTGCAGCGCTGGACGCCTGAGAGTCGAGTTGACGAAACAGGTGCCCCATAGAGGGCCACGAACCGCACGACTCCCCCGTAGAGGCGGCGAACTTCTTCCCTCGGTCCCCCGAGATTAGGCAGTAGCCGGTGCCAGGCACCCACTATCCTTTCGGGGACAAAAAGTGCTCCTCGAAGCCCCAGCGACTGTCCAGGGTGAGCCCCAGGTATTTCATGTACCGGCCCACCCTGATTGGCGCGCGTCACCAACGCGTATCTACGAACTGGGAGGCTCCCTGGTCAGCGGCAGCTTGTGGAACCATAGCGCCTCAGTATTGTGAGGCATCCGCAAACCCAGAGCGTGGATTTCGGCCACGACAATTGCCTCCGGAAGCTCGGCAAGCCGGATGGTTCCCTCGAAGGACTACTTGCGTGCCAACACAAGAGTGTCATCAGCGTAACAGACTAAGCTGACGCCAGCGGGGAGAACGATACGCAGGACCGTATTGTAGGCGAGGTTCCATAATAGGGGGCCGAGAACTGACCCTTGTAGAACCTCGCATATAATATCCCCCGCTACCGTCCCTGCCCACGTAGCGAACCGTTCCGACAGCGAGCGGACGCGAAGAATCGCTTCGATAGTGGACCGCCGCTGCCGGAAGCCATACTGGCTGCCGGCCAGGTCGGGACCAACTCGCGACAAGTGCTCAACGAGTCTTCGGGCAATTATTCTCTCGAATAGCTTTGAAGCCTGGTTCAGCAGGCAAATGGGACGGTACGCAGAGGGAAACTCCGCGGCCCTTCCTTCCTTCTTCAAGAGAACCAATCCGACTTCCTTCCAGCCGGACGGGAACATGTTGCGACGGAGGCAGCTGGTGAAAAGCCGTCTCAAGCGGTCCCCAAGGGACTGCAGTGTATACACCCACGCACGACCCGGATTGCCATACGGCCGGGTGATATATAAGGAGCCTACTTGGTTGGATATTTAAACATAAAAGAACGGTAGAAGCTACTTACCAACATTTACATCTCACTCAAAAAACCTAGGATTTTTAACTCATTGCGAAACAAAAGATGAATAAGTTTTATATCACGGTTGGCGCAGTGGTTTTTCGCCATGGCTCGTGATAAATATTTATGGCGCCAACAGATAGTGGTTTCGGGTGTGGGTTCATGTGCATGTGAAAAAAGCCTGTAAAATGAATCCACGATTGGACTGGATCAATTATGGTCATTCGGTGTCTCTTTTTATGACAACACAGTGACGACGACGCAAGTCAAACGCCTGGCGGTAAGCGTCACGACTGCCCATAGCAATCAATTGTAATTATTTCACGTATAGATTGCCATAAAAACAATGTATGCATTGCGATTTTTATTTGGAAAAAACACAAAAAGCTGAGTTTCTTTCGACTTCTTCTCAGAGGTTTTCATTTAGTGAAATGCCCCCCGTTGTTTCAATATGACGTGTAAAAGTGTCTGCTATGTATGCTATGCTAATTACGGAATAAACGATTCTATTCTATTCTAAATGCTACCCAGAACTAGTCCTGCGTGGCACCACACTGCGCTCGTCACCTCGTGACATTAGTTATTTCGTCTCTTATGCCCAGTAATTTCACTAGGTACCTACAGTGCCGAGGCGGGGACTCCTGGCGCGCCTTCGGCCTTTCGACATCCTGGCGCATCTATATGCATGAGTCTGTGATCAGACATGCTCCTTCCGCCAGAACGGCGAAAGCGTGCCTCCAGGTTCGTTGGACAGGCTGAAGCGGCTGGCCCGGCGTCGCGCTGTCGAGATGTGGCGACATCGCCTAAGGTTGCAGGGGTGCAATTCCTTAAGCTCAAACATCCATACATCCTTGAATACAGAATCAAAATAACGGTGTAAAACCAATTTGGTATTCGCTAAGACATTATTGAAGCTATTCGAGGACACGTTGCAGACGACAAGCCATGATAAGCCATATAGTCTTAGGGAATACCAAATGGGGTTATCACCGTTATTTCAATTCTGTATTGAATGATGTATGTTTGAGCTTAGAAAATTGCACTCCAGTTCACAACCAAGCGCGTCGTTGAGGCCATCCTGCCGCTCTTCGGAGCCTGCCTCAGAAGAAGCGAGCGAGTCACCTACCGCCTGGCGCAGGTGTTCACCGGTCACAGTTGTTTCGGTGCGTACCTGCACAGCATAAGACGCGACGCCACAGTGCCACCATTGTGGAAGCGACCAGGATACAGCACAGCACACATTCGAGGAGTGCCCTACGTGGGCTGCCGAGCCGCGGATCCTAGTCGATCAGATCGGGCAATGGCTATGTTGGCAGAGCATGAAAATTATGGCACAGTGGTCTCCTTCTCCGAGATCATCATGCTCCGGAGAAGCCGACCGGTCCCGTACGGAGAAGGACGAGACGGCGCCGGAGTAACAACCGCCCTCGCGCCCAGGTCCATAACGCCTGATCCCCCTGCCGTCGCTGTATGGCAGGGGGCCTTGGGGGGGTAGTGGGTGCGCAGATTGAGCGTTTGCGTGTTCATAAAAAGAGTAACCATGGAGTTTCTTGCCGTTCTTCTCCATAGTAAATCTAACGTGGCAGTTGCCACGTTAGATAGACAGGCACTTATAAATCTTTGATACTAGTTAGTCTCAAAGATTCATAAGTGCCTGTATATGGTTTACATGAATAAAATATTTTTTATGTTTATCATACCGAACGACCGCCGGGAAGACGGTGGCGCGCACGTGCTCACGTGTCGCCGTGTGCGCAGCACAGCGCCCAGCAACGCATGAGGGAAGGGGCGGCTCTAGTGTGATCTTACGAGGACCTGGTGTCCCCCTTCGGTGCCGAAGATGACCACTCCTATGGTTTTAGCCGGTCGTAGCATGGCATGCCCCTTCGCCCTACCCCGGGGCGTAGGAAGTTCATGAAGAAATTCAACGGGGCGTCAAATAAAAAAATAAAAGACGTACTTATAGTGCCCTTTACACTTCACAGTAATGTCTACAGTTTACATTACTGCTTGGCGGCAGATATATAACACTGCGGTGGTACCTATCTAGCCGGACTCTTGCTATCAGACTCTATGAGGGACCTGCCACCATATTATTTCTGTGTAGATCGAACGTCAGAACTGGCTCGGCTATTTGGCCTGCAGTGGTGGGAGGTACTGTCCAGGGGCTCTCAGCTCCGCGTCGAGTCTCTAATGCTGCGGGCGGCCAGGCCCCTCAATCTGGTGGCCCTTTCGCCCACTGTGAAGCAAAGAGCTACCATGCGAGCACCTGAATGCCTACCACTTATATTTGAACCAGGTATTTGTAACTTTTTAAGTTCACACACGTTATTTTCTATACCCAAAACTTGGGTCGCATTTGTTGGTTGGTTTGCCTAGTAGATATCTGAAAAACTTGTGGAACATTTGCGAAGGAGCTTCAATTCAGGACTCTTGTGTGACACGATCACGTGATTGACCCAAGCATACGTCATGAGGTAGTATAACGAGCAACAAATAAATATAGCCTATCATAGTCCAGGAGGCTTACCATGAGCTCTTAGTACTTTGTTTGATTGATTTGTTTTGGTTATAGCTACACACGGCTACATATCAAGCAATAAATTTCCAGTATAGGCTGATCTTGGATTGTACGGAAAACCGGAATTTAATATTTAATACACACACATATTATTTAATAATTGTACGGAAATTAATAGCTTGACATGTAGCCGTGTGTACATATAACCAAAACAAATCAGTTGATGTCTTCAATTTACTCGTATTAAGAGCTCATGGTAAGCCTCCTGTTCAAACTATGTGACTTAGCAGTCACAAGAATAGACTGATATAATCAGGTCAATAAGATTATCATCACCATCGTGATATCAGCCGAAGGACGTCCACTGCTGAACAAAAGCCTCACCCATAGGTTTCCACTACGACCGGTTATAGGGGCCGGTTGTTTGTTTGTGTCGTCATTGGGGAGAATTTGTCAGTACTCATCACGCTTGGCAGGCGGGTTGGTAAGCGCATTATGGTTACTGTTCTACGGAAGGTGTGTTGCTTTCCATCGCTCTGGTTTAGTTTCCCTTAGTCGCCTTTTACGACATCCACGAGAGGAGATGGAGTGGTGCTATATTCTTAATCCGGACACCACACGGAATAAGATGGCAAATTTGTCTAATGTGTTCTGACAGAGTTAGACTTACTGACAGTGTAAAATAATTTTATACGACTGCTGAGCGTCAAATGAGAGCATTATGACACGCGGCCTTCTAACATTACGTCAAGAGCCGAGCGAGATAATGGCTGGAGTGACAAAAACGCGAGAATGTTAGTTTACTAATGTAAATAGTAGTCAAACACAAGCCTCTTCAATATAAAAAAGTAACGATTTCGCAAGTGCGATTTTTATACATTGTCTTTCTTGTTTGACCGTACTAGGCTTAGTTGTGCACCACCGAACATTCAATACTTAGGAATCAATCATCAAGTTATTGGATTTTGTGTATAATGTGTTACATTTTCTTTTGTTATTCGTATCAATATAAATTAGTGTAAAGAGTGTTCTTTTTTTAACAGAATCTCGGTTTTACTCGGATCCTGTCATTGTTCTGGACTTTCAAAGCTTGTATCCATCAATGATGATCGCTTACAACTACTGCTTTTCGACGTGTATCGGAAGAGTGCAAAATATTGACGGGTACAATTAAAATTTTCTTCGTATTTTATGTTATAATATATTGCAGTATTGGTCAGAATAGCCTTATGAAGCCTTATGAAGATTCGTGCATTTAGTCCCAGTAACCGACTCATTCAATTAATTTTGGTTTTGTTGCCAACCTTATGTCAGTTGTTCAAGCCGCTCAAAGGCATCCGACTTGGCTTAGCGATTGCCGTCTAATGACAAAAATCGGAACTGACGTATAAGGACCCTGCGAAGTACGAAGACGCTCAGTTTAAATACCACTATAAGTTCAACCATCCATCAACTGATCGCGTCTAGTGTTTCCATCACCGATTGTTAACCGATCAGTGACTGTAACTGGCTATGAGCGCTTTAACAAACTCGAAATTTTTTAAACTATAATGGCAGGTTAACTTTTGTTTTTCGTGCTTCAGCGATACAGCATATGAATTCGGTGCATGGCGGCTCAGAATACCCAAATCTAAATTGGAAGGTTTGGTGAGAAACGGTTTGGTCCATTGGTCACCCGTCGGAGTTGGGTTCGTTAAGGCGAACGTACGCCGCGGCGTCTTACCTGCACTGCTGAGGCGGATCTTAGCAGCAAGACAAGCAGTGAAAAAGAATATGAAAATGCAAACGGACGAAACTGTAAAGAAAGCCATGCATTCCAGGCAATTAGGTAATATACACTTTCTCCAAAGTCCTAAGCAGATCAATTTTTTTTTCTACCATTTCAATGATGATCTCTTTTTAATTAAGACAGCTGTTTAGGTCCTAAGCTTGTGTCCTCCGCTCTTGCCTCGTTATTAATGTAATTCGATTAAAGTGGTAAGCTACCATAAATTTTATATCTGAAACTGCAAGTTATTACCAAAATATTGTATATAATAATGCATATTGTGAACATATTGCAGGTTTAAAGTTGATAGCCAATGTCACATACGGTTACACGGCGGCAAACTTCAGCGGTCGTATGCCGTGCGTCGAGGTCGGTGACAGCGTCGTAGCTAAAGGACGTGAGACGTTAGAGCGAGCTATCAAGTTGGTGCGAGAGAGCACGCAATGGAACGTGAAGGTAAAGAGTACAGTTATTTGCTATCGGTGAAAGTATGTCAAAGTATTATTAACACTAGCACCCTTCTTGGCAGTAAAAGTAATTTAACAGGTGCATTGACCAGGGAACTTTCCCAGATTTAATAAAATTTTGTAATGTACCTTTGTTTAAATCTGGTAATACTCAAGATCCTGAACATTTTAGGCCAGTATCCGTTCGGCCGGTAATTAGCAAAGTAATTATGCTATTTGCGGTTTCAATCACCGCACGGTAAATATAAATGTATGAACTACAGATAGTTTGGGTGTAAACTGTATGTACCCACGACAGAGGAGAAATCCTAGGCAACGTTTTAAAAAAAGAAATTGCCTTAACACACCGGCGGCAATATAAAAAATGCGTGTCGTGCGTCGAAAAATTAGAGATCGCTCCA
This sequence comes from Diloba caeruleocephala, assembly GCA_947459985.1. Lineage (NCBI taxonomy): Eukaryota > Metazoa > Arthropoda > Insecta > Lepidoptera > Noctuidae > Diloba > Diloba caeruleocephala. The sequence goes on along the minus strand of OX381612.1, from coordinate 21,866,221 downwards.
TGATTTATTTCGACTTTCGTTCCGGTCTTACGGCCGAAATTAATAATCAGTCGAATCCAGAATCTTCAGTTTTACGATTTTGAAATTCATCCGTTGTTGTGTTACGGTCACATTTAACACACAAAACAGACATATCCGAAATCCAAAGATTTTGGATTAGATCGACTATAGATTTCGACCGTTTATCAACAACAGTGTTATGACGGACATTGATTGGTATTTCTTATAACTCGGCGTGCCATTGTTTATAACTGGTTTAATGAGTTTATTTACTTACTTTGCTTTTTAACCCTGTGGATGACGTAAAAGCCGAATAAGTGAATCTAAACCAGAGGGATATACGGCAGCGTCCCTTCTGTGGAACAATAGCCGTATTGCGCTCACCAACCCGCCCGCCAAGCGTGGTGAGTATTCGCAAATTCCCCCCAAAATGACGACACAATAGTGTAAATCTAGACTAGGCAATAGCTTTAATACTTGCGCGCAAGCACAAGTATTTCATTATAGCATATTTGAGTCATTTAGCACATGTATTTATGTGGCGGGATTGAATATTAGCTTTAAGTATAACTGTAAGTTATAATATATACAAAATATTCCTTTTGTAAAATAAGTGAAATATCTCAGATGTTTCCCCCGAAAAGGCTTGATATGCCAAAAGATCCTAGGATCTTTTGGTTTACCCGAGCGGCAGTATTACGACTGCATCCTACTAATATTATAAACGCGAAAGTTTGTAAGTATGGATGGATGAATGGATAGATGTTTGTTACTCTTTCGCGTAAAAACTATTGAATGGATTTTAATTAAACTTTACAATAATATAGCTGATACGTCAGAATAACACATAGGCTACAATTATAAAGATATTGTGTGAATTGTCCAAAATATGACGATAAGTGTCAAGTAAGTAGGAAAAATCTACCATCTGCGAGTTATTCTGGCGTGCGCTGCCAAAACCGCTAGAGTTACACATACGTAATATATGATGGAAATGTTTATCTTAAATAGTCCTACAAAAAAGCCCGCCACAGTATATGTCTATATCTTATGTGTAAGCCATTATAGCAAAAATTTGTAAGCCATTATAGCCAAAATAGTGAACAAGTCGCATTTTCAATGACGATCAACAAATCGCAGGGTGAAACCATAAAGGTAGCAGGCATTCATTTGGGCACGCCATATTTTTCTCACGGTCAGCTCTATGTGGCTTGCTCACGTGTTTCCAAAGCGAAAAATCTGCATGTTTATGCTGAAGGAAAAAAATTGGTAAATATAGTTTATAGAAGCATACTGCAGTGGCTACCTATGGGTCTATGATTAGGGCTCTGCAGTGCCTAATTACCGTATTTCTTATGTTGACAATATTGCCAGCGACTGATAACTTCTCAATATTGTCAGGCTGTTATATTTTTCAAATGCGACCCAAAAAATATTTATGTGATAATTTTAATGTCATAATGTTAGTTCTTTTCTACGCCACCTGCTACTACGACATAAGCTACTCAAAATACTAATCCTGCGCAGACGAAGTCGCGGGCACCAGCTAGTATGACTATATATTTTATAAAACAACATTAACAGGTAATCTATGGCGACACGGACTCTATGTTCCTGCTGGTGCCGGGTGGTACCCGTGCTGAAGCCTTTGAAATCGGACAACAGATCGCCGACGCCGTCACCGCAGACAATCCGTCGCCCGTCGCACTGAAACTTGAAAAGGTAACTTTAAATGTTTACTTGAACGTTCGTTTAGTATACTATATTCAGATGTAAGAAATAATAAATTTAAACAAAAATTATTTTAATTACAACGACAATTATGTTCCATCACTAGTCTCTTGAACTCATCAGGTTATTCATGTTCCATAGGAACTGAGCTCGTCTTATTAAAACATAATTGCATTCCACAAATCAGCGGCCTGAACCGTAAACGATTTATCAATAAAATTTGTGGAATGCATTCGCATTTTAAGTCTCATGACCGAATACTGAAACGCCATTTAATATTAAGTCCCGCTTTAACTATTCCAGAAACCCATTTTCGGTAGGAAACCGGGCGGCTCATATTAAAGCGGGACTATATTAAAGTGACGGCCCGTCGACGTGCGCGCCACCGTCTTCTAATCTTCAGGTAGCTCGATAAGAGCACGCAATCTCCCCCCCATACAGAGTGGGCAGACGACCTGGTGAAGGTTGTTGAGAGTCATTGGATGCGGGCAGCATGTAACCGCTTATTGTGGAAATCTACGGGGAGACCTTTGTTCAGCAGTGGACGTCTTTTGGTTGATATGATGATGATGAAACAAAAATGACGGTTGGTGCAGTGGCTGAAACAGTCGGCTGCTGCGCACCGGGTCGCGGGTTCGATTCCTGCATGGAACAAAGATATGTATGATCTGCAGGTTGTTGTTTCGGGTCTGGATGTATTGTGTGTGGAATTTGTTTATAAACGCACCCACGACACAGGAGAAATCGTGGAGTGGGGCAAAGTTATGAAAAAAAAAAACCAGTCTACTTCGTCTTATCATTCTAGAAGTGAACTTATCCTTAATATTTATAGGTATATCAGCCATGTATCTTACAAACTAAGAAGCGTTACGTTGGCTATATGTATGAAAGTCCTGACCAAGAGAAACCCGTGTATGAAGCTAAAGGAATCGAAACTGTGCGAAGAGACGGGTGCCCTGCTGGTGTAAAAGTAAGTATTTTTATAAAATTCTTGAATACTTGTTTTAATAATTTCATGTCACTGAATGTTGTTAATGTCTATAATCAGGATTATTTTCAATCAGAGTTAAATGTTCATTAGTGCTGTTAATCAATGACACAGAGTGAGGTTCATATAAGAAGTTGGATTTTGGACACTACGTGGATGAGGGATCCTTACACCCTACAGAATCACTTTATTTTATAGCTTCTCCAGCGAGCCCTATGCGAGTTGTTCGAGAGCGGTGACATGTCCCGCATCAAACGCATGGCGATGGCGACGTTGTCTCGATTGGCGGCCGGCACCCTACCGCTTCACGAGTTGTTCTTCACTCGCGAGTACCACGGGCCTGGTGGGTACCGGCCCGGGGCCGCCGCTCCGCCTCTTGAGATAGCTAAGTATGTTAACTCGCAACTCGCAACAACGCTATATCTCTCTATATCGCTCGGCCTTACGCATGAAATGGTTTTGGAGGGTTTGGAATCTACGGAGTGGGGTGGATTCAGTGTGTGCGAACACTGCTGGCATAGGTCATGATGGGCCGAACGTACGTGGTGTAAATTCTCACCTTATTTCTAAGGGATAATTTACTACGACCGTTTAACAGGTAGTGAAGGTGACCGAGCACAAAGGCGGCGCGGCCATGCACCGTCTTAGTGTGGTGTTGGAAGGACAGTTTTTTGTCTAGGGTGAATTAGCAGCAGCTTTCGAAGTTAGCATCAAAACAATATTGGTCCATTTGCGTCAAATTGGCAAGGTAAAACAGCTTGACAAATGGGTGCCCCACGAACTTAACGGTCATCAACGCAACGTGCGCGTTGAGCCTGCCTTGCGCTTCTCAACAGGCACAGAAACGAAGGAATTTTGAGCCGCATTGTTACCTGCGACGAAAAATGGATTCTATTTGACAATCGCAAGCGCTCAGCAAGTTGGTTAGATCCAGCAATTCACCAGACCTGTAGATTTCTACTTTTTTCCAGAACTTCGATAACTTTTTGGCGGGGAACAAATTCAATACTCCAGAGGCAGTACAAAATGCCTTTGAAGAGTTTGTCGCCTCCCGTTCATCTGGTTTCTTGAAGAAGGGCATCGCTAAACTGTCACTACGTTGGCAAAGATGCATCGGTTGCATGGGTGATGACTGATGACTTTGATTAAAATATATAAAAAAATATTATACTTTATTTCGTACAAAACGCCAATTTCATAGGTAAAGACCTAATATTTAATTAGGAAATAATGATCATGAATTTTATTTATTATGTAAGTAATTTTAAAAGTTTGACTACCAAATTTTATTGATAACACTCAGTCGCTAGATTTGTTGACCACAACGTGATTATCGTAGTCTCATAAGCGGCCTACTCAAAGCCCTGCCTGCAGGGCCCTACGTGCCGTATTGTATAGTACGAATGTTTCCAGAGTCGAAATTTATCGATATGCATCGCCATTTTAGTGTTATCTTTACTAATGGGTTAGCCTGTAGTAGGCCATTTTCATATCTTGTTTTGATTATAGATTATGCAGTTAGTACGTGAAGTGTTGTTTGCGCGGAATCGGACATTATATACTGTAGACTGTAGAGTGTGGTGTGCCTGCAGACGGCTGGGCAGGCGCGACCGGCGCGCGGCGCCGCAGGCCGGCCAGCGCGTGGCGTGGGCGCTGTGCGCCGGCGCGCCCGGCGCCGCGCTCGTGCGCCTGGCGCGCTCGCCGGACGAGCTGCGCCGCGACCCCGCGCTGCAGCCGCACTGCACCTACTATGCGGCTAGAGTGCTACTGCCGCCGTTACATCGCTGCCTCTCGCTCCTTGGGGTTGACGTGTTCAAGTGGTAAGTTATTCGCATCTCTGACATTTTGATGTTACCCGTTTATAGAAAATATATTACACACTATGACTTATTAACCGGGACACCGCAAAATAATAATCACGAATCACGACAATATAAACATGTTATAAGTAGGGGATTAATATATTTTTGATTTCAGGTGGAGCGAGGTTGGATACAGTCGACAGGTGCAGCAGCGCGAGTGCAGCCGCGCAGGTGGCATCGCGCGCTACTTGTGGCGCTCGCGCTGCGCCGTGTGCGACGCCCGCAGTGCGCGCGCCGCCGTGTGCGCATCCTGCGCCGCGCCCGAAAGGGCTCAACGCTCCGCCGCCACGCTGACGCACCGACTAGCTACTACGAACAATCATGTGCAATATTGTGCTACTGTAAGTACCAAATAAGCATTTTTTTATTAATCCGTTGGCAAGAAATCGTGTCCTTCCACCGTCCGGAGAAGCGCTGGCCTGCTATCAGCTGAAACTACCGGAGTGGTCATCTTCCGCACGGAACTCGAATAATCTCCATCTAGAGCCACCACCCATTGGTTCCGTGTCTTTAGGGATGTCTCACGGGAACTGTAAAGGATTCCCCTGTTCCCACGAAGACTCGCTGTCTGCTGTGATGCATACACGGCGGCACGTGACCCAGTGCACACCACCGTCTTCCCGAGGGTCGCTCGGTATGAGCACACAGACTTGCCAATCGGCGCGCTCGCGACCCTAAGGCTCACCACCTTATAACGACACGACGCTCTCACCCATTTCATGCTTTGCTAGCATAGCCGACAATACTGCTGGCGTAGCACAGCACAACTTCTGTTGAAAACCAGCGTTGGTTGCCGAAAATCAGATCGGGCAAGATCAGCATTACATAGCATCTTGCCCGATCCGATCGACCAGAATTCGCCGCTCGGCAGCCCACGTAGTGCACTCTCGGAGCGTGTGCTGTGCTGTATTCTAATCGTCTCCACAGTGGTGCCTGTGTGCACTGTGCCATGACCTTGCGTCCTACCTAATCAGCCTGCTATAGACGATCGCGGACAAAAACATGTTACAAAAAAGAGGTAGTTAGGTACTGCAATGTTAAATACTGCTCAGCATTATTTGTAACGAGCACGCAATTAATACTGGCAACCAATGTTGGTTTTCAGCGGAATTTGTATCTTATCATTCAACTTACGTAATAAATTAATTTCAACCTTCTTTATTAAATTTATAAAATGAAATTAAATACATAGGTATATCCATAAATACATTTCTTATACGGAAGGCATACAAATAAAAAATATAGTATCACTAGTTGACCCGTGCGAATTTCTTGCACAATTTTATCGCCATTTGCATTCTATATGTAAATAGAAATAGAATTTAAAACAGTTTTAACGAAAATAGAAATATGAAACTATTTGGTCATTTTTATTTATTTATTTATATACTTACTCTTTATTGTAAGTCACATCACATAATACATAAAACATACAATATAAGTTTTTTCCCTTTTCAGTGGTTTAATATTTTTATATCGTGTAGGGTTTATGAAGACGGTTTTTTTTTGTTAAGAAGTTTTGTTTCTTTTTGGTGTTAATACATGTAAGAACTTTTTCCAATTTGGTGTCAGTATTTCACACTAAAAATAATAATGACAAATCGGTTCACTGATCTAAGAGGAATCGAAACTATTAAGACATGATCTAGATAAGTGCAGTCAAATTAACCTGTTTATTGAAGCTGAAAGGTACTCAATCAAATGTAATGAAATTTATGGGGGACCAACTCGAAAGAGAAGAGATTTATTAACGAAATAGGCTGGTGCTTGGTTGTTTGTGCCTCTTCTTTCCTATGTAGTTACATTTCATTAAATTACGTATGTACATAATTTTTTCTAATGTTAAATACAGATCTGCGCGTCGTGTTGTGGCCACAACCAATCTTCACAGTGCGAGAACACTGAGTGTCCAGTTCTATGGCGACGAATCACCGCCCAACACAAGCTTATTCAAGTCCGCGACGTTGTCGACCATTTACCACCTAAGTTTACCAGTGAAAGCTTAGACTTTTAATATTGTCAGAATATTTATTTATTAATCAATTACCTGTGGCAAAAATATATTTGTTATAATGTACTGCAATTTTATATTGTGAATGTCTTACTTCGACATTAATTGACTTATGACCGAATACTGAAACGCCAGTTAATATGAAGTCCCGCCCTACCTATACGAGAAACCCGTTATCGGTGGTAGTAAACCGGGCGACTCAAATAGGTTAACAGGGCTTGATATTAACTGGCGTTTCAGTATTCGGCTTTAAATGTAGAAACCATGTTGGGCAAGCAAAGAAGTCGGATTACTTGGTGGTTATTAAAATCTCGGCAGTTACGCAATACAAACCCTAGCTGCCGGAATGACTCCTTGGCAAGTGATATGACGTGGTCATGGAAAGTGAGTTTGGGATCAAATATAACACCGAGGTCCTTGATTGAGATAACTCTGCTTATTGGATCGTTGTTTAAATTGTAAGTATATTCTATAGGATTCCGCATTCGACCAAAACTCATGATGAAGCATTGGGATGGATTAAACTCCATTTTATTGATATCGGCCCATTGTTTCATAGCATCTATATCCTCTTGAAGCGCTATGCAGTTGGACTTTGATTGTAACTCTTAAGTTCTAAATCGTCAGCATACAGCAAACAACGGGCATAATTCAGCACTTGTTGAATATCATTTATTATTATCAGAAATAGCAGGGGTCCTAATATGGAGCCCTGACTTAATCCAGAACGCGTGTGGTATTATGGTTGGGAATTATATAACCCCAGGCGTACATACTGCTGACGGTCACGGAGATAGAGATAAACAAAAGAAGACTGGGAGCAAAACCAATGACACTTAGCTTGCATAGCAATATATCGTTGTTTATTCTATCGAATGCCTTTTGAAAGTCAAAATATAAGACATCAACCTGTTGACCTCTGTCTATTCTAGTGGAAGTGAAATCAACTATAGTTACGAGGTTTGTATTAACGGATCTTTTGACTATAAAACCGTGTCCTTCTAAAATAAGCAAATGCCGCTGACCAAGGCATACACTAAAATATCCCGATGATCTAATCACCATCCATCATGTAGCCCACATGAAGAGACTATATCGACTCCGGAGCCAGATGTACGTAAGGATTGAGTGTCCCTATAAAAAATCGGAAAACTGATGTTAGCAATATTTAGTAAAAGTTATGAAAAAATTTGTAAAACAAATCCCGGAATTTGTAAAAGAATAAATTAAAAGATATAATGGTCTTAAGAGTGTCCCTCAATCCTTACACCACGATACCTGTATCTCATAAACAGTTTCAAGTAGGAGTTATATGAGAGTATAAATATTTAGTAAAAAAATTGTTAAACGTATTATCAAAAATTCAGCAGAATCAATAATCATATAAAAAAGTTACAGAGGTTTCCTATATGTCCCTCAATCCTTATTTGTAAGGATCGAGTGTCCCTCGAGATCGGCGAAATTACTAATTTTACAAAATATGTTTTTCTATTAAAATTTAGTAAAAAATGTCTCATAATTTGTAAAAAGAGAATATTGTGGAAATTCACCACGGTTCTAAAATAATACCGGTAAAAGCGGTGTCCCTCAATCCTTTGATCCACGAAGACATATTTGCTCATAACTTTCCAAGTATTTTTATAATTGCAGATTTATCAATGGTAAATTTTAGTAAAAAATCTTTACTAAATTTCAGAAATGCTATTTTGTTGATTTATTAATTAAATATCAAGATATCAACTTATAAAGATTCCCAGAACTAGCAACTGTATAGAGTGACCATAAACGAAACACGAATTGGGATAATATAAAATCATTCTGAATAATAAAAAAAAAATGGAATTAAGATATGACATACAAATAAAGCCCAATTAATTCATTTGACTAAAGACAAGAGGAATTTCGTTACTTTACAAATACAGTTGGTCGAATTTCAACTAATAAATTACCGAGGAGTGAAATGAAACTTTTAATATTCAAAAGGTACTGTGCCACAGATGTAGACTAAAAAAATCTTGTGTGTATGTAGCCGCTAAGGCAGGTAAAATAAAGTTTGATTTTTGCATATAAAACGCTTTATGTAATTATCAGATAGAATTTTTCGTTACGTTGATGGCTGTATAAGCTAAAATCCCTTTGCATCTATTAAACCACATATCGACAATGTAAAAAGCGTACTACATTCGGCTCGATATCTCTGTACTAAAGGCAGCACAACAGATAACATAGGATATCAGAATATGTTTCAACCACTCCTTTCAATGAATGATGACATAATGCGGGACTACTTTTCCATTTCCCACCTAACATCCGCAAAAACCAAGCGATCCGCATGGATACCTGGTGTTGGCACTATTCTCAAACACATTTTTGGAACCATGGACGAAGATGACGCAAATAAATATAACTATGCTATTCAGACATTAAAAACAAATGATAAGAAACTTCTGCAACTAGTAAAAGAAAACATCCTTATATCAAAATCAGCAATTTACAATTTTAACGACTCAATAATGGAAATCAATAAAAATGAAAAACTACTTAATTCAATTATCGAAAACCTATCTTCTCACATCAAAAACATCACTATAACATCTAACTCGTTACTATTTAAATCCGCCATACAAGACACACTTAATGCGCTCCAATCTAGTATGTTAAGTATTTCTTATAAATTAGAAGACATTGTTAACTCTATATTGTTCGCAAATTCAAATACATTGCACCCATCGATCATAACACCGAAAGATCTGTATTACGACCTTGCTGACAATGTAAAGCATTTGCCCAGACACACCGAACTCCCTGTAAGCCTAGATTTAGATAATATACATTTAATATTAAGTATATCAGAAATTGTATCTTAGATAATAAGTTAGTCTTTACTTTGAAAGTTCCATTAGTCTCTATTGGAGGATATAATTTGTATGAAAACATTCCAGTTCCTGTACCCCATAATGCCAATGTATCAGATTCCTATGCACTAATCTTGCCTACTGCATCATATATAGCCCTAAGCCAAGATAGATCTAAGTATCTTATACTGAACAAACCGTTTGATTGTAAAACCATTCTTAACGAGATTTATATTTGTAAACAAATAAACGAATACAACGTTCAAGATAGTCCTATCTGTGAAACAGAAATTATATCAAAGGTGCTCAATTCACTCCCAAAACAGTGTAAAACTAAATTTCTTTACGGCCATATTGATATTTGGCAAACTTTAGCCAACAATAAATGGCTATTTACGCACTCTGAACCAACTAGGCTAAACATCGAATGCGAAAGTAAAATATCAGAATATACTATCTCTGGCACAGGCATACTGACACTAAGATCAAATTGTAATGATTATTGTAAAAATACGAAATTAATAAGTAGAAAATACCCAAAACTAGTAGTTAATTATATTCACTCAGATTTCAATTTAGTTAACGACTCTTGTTGTAATCTCTCTCACTTTAACATACTCAAGTATAACCAGAGTCTGCCAAAGATTTCTAATCTGAATTATGATAGTCTAAACAAAATTAATGATAAAACTAACGATGTTTTAGAAATAATAAAGAAATTGAACCTCGAAGAAATGTCATACTCACCTCCATCACATTCTATTGTATCCTATGTTTTTATAAGTCTGTTTATATTGTTCTTACTGTACTACTGTTGTAATAGGAAATGCCTGGCTCTCTATCGTAAATTCAAACCTATCAATGATAACGCGGAAAGTCATGATTCAAATACTCTCAATGCACAGCATCACGAAGACGCCATCCCACTAAATCACCAACCCCGGTTGAGAACCAACTAAACACTACTCATTCCGGTAAACTTCGCTTTTTTAAATAGCGTAAGTTTCTACCTAAGCAGGGGGTTGTTATAACCCAGCTTTGTATGCAAAACCATAATAAATAATATGAGAAGTGCAATTCTGCACTTCCCCGATAAGGATCCGGCATTACGATGAGACCAGAACACCAGTCAGTCTCGCCCCGTACTCCGATAGAGCCACACATTTCTAATAACCTAATTTCATGTAATTTCTATATCCTTCAAATATTAAATAAGTTTAGGAATAACTCGATTTCTTTTTTTAAAAACCAAAATCCTTGGCGCGATATAACAGTACGAACCCGAAACAAAAAACCAGTCACGAGTTTGGGTGTTCGAAAATGAGTTAAAGCCAACAAAAATTGTTCGTTCACGGAGTGTTGCAAAAAAAATGGTGGCCACGTTTGTCTCCAAAACCGGCCATGTTACGACTATTCCTCTTGAGGGACAAAGAACGGTTAATGCAGAATGGTATGCTAGCATTTGTTTGCCACAGGTCGTTTCTGAACTCCGTAGAGAGAACTGCAACCGCCGCATCATCCTCCATCACGACAATGCGAGTTCTCACACCGCGCACAGAACAAAAGAGTTTTTAGAGCAAGAAAACATAGAATTATTAGACCATCCGCCGTACAGCCCCGACCTAAGCCCTAATGATTTCTATACTTTCCCTAAAATAAAGAATAAATTGCGTGGACAGAGATTTTCATCACCTAAAAAAGCTGTGGACGCCTACAAAACGGCCATTTTGGAGACCCCAACTTCCGAATGGAATGGTTGGTTGCTTCAATGATTGGTTCCATCGTATGGAAAAATGTGTCAAATTTCGCGGAGAATACTTCGGAAAGCAATAAATTCATTTTTAAATAGTAATGTTGTGTCACTTCCTTGATTCCCGAAATTTTCAGTGCCGCCCTCGTATAATATAAGTTACGGGGCGCTCGCCACTAGACCGCACGTTTTTAAAGAAAAAACTTGAAAAACATCTGCACTTTTTTTTTTTTTTTTTTTTTTTTTTTTTTTTTTTTCTTGATGGCAATTGTAGCCACAGCCATTTTGCCAAGGACAAGTTTAAACAACGTAAAAGTTTGGGAAACAAGTATTATTATTGTAAATAGATCGAAATTTTGTAATCGTTACAGTTTATTTTACAGTAATGTATATACATACTTAATATTAAGATTTGAAATCAATACTAAACAAAAACAAATTATATCTTTATTTTGTTTGAAATAATAAATAGAGATAAACATTTATATACTAAAAGATTGTTACTTAATAATAATATTTGTACAGAAGTGGGAAGAGAAATATGAAGAGAAACTAGACTATTGAAAAGTATTGAATGGTCATATCGTGGACAAGCAAAAAATATATGATTCAGATCTCCAGCCTCGGCTCCACACTCACAAGCAGCATTGTCAATAATACCAAGCTTAGCCAGGTGAGCCGGAGTACAACTATGCCCAATTCTCATGCGGATTAAAATACTCGTTACTAACTTGTTAAAATTAGCTTTATAAAACCATGGTTTACAAGGTATAGAAGGTTGTACTTGGTAGTAGTTTCTACCTTTGACTCGAGCACTGGCTGTCCAAGCATCATCCCAGGATTCCTTAAGATAAATGCGTGGCAGAGCGGCCAAGTCATGGCAGTAATTTTTATATGGAAACAGATCACCACACTCAATCGCTTCCTTCGCAAGACGATCAGCTCTTTCATTTCCCCTGATACCTGCATGCCCCGGAATCCATGCGAAAGATACACTATATCCTTTTAAACTACACTCATATAATTTTTGCCTAGTTACTATAATTAATGGGGAATGCGACTGACTTTTAAAAGGAAATTTGGCCAGAGTTTGTAAAACACTCAAAGCATCTGAAAAAATTATGGTTCTCTTTAACTTCATTAAAAGAATGTACTCTATAGCCTTTAAAATTCCATAGCATTCTCCAGTAAAGACTGATGTCTCCACTGGAAACTTAATCTTTTGGACAACGTCATATTGGTGATGAAATACTCCAACTCCCACACAACTAACCGATGTAATTTTAGATGCATCAGTATAAATATGATGCCAATCGCGCCAGTTTTGTTGGATAATAAAATTAAAATGTACACGAGTGTTATTATCCGCCTTTTCAATATCTAAGTTTGAAATTATATTTGGCGTTATTAGCAATGATTCATAGCTTGAAGTAAATAAGGGGTGAACTATAGAACGGTGAGTAGGCGCTTGAAGAGACAGAAATTTACGGTAACTTATCACTAAACAGGGAGGATTTTTATAGGCCCAATAACTAGAAATATCAACAAGATCTGAGAGAGACTGCAGAGATGGAAATAAAGGGTGGTTTAAAAATTGAAGAATACGAAATATAAATTTGTCGGATAGGAACTGTCTTCGTAAGTGTAGTGGAGGTTCACCACATTCAACCTGTAAGGCATTTATTGGACTATATTTCATCGCTCCTGTAATAATTCGCAAAGCTTTGGACTGTATACTATCTAGTTTTGAAAGAGCACTTCTGTTGCAGGGCTCCAGCACATATAATCCGTAATCCATAACGCTTCTAATTAATGCGTTATAGATTAGTTTGAGGGAAAACGGATGGGCGCCCCACCAAACTCCAGCGAGGCACCGGATAATATTTAGGAGACGTTCACATTTTCCAACTATATAATCACAATGTGGAATACCCGACAATTTGCCGTCTAAGATGACACCTAAGTATTTAACATTACTTTTAACAGGGATTGGGTTATTGTCATAATTAATAATAACAGGGGGAGGTAATCTTTTTCTAGTGAAAAGAACAATAGTACTTTTGGCAGAAGATAACTGTAAGCCATGTTGATCTAACCAATTTTTGAGAAGTACTAGCGAAGAAGATATCGATGCAGAAGATTTATCTATTGATCCACTTGAGTGATACAATAGCAAGTCATCGGCGTATTGTAGTACCTTTACTTTATTATTAAGAAAAGATTCCAAGTCATGAGCGTATATATTATACAACAGCGGGCTGAGAACCGAGCCTTGCGGCAATCCTCTCCATAAATGTCTGCTTTTATGATGAGTTTCGAGAGAGATATTAATAGTTCTATCATATAAGATGTTGTAAATAAAGTTAGTAAGAAGATGTGGCACATTGAAGTTGTTGATTTTTTTTATTAGGATATCTAAATCAACGTTATCATACGCTGAATTTATATCAAGAAACGCGGCAACTACTGACTCGTTTAAGGAAAAAGAAGTCCTAACATCTGTGATAAGGATGCTAATGCAATCGATGGTACCTCTACCTCTCCTAAAGCCATATTGACTCTGGGATAATAAACTATGATTTTCTATTAACCATTCAAGGCGAATTTTTATTAAGTGTTCTGCAATTTTACATAGAACAGACGAAAGAGCTATAGGACGATAAGATGATGCATCATTGGGTGATTTACCAGGTTTCAAAATAGGTATAATAGACTGGGACTTCCAAGATTTTGGAAAATTACCCGTTATCAAAATAGAATTTAAGATATTTAAATAGATACGTAGCGTATGGTCGGAAAGATGACTAAAAAAGGAATACGGAATACCATCGTCACCTGGAGCAGAATCTTTTAAATTTAATATTATACCTTTTAATTCAGAAAGAGAAAATAGAGAGTTTAGTATAGTATTAGAACATGAAAATGAAGAATACAGCGGGGAAATAAATAAAGGTTTTGAGGGAACAGTTGGGGGGGCAAGTTTGTCTAAAAATGTATCGGTTATAGGAAGAGAAATAGATGAAGGAGACTCATTATATGCAGATCTAAATCTTCTAATATTACGCCAAACTATAGATGGGCTTATTTTTGGTGAAATGGAAGAACAGAAGCTTTTCCATCCTTCTGATTTCTTTTTCTTTAGGAAGATATGTGTTTCTTTGATAACTCTTGTAAGTTGATCAAAATTTTCATTTGTGGTTTCTTTACAATAAGCTTTTTCAGCCACTTTTCGTTTTTGAATAGCTACAGTACAGTCACTGTCCCACCAAGGTGGAGATGGAAGCCAGTTTACAGCACTTTTTTTTATAGGAAAAACCTCATCAGCAGATTCGATCAAAATCTTCGAAAAAGCTTCGGCACATAGCGGTTCATTCCCATGGGACAGTATTGGTAACGATGGGATCTTACGGTCAACGCAACTTTTAAATTGGTCCCAATAGTCATCATTACTATCAGGCAATCTATACTTAAGACGCGGATTTCGCCTCACCTGCGATTTATTTTTAAATGGAAAAGTAATTACTATAGGGTAGTGATCACTGCCACAAGTAGAAGAGAAAGTTGTCCATGATAAAGTGCATGCTAAGTTGGGAGTACAGAAAGAAATGTCAATTGCACTAACTCCAGCCGTAGGGCTGTTGCGGCGTGTAGGTTCACCAGTATTTAAAATGCATAGGTTATTGTGATCTATAATCTCAAGCAATTCTTCACCTAAGTAGGTACTTGAGGAACAACCCCAAGACATATGATGACAATTAAAGTCCCCTAAGATTATGAACGGTTTAGGTAAAGAAGACAGAATTCTATTTATTTCTGAAAGAGTATCGGATGAAGGGTGAGGAATATATACAGAAACATAACAAATATTATTTACACAGGCAGCAATAATTGATAGATTACTGCTGTGAGAAGGAAGAGGAAGATAAGAGAACGAAAAAGATTTTTTGATGAGTATAGCTACTCCACCATACCCATCGGATCTATCCTCTCGAAGGCAGGCATAACCAGAAATCTTAAACAAAGATTCTGGCTTAAGCCAAGTCTCCGAAAGAGTTATAACAAATGGATCATACTTATTAATTAAAAACAAAAGATCACTTTTTTTACCACTAATGCTGCGGCAATTCCACTGGATCAATCTGGCTGGATTGCGATCCATTATTAAATATATTTGTAAATTGATTAAACAGAGGGGCAGCGTTGTTCGGTGAAATAACATTACATTGTGTTAAAAGATTGATTAAAGCAATTATAATTTCTGTAATTGTAGGTTTACTATTAATCTCTGATTGTGAATTCAGAGCACAACCGTTACTTGGAGGAGGAATATTGCATTCTTTGATTAATTGTTCATGGGCAGCGCGATCATATTCATTCGCGGGCTTAGGAGGGTTTCGAGGTTTTAAGAATACTGTTTTTTTATATGAGTAAGAAGATGGTTGAGGTGATATTTCCTTAGTTTTTAAATATGTATTGGATGATAATATATCCGCATAGGACTTTGTAACCGGTTTGTGTAATTTAGAAGCCTCAGAGTATGAAATACTACTTTTGGCCATAGTCATTTTAATTTCACTTTGCCTAATATATTCCGGGCATGACTTACTAGTAGCTAAATGTGAACCAGAGCATAGACAACAAGAGACATATTCTTCATCCACTGTGCAAGTGTCACCGCAATGACCCTGACCACATTTAAAGCATCGTGGATTCCCTCTACAGTATGCTTTTGTATGCCCAAATCGGCAGCATTTATAACACTGTACCGTAGGGAAAGTGTACAATTCAACAGGTAGGGAATTAAAGCACATGAAAACTCGTTTAGGCAATACTTGTCCATCGAAGGTTAAAACTACAGATTGAGATGGTTTCCAGGTTGGACCATTATCGACCATCACCTTATAGTTAAGGCGGCGGGCTTTTAATATTTTACCACAGCCAATCGGAACAGTTACGTTATCGATCACCTCTTCAGGCGTTAACTCCGTAGGAACGCCCTTAATCAGACCCATTCTAGTAGTGCTGGATGATGGGATGAACGCCTTAAAATTATAATCAATAAGTACATTCGAGGAAACAAAAGAGTTCGCAGACTGGTATGATGAAAATGAGAGTGATAATCTGTTTCTTCCGATCTTCTTAAGACTCCCATTAACAATATTTAAAAAATTATACTTTTTCAGGAATCTACCAAATATAACTGGATTCAAGGTGGTGGAACCCTCTATCTGCTGCTTCTGCACATGTACTAAAAATGGGGCAGCATCCGATGAATCATATAATTTCCTACCCACAGGAGTATATGTTTTCTCGTTAGTAGTAACATTGCTTCCATTTTGTTCAGCAACCATATTCATATTTTGATTGTCTAGTGTAACATTATTCGTACTTAACAAAGCAGAAGCAGTGCTCTCAGGGATATTAATGCTAACTTGTTTTGAGTCCCGGGGCGTATCACTTTCGTCACACATGCAGTCGTTGGGAGTAAGTTTTCCTAAATCCGTACTAGTTCTCTTTTTTCGTTTTTTGTTGCAATGTTTACAAACTCGTACTGATTTAGTCCTCTTTCTCTTATTAGTGGACACGGATCCGTCTGTATCCATGCTAGATGCATCATTACTAATAGTAACAAACTGTGAAACCTGGAGGTTTGTACCACCAGGATCAACGATATCAGGGGGCTCGTTCATATTTACATATGTATAAAAAAACTTACCAAATCCGCGCTAACACTACAATATATACACAATAAAAACGATATAAATTTACATAAAACTACTCTACCGATAAATAAACTAATAAAAAATTAAAATTTAAGTTCAAGAAAATCAAAATGATAACCGCGCCAGTTTGAGTTTCCCGCCCTTTTTCCATCTGCACTTAAGTTTCACCTCCTGATTAGCAGTCCCCCCTTCTTTGGCAGTAGTTGAGTTGGCAACACTGACTGTCTTCTGTCTGTTTTAACTTTTAGGGTATGTGTTTTGTTCTGTGGTCTGCTGTGCCGAAGATTATAACAATAATATTACTACGTAAAACTAATAGGTATAGGTATTAGGTACCTCAATGTTTTCGTTACCAACTAACATTGCGCGCATTAGAATTTGTAAATTATAAGTAAACATTACAAAGAGTAACTATTATATCCAATGGTGTCCTTATGTCCTATCACTCTAGGATATTAAGTGCTGTGAATAATACTTTTGTGACCACGTAATTAGATAAACTCTTGGTATCCAGTATACTATTGTAGTCTTTGCTCTTTGTACGTAGTGCCAAAACATTGTTTACCCGTGAAGCAACCACAATCAAATTGATTGCTGAGAATTTTTACCAAAAGATAACATTATAAATCTATAATGCAACGAGACGTAGAGTTGCGAAAATTGCCCGCGGCGTCTTTGTGTAACATAGCAAATATCTTGGAGATCAACAACGATTGGCATAAAGTGGTGCCTCTAATACCAAAGGATTTGCGAAGTGAACATTTTGAACGTAAATACAATTATGATCATATGAGGTAACTAAATGTAATTTTTCTATAAACTAGTGCAAATTAAATCTTCCTAATGAACGCGCGTAGCAAAAAACATATTCGTGTACTTTGCTTTTCCATTGTCATTATAACATTTCAGATTGATTGAAGAACATGCCAAAAATACAAATAGGAAATGTGCCGAGGTTTTGTTTGACGAATGGGGCACCTCTGGCAGAGTGAGACCAACTTTAGAAACTCTCATGATAATACTACAACAGGCGCAAATCTTTAGAGCGGTTGATGAAATCGCACGTATGCTAGGCGGTAGGAGTTATTTTTTAGTAGCATGCACTTATGCAAGTTACAACATACTTTAATTGTTATTTTTATATTTCAGAGCCACCGCCACCCAGACCTGATGATGGCCCAGCTGCTTGTGTAACAATAAACTTAACAGACCTTCTAAATGATGAGAGTGTTGAACAAAGATTGAACTTAATGGCTTCAATAAAAAGTGACAATCTTAATAATTCCAGCCATGATCATGCTGTCTGTAACCGTACTACAAGGCAACTGAAAGCTACTAGTGACTTAATAAAATTTTCTGAAACTATATGTAGCAAGGATATACCTAATTTAACAGTGTTGCAAACTTTTGGCAACCAAGCTACTGCCCAAATAAAAAATTCTGATCTCATTAAGTTTCCCAAGTCAAGTGTAATAAGTTCAGGGGATTTGCCTGATTTTAGTGCTCTTATACATAAATCTAATGGGTTTAATTCCCAAACAACTGATTCCCTAACTACTGCATCTGGTACTATTAAGAGTGAATCTTCACTGGTTGATACAACACCACAAAGTGAACTTTCTCAATATAGTCCTGTTGGAAACCTAGCATCAGTACCAAACATATTTAGTATAATAGACAATGCTATATTAGAAGATAAAAAACTAGTTCATTTTGACTATAGGGATTTGGAAGATATAACTTGTAAGTTTTCTGAAACATTTGTAGATAAACCAGTTGGGCCAGTTGGTAAAATAGGTAGTGGAGGTTTTGGTGAAGTGTATGTTGGTACACACAGTAAACATGGGGCTCTAGCAGTGAAGAGAGTAAGAATGCATTTCCAAATAAGCTGTGAAACTGCTATGAAAGTATTTAACACAGAGGTGAAGTCACTTTCTCATCTCAGACATAAAAACATTGTTCCTATATTTGGGTACTCAATAGATGGACCAACACCATGTATAGTTTGTGAATACATTGATGGTGGGTCCTTACAGCAAAAAATAGCTGCTAAGGTATTGACAGAGCCTCAGAGACTCAATATAATAAAAGGGACAGCTGAAGGACTAAAATATATTCATCATAGTGAGCGACCACCACAGAATGATGACTGTGACACTCAGTCAGAGTCTCTATCTACTAGAAAAAGCTATTATCTTCATGGAGATGTTAAAAGTGCTAATATTTTGCTGACTAAAGATTGTGTGCCGAAGGTAAGACGCCTATTATGTCAAAATTAGCCAAACTACAATATTTAATCTGCTATAATTTGCTATCCACTTTGATACTATTAAGCATCAATGTTAACCTTGTGTCTACTGTGTGTTACTCGTGTTCTAAATAAATTATATTATTGCAGCTCTGCGACTTTGGTTTGGCTAAACAGTTGGAAACTACATTCATCACCACAAAGTCTATGATGGGAACTTCAGCATATATGGCACCTGAAGGTTTTTCTGGCACAGTTACACAGAAAAATGATATATTCAGTTTTGGAATAGTCCTGCTGGAATTACTAACCGGTTGCAAACCAATTATCATAGCAAATGGTGAGAACATGAACATAAAAAATTTTGTTGAAGAAAATTGCCTAAATGGAGATATCACAAATCTTTTGGATAATGTTGTTGAAAAATGGATGAGAGCTCAAAGTATATACAATCTAGCTCAAAAATGTTTAGAGCAACATAAAAATAAAAGGCCCTCAATAGATGAAGTTTGTGATGTTTTAAATGAAATTTGTAGTAAACCTTTGGAAGTTTACTAAACTGGGTTTGGAGGTGTATGGTATGGTATTTAAGACTGATGGTAAGAATATAGAGAAATTACCTAAACTAATACGAAATGGACAACCAATACACAGGGTGACAGAATTTAAATATCTGGGGCATTATCTTACCGACGACTTTAGGTATAATGTAGATATAGAGAGGAAACATAGGGCACTGGCGATTAGAGGTAACATGTTGGCATGTAGATTTGCTTGCTGCACTGACCAAGTGAAAATAACGCTTTCAATCAATCTTCCAATCTGTCAGTGTTTGTACACAGCCAATGTATAGGTTAATCACACCAAAAGATTGTTAGATCTCCTATTGTGTACAATATAACAATGTATTCAGGATGCTGTTGAGACTACCCTGGTTTGGTAGTACCTCAGAGATGTTTGATCAAGCCCATACTGACGACTTTCATGCCATTATGCATAAAAAATGGCATCAATCTTGAGTAGAGTGAGAGATAGTCACAACAGTATTATGCAAACTATTGCTGGCAGTTGCAGATCTCCTATTTTAAAGAAATTGATGCAGAGGCTGATCAAGTAAGAACAGTATTTCTGTCTCAATCAACTGTTGCATGAATTTTACATTTATTATTATGTCTGCACTTCATCCGGTTTAATACTAACAATCGTAAATAAGTTCCTTTGTTTAGGTACTAACTAAAATATGGATAAGTGGCATTTTTGATACATACATACATACATACATATAATCACGCCTCTCTCCCGTAGGGGTAGGCAGAGACCACTTCTTTCCACTTGCTACGATCCTTACATACTTGTTTCGCTTCGTCCACTTTCATTATTCCCTTCATACATGCTCTTCGGTTTAGGGTACTCTTGACCTGGCCTTTTTCCAAGACGTCCCTGATTTGGTCTTGAAACGTCCGCCTAGGTCTACCCCTTCCAGCACTTTCATTCACACTCGCCTTATACACTTTTTTCGTCAATCGTTCTTCATTCATTCTCTCAACATGGCCAAACCATCTCAGCATACCTTTCTCAATTTTTGTCACTACATCTTCTTTCAGACCACAACGTTTTCTTATCTCACTATTCCTTATCCTGTCACTCAGTTTAACTCCTATCATACTTCTTAACGCTCTCATCTCAACTGCATTTATTCTGCTTTCATGTTTCTTCTGCCATACCCAACTTTCACTTCCGTACATGAGTGTCGGAACCAACACCCCCTCATGCACAGCCAAACGAGCCTTGTTAGACACCTTCCGACTGTTCATAAAGGAGTGCAAAGCTCCATTCACCATGTTTCCTGCATTCACTCTTCTTTCAATATCACTCTCACACTTTCCATCTCTTGTAAACTTTGAACCCAGATACACAAACTCATTCACCTGTTCAATTTGTTCATCTCCAATCACGATATTGCAGTCTGTCACTGCCTCATCTCTTTCAAACACCATCACTTTCGTCTTCTTTACATTTATCTTCATTCCCTTTCTAACAAGAGCTCCACTCATAGCAGTTACCATCTCCTGCAACTCCTCTGCCGAGGACGCAAGTAATACTTGGTCATCAGCATAGAGAAAACATTTGACGAGTAACTCATTCATTCTCAACCCACTTTCATTCTCTTTTAAATCTGTCAAGCAATTGTTCATGAACAGATTAAACAGCCACGGTGACGCTACACATCCCTGTCTAACACCTTTTTCGATACTAAACCATTCAGTGTACGCCCCGTTTATCCTTACACAAGCACTAGAATCCCTATAAAGAGATTGCAGTGCTCGTATGAGGATACTGCTCACACCGTTCACGGACAATGCTGACCACAATTCATTTCTCACCACTCTATCATAGGCCTTTTCTAGATCAACGAAGGTGCAATAGCTTTTCTTGTTTTTAGCCAAACACTTTTCGGCTATACAACGCAGGGAAAAGACCTGATCCGTACATCCCATTCCCTTTCTAAATCCCGCTTGTGCATCCCATACTTTTTCGTCTGTTTCATTCACAACCCTTTCAATCAACACTTTCGCATACAATTTACCGACGACGCTGAGAAGGCTTATACCGCGGTAATTTATGCAGTCCTGCCGTGACCCTTTTCCCTTATACAATGGCACGATTACGGCTTTGCACCAGTCTCCCGGTACTTGCCCATTTCGCCAGCATAAATTGAAAAGGTGGTACAGCTGGCTAGCCACTATGCCCTGTCCAGCCCTCAGCATCTCGACGGTAATCCTGTCATACCCTGCAGCCTTACCTAATCTCATTCTTTCCAACGCTTTCACTATTTCATCCATGCTTATCTCACTTTCATCATCATTTATATCAGTTTCCATGGAAGGTGTCGGAAGTTGTACCTGCTCTTCCTCTCTTTCAAACAAACTTTCAAAATACTCTTTCCATCTCTTTAACACACATTCTTCTCCTTTTATAATGCTCCCATCTTGACTCCTGATTGTACTCAGCTCCGAGGTAGAAGCTTTTCCTCTGGCTGTTTTGATCGATTTCCAGAAAAACTTGATGTTTGACTGGAAATCTTCAGTGAGCCTCCTATCAAAATCATCCTTTCGTTCTTCTTTCTTTCTAGACACAACTTCTTTCGCTGCTGATTTCAATCTTTTATACTTCGTTCTCGCTTCCTTTATCTCGTTATCCGTTGCCTTCCAAACTTTTTGGTTAGCTTTTGTTGCTAACCAATCCAACCACGCTTTCTTCTTTTCTTGCACAGCCCTTTGTACATCTTTATCCATCCACACATTATAGTTCTTTTTGATATCCGAAATAATATCATTTATTACCTATATCCGTAAGATCAACATTTAAAACATTAACACAGCTTTTAACTACTTTTTCCCCTCTCTTTTTGGGGGAACATAATCACTCCCCACTCTGGTCATCACCTGAACAAAAATCACGTGTTACCGTGGGTATAACAACAAATATAAACTTTTGCAAGTTGGTGCGACAAAGGCGTAGCAGACCATACCTCCATACCTCATGTCATATATAGGCTATCGAAATGCTTTTATGCCATAAGGAACTCAATGGAGCTATGCTTGTTTGAATGCCCTTGTCGCTCAATCAATTGTTTTGTTTTAAATAATCTGTTTCAATAATACCACAAGGGCATAACATTTACTAGTAATTCTAAATCAGAGATGTAATATAAATCTGCTATTTACATAAGTATAATAATTTGCAGCAAATAATCTTTACCTTTACTGTTTAATAATTAAGAATTTACTAAATTTAATTATGAAATTAAACAAAGCTTACGTGTTGTTAAACAAACTTATATAAAGTAAGAACAATATCTTCAAAATTAAAATTACCATTAAGTACCAATATTATCTTTTATTTTGTTAATCCTTGATAAGAAATCTACATTTGAACACATAGAGCCAATTTCTAAATTGCTGTAAATTTGTGTTTGTTCTTCTTCAGTACACAAATTAATCAAGGTTAGAATCAAATTTTGTATTTGTAATATAGTGGTTTCATCTTTAGCCACATAGAGGATCTTGAACAGTGACGATATAATCTTTTGGTCTGTATGTAGCCTCCAAGTGCACCAGCAATACATTATCCACATTTCTAAGCACTAAAAAAAGTATTAATATCAATATTAATTATATTGGGAAACAGAAAGCATCCAATGGACATAGGATCTCCCAAAGATGTGTACACACATGGCCCATATAGTCCACTGTTAAACATGGGGATTCCAAATATCACTACAATGAGTGGTTACTAAGATATTGCTATAGACCATGCTTCACAGGCAGATTGCTGATTGCAGTATGAGCAGCAGCATCCTTGCATTCATGCCTATTAGCACATGGGAAGATACTGCTGTTTATCCTCTTGATATTATCTCTTTGTCATCTATTCTTTGCCACCACACAAATCTTTTCCATATGTTAAATAACAGCTCAAGTGAATAGAAATGTTACTTCACTTACTTATCACTTCAGTCAATTAAAAGTAGATGTCTATGCCAATCTATAGATACTTATAGGTGTTTAAAATAAAATACTGTGACCGCTTTACAGTCACCCTCTCCAAGATGTGCCTATAGATGTGGTACCAGTGGGCTGCTCTACCGTGATCATACGAGAACCTGGAGCCTCCCTTAGGTGCCGAAGATGACTGCTCCAGTGGTTTTAGCCAGTAGGAGATTGGCATACCCCTTCCCCGGGGCGAAGGAAGTTCATAAAGAATTACCACTGGGCACCAATAAAAAAAAAAACGGTAGTACATACCTTCAAAATATGTTGCATCAGTAGTTCATATACACCTTCACTGCTACACATATCTAAGTTGTCACAGATGATATCTTTAAACAATTTCTTTTTTACACAGTGAACACCATGCATTTCTATTATTTCAGTCATAAACTTTAAACAATGCACCTTTCTGTATAAGTTTGACTCTGTGTGTAATTGGTCTATTATGGTTGAAAACACATCATCTAGCTTACATTTCTGAAAATAATAATAATTAAAACACTGTTACCAATCTGCATATCAGGTTTACACAGACAGGAAGTATAGGCTTCTTAAATAAGTATCCACAAAATAGTTACCTTAACATTAGAGGGTAATAATTTAAAAAAAACCATTAAGCTGTTAAAAAGAGACTTGGTAACTTCAATATCTTTTTCAACAATGTTTTGCTTCAAACTTCTGTATACAACTTCATAGTAATTACCAATGCAAAAATCAGTAGATTTCTGCAACAGTAGGAAAATGTTAGACATACAAATATGAAAAAGGAAGACTTCCAATTACAAAAAGTCTAGTTCTAGCTCTTCTAGTTTTATATAGATTCTCATTAATAATCGCAATTGAATACACATTTAAATTACTAACAACCAAATAAAAAAAAAATGTATAAATATAAACAAAGGAGAACAGCATTGATGTTCTATTAGAAAACAGTACATACTAAACACTGTAATATAAATGCACAGCACTGCAACCCTTTAACTTTATTTGCGACGATGTAGTCATCAACCAAAAGCAAAGCCACTGGTAATACAGTTACTGGATTCAAAACTACATTAAACTCCTGAAAAAGAAAAATGCACATTACAACAGTATTAGTAAGTTATAGAATATTTTGAATGCATATAATACTGTTAGAATATACAGACATACATAATATACTCTAATCACTTGCCTTAACATTCTTAGCAAGCAAACAGTAGACTTCAATAAGACCAGGATATTTCCTAAAATCATGTAATGTCATTTTCTGGTGCAGTTCTCTTATAGATTTATCAAATACTTCTTGTGAATTAAAAAAGTCATCTTTGAGTAATATTTCTTCCAACGAGATATTATATTTAGTTTTAAATGTTTGGTTTAATTGTGCTGCGTGATCTGCAGCCTTTGTTTTGTCCGAATTCCAGGGCCCTTCAGTTTTTAATTCCATGTATAATATCAGAAGACAATACAATGTGCTTGAAACTATTTCTAATTGCTGCCTAAAGTCAACATTTTCTAATAAATATATCAGTTTAGGAAAATACTGTTCCAATTTATTATTTCTTACATGATATTCGGAGTGGTAATCCTGTTCATTATAAGGTTTGGAAAGTCTACTTAACAAGCAATTATTAATATATGTTTCCAATTTCACAAAAGTGTCTATCATTTTTCGATGTAATTAAAGTTTTCTATAAATAATAAACACACACTCATCAACGTTTACTTCTTCTTCTCTTAGATTTTGGCTTCTGTAGAGTATCTTCCACAATTTCGCCAATGTCAAGTATAAAGGCAACGTGGTACGGTGTTTAGAAAAATAATAAAATTTAATCTTTACATGTCTATAAAATATTTCACAAAAATGAAAAAATTCTAAACAAATACGTCGGCAACGTCATGTGGTTCTAATTCTCAGTTTTATTTAACGGCTATATATAGATAACGCGTTATAACGATGGGTGATTTAAAAATCACCTATTACTTTCTACGTTATAATATATTAGTTTGATATTTATTACTTCGTCGAGCGCCGCGGTTTAGTTAACGTTGCGGCCCACAACAGAGAAATAGTTACACATTTGTCCTGTTTGAGAGATTTTGATTTAATATAACTATTATTTACGTAATTAACAACCTAAACATGTTAATTTTTATCAACACTAAACTAAAATACTTATTTTTAAAGTTTCGCAATACAAACTTAATAACTTCAAAGTTCATAATGAAATAATATCAACATTTCAAAACTATCACGCAATCTCCCGTAAAATACAACTTATGACGTCAAGCGAGTCATCCGCACTGATTTTGTTCAAATATAATCGTAGATCAAAACGACTGTCGAATAAAAACAATTATATTAGGTCCTTCTATTATTTATTAGTTTCGATTGAATATTGATAAGAATCTAGCTCTTATAACTGTGCTGTGAAAGCATAATTTTGCATGTGGCATAAAATAATGTCTAAGATATATTCGTTTCATTTTGATAAGAATCTAGCTCTTATTACTATGTAGTGAAAGCACAATTTTGCATGTGGTACCTTATGAAATATGTGACGTCGGTGAAGCTGTGGTCGTTTAGTAATAAAAATAATAGGGCAACATAAATAACCGTTACAGGGATAAATTGTCCTTCCATCGTATACATAGATAGAAAGAAAGATACTTTCACCAGTGCTGCCAACCCCTACAAAATTTTTCCCCCAAGATCATTTTAAAATCCCCCTAAAAGCCCCTAAGTATTTATTAGTACCTATATGTAATACAGTTTGTTTAGGTTTACAAAATACAAAATTTTACTGATGTAGGTAGTAAGTATATAACTGACTATTTAAAATAAAACAATAATTATGCAATATTGTTTCATCATCATCATGTCAACCCAAAAACCTTCCACTGCTGAACAAAAGCCGCTTGCATAAGGTGACCGGTTACATGTCGTGTCGTCATTTTAGATAGAATTTACCAGTACTCACCACGCTTGGCAACCAGTTTGGTGAGCGCATAATGGCTACTGTTCAACAGAGGGGACGCTACTGCCCATCCCTCTGGTCCCTTAGTCGGCTTTTATGACTTCTATGAGAGAAGGGGTGATGCCATATTCTTAATTCTAAATCTAATTATTATATCTAAAATGGCATCGTCATCATCGTCATTTTTTTTACAAACAACAATTCCACACCCAGTACACCCAGACCCGGGACAACTACCTGCAGATCGTACAAATATTTGTTCCGTGCGGGAATCGAACCCACGACCCGGTGCGCAGCAGCCGATGATACAGAATACAGATATCAGCCACACCAACCGTTTGTCGTGTCGCCATTGACTTCAGAGGTGCTAGTGCGAGACACATTTTTTTATAACCGATACAAACCTTAGCTACTTGCTTTTCACATATACAGAGTATATGGACGACAAAAATGGATTGGATGGGATTGAGCTGCTCCAATGTTCAAAGGCCGATATTGACATTATTGGGTTTGATGTATCAAATACCATTGCCATTAATTTTTATTTATTTTGACATTATTTTATAATGGATTCAATCATTTCGGCCTAATGAAGTCCACTGTTGGACACAGGCCTCCCCCAAAGATCATCACAACCACCGATATGGATGTGTTTTGAGCTCATTGGGGGGTTTTGCCATAATCGCCACGCTTGGCAGGCGGGTTGGCGATCGCAGTTGAGTTGTTAATGTACTCGAAGGACGCTGCTGCCCATCCTCCGACTAATCCTTTAGTCGACTTTTACGACACCCATGGGAGGAGATGGGGTGGTGGCATTCTGAGCCGGCACCACACGGCTGGATTATATTAATTCATTTAATGACATTTGATTATCCTCCATCCTCAATCCTCAATTTGTTTAAATGACACCAAATACTTGGTTGTTTTTTTTTATATATTCACTTCATTGAAACTGTAAGTGCGAGGACCATGGGGATTAATAATTTATTTTGTTTCATTGACGTGATAGTTGTCTGGCAGTTTAGGTATGTCATGCTCACTCAAGTGTCCTGCTGATGGTGGCGTCGTGTATCGGGTCGCTTAGTTGCCCTACAATATGGTTGAGCTAAGCGACGCTGATGTATGCCTCATGCTCGTGAACGAGTGCTGTCTGTTGGGATTGGTCAGCTTAATACTGCCATGACAATTTAATCATAAGTTTTTCTAAATATCAGGCTTGTTTAGTGTGGACTTTTTAAGAAGTTTACTTTTTTCTGCTTCATTGTCCTCACATTATTTATTTTGAGAACAATGTAATAAAAAGTACTGTAACAATTATTATGATTTAAAAAGAGTAACCATGAAGTTTCTTGCCCGTTCTTCTCCATAGGAAATCAACATCTTGGAACGCGGCAACTAAAGTCTTGACGATTCATAAGTGACTGCATATGGTTTTACATGAATAAAAATATTTTTATCTTTATCTTTATGAAGGCAACTGTAAAAAGGATCCTCCCAAGCCTCGCTTTGCGCTGTGCTGCGCACACGGCGGCACGTGCCCACGTGCTCGCCACCATCTTCCCGGGGGTCGTTCGGTGTGAGCACGCAGACTCCCGAATCTGCGCACCCGTGACCCCCGAGGCCCCCCACCACTGACGGCAGGGGGCTCAGGCGTGTTGGACTTGGGAGCCGGGACGGTTGTTGCCCCGGCGCCGTCTCGTCCTATTCCGTGCGGGATCGGCCCTCTCCCGATCCCGCTCTGAAGTCTCCTTCTGGAGCATGACGCTCTAGCAGAAGGAGACCACTGCACTCGAATTTTCATGCTCTGCCAACATAGCCGACACTACTGCCGGCAGAGGAGATCTTGCCCGATCCGATCGACCAGTATCCGCCGCTCGACCGCCCACGCAGGGCACTCCTCGAGCGTGTGCTGTGCGGTATCTTGGTCGTATCCACAATGGTGGCACTGTGCCGTATTCTCGCGTCCTATTCTGTGCAGGTACGCACCGAAACAACCGTGACCGGTGAATACCTGCGTCAGACGGTAGGTGACGCGCTCGCTCCTTCTGAGCCAGGTTTCGAAGACCGGCAGGATGGCCTCGACGACGCGCTTGGTCATGAACTGCAACCGCAGGTGATGACACCACATCTCGAGTGCGCGCCGTCGTGCCAGCCGCCTCAGTCTTCGCCGCAAGGCACGCCTTCCCCGCTTTGGCGGAGGGAGCGTGTTTAGTCGTAGACCCACGCATCCGTCTCCGCCTGGATGTCGAAAGGCGGAAAGCGTGCCAGGAGAGTTGCCGCCTCGTAAGACTCTGTCCTGTATCCTCGTGCGATCCGTATAGCCAGTCTGCGCTGCAGACTGTGAAGTTTGTTTCTGCAGCGCTGGACGCCTGACAGCCGGGATGACCATACAGGCGCCCCGTAGAGGGCCACGGACCGCACGACGCCCCCGTAGTGACGGCGAACTTCCTCGTTCGGTCCCCCGAGATTGGGCAGCACCCGGTGTAATGCACCCACTACCCTATCGACTCGGGGGACGAGGCGCGCGAAGTGCTCTTCGAAGCCCCAACGACTATCCAGGGTGAGCCCCAGGTACTTCATGTACTGGCCCACCCTGATTTGCGCGTCACCAACGCGTATCCACGAAATGGGTGGTTCTCTGCTCCGCGGCAGTTTGTGGAACCATAGCGCCTCGGTTTTTTGAGGCGCTATCCGCAGACCCAGGGCGGGGATTTAGGCCACGACAATTGCCACCGCTTGTTTGGCAAGCCGGATGGTTCCGTCGAAGGAATCCCCGCTGGCCAACACAAGAGTGTCGTCAGCGTAACATACCAGGCTGACGCCAGCGGGGAGAACGACACGTACCACAAGGAGCACCTAAACGAAGGCATGAAGCGAGCCGAAAAGTACTGTCATCCAACATAGTGCCTATGTTGGATGACATAGGGTGACATTCAGAAACGAGTCTAAGCGTGTACTCGCGCTTCCATATGTCAAAATGCACTACTTACACTCATAATTGTATTCACAGACGATCGGAACACGACTGAAGCTTAGCGTAAACTAAGCGAAGCCAAGTAGTGAAAATCGACTACTTAGGGCGAATCTAGCGCCTCTAAGCCGGCAAAGGTGTGCTTGCAACAGGAACTATGAATTATGGATATATTCAAAGCTAACTAGAATTCTGACAATCAAAGTAAACAACTTTCTCATATGTCCATAATTACTACTATGGAGGCTACATTAGTCCAATATGTTCAAGTATTGAACAAAATATCGTCCTTACTTACTCGCAGCAATACAGCATGTAAGAATAATTATGTATAGAATAATAAACTTATCTGATTATTATATGACCATGTTATTTCAGTCCACATCCCCAAATTTCTTTATAATCAAGTCTGCGTCAGTATTTTTATTTCTAGTATGGTTGATGCGGAGTTTCGAATAGTCATATTTACTCGTAAAATGTTCACATATTCCTGCGATTTACAACATAAGTAGATAGATTTGTGTCAGATATTTTATTTCGCTCACTCCAATGGCATTTCATGTATTGCTATCCTTTTTGAAGTGAAAACTTCTTTTAGCGCAGTTCGCATATTTTTAGATGAGATAAAATCTCTGAACTCACGACACCGTTACGAGACGCTATTTGAAGTGAAAACTTCTTGGTTTCGCAACGCGGCGGGAACCGCCCGCTTTTTAATATAGTATTATATTTTGCGAATTAGATAATAAAATAAATACATTTATTGCTATAAAATTTTCACTTCTGTCGGCACTCCCGTTGTGCAACCCGTATTTTTTTTATGCCTGACTACACAGTTTTGTAAAAACCGTATCTCACCGATAAACATTCTCGTATTAAAAATGGCCATAGAGAATAGAGTTCAAACTTAGCCAAGACCGACGTAAGTTTGAGAGGGACTGTGTCTCTGAATACGAATTTTGAAGATGCGCTTAGCCACTACTTGGCTTAGAGCGTTCTTAGCTCGTCTTACGTTAATGTCTCTGAATCTCAGCCCGAATCTCACCCTTAGAGTTGCGCATCGGCAGTGATGCCAGCTTGGGGGTTTGCCCCAAATTTAGGGGCAATAAGTATTGAAAGGGGCGGTTTTAGGGGCAGGATTTCTTTGGGGGTTTTTTTAGGGGGCCATCACTTATCAGCGGAAGGATTAATAATAATGTATACTGAAACGGTTATTATATTTCTGAACGCTGCCAATTTGCACTTGTTGATATATTTTTGAACGGATCCTAGAAGGAACAAACTGTACGGCTGACGGGTTCATTCTGATCATTCCAAAGAAAATACAAACTCTACGTTGCTCATTCACTCATTATTTATTTGTTGTTTGTGTTTCGTTTTTTCGTTCGCTTGAATTCAATTCACTCGTCTCATATTTTGTTTTGTTTGGTTTCCTTCTATCCTTTAGTTAAAAGAAATAAGATAGGTGTAATTTAAGTTGTTAATCTCAAGAGTTTATGAGTTAGGAATTAAGATTGTGTTTTTGATTTCGGTTATTGCATAAACTTCAAATTTTCAAAGAACATGTGAAAAGCTAGTAGCTAAGGTTTGTATCATTTATAAAAAATGTGTCTCGCACTAGCACCTCTGAAGTCAATGGCGACACGTCAAACGGTTGGTGTGGCTGATATCTGTATTCTGTATCATCGGCTGCTGCGCACCGGGTCGTGGGTTCGATTCCCGCACGGAACAAATATTTGTACGATCTGCAGGTACAACTACCTCCGGGTCTGGGTGTATTGTGTGTGGAATTTTTGTTTGTAAACGCACCCACGCAACGTTTATAAGAAAATGACGATGATGACGGTGCCATTATAGATATAATAATTAGATTTAGAATTAAGAATATGGCACCACCCCTTCTCCCATAGAAGTTGTAAAAGCCGACTAAGGGAAGGAAAGGTCGTATCCTTGGATTACAGATACGATTAAACTTATGATGCGTCTACGGGACGATGCACTAAGTAAATATAGAAAAACAAACTCGGAGTCAAAAAAAAAATATTACAAGGAGTTAAAATCTTTGGTGATAAGATCACTATATAATGAAAAAGTTGCTTACTTCAAGGACAATATAAACAACAAAATTAAAAACCCAACATTATTGTGGAAGAACCTTAAAAACACCTTATCGTCCACTAAACCTAGACAAGACCTTCCGTCGCACTTTAACAACCCAGACCTAATTAATAACACCTTTTTGAATGTTCCTGGTAACACTTCAGCAAGCATTTCATTTACGACTTATTTTGAGAGTCACAGTTATGGTGATGCAATTTTCACTATAAGTCCCGTGGAACAGAATGAAATCTTACGCATTATATCCAATCTTAAAACTAACGCTGAAGGCTACGACAATATTACCTTGGATATGCTTACTATGACTCTGCCGTACACATTAAATACCTTAACAGATATAATAAACTGTTCTATAACATCGTCAACGTTCCCCGACCAATGGAAAATTGCTTCTGTTAGGCCTTTACCAAAACATTCAAATCCTACTGAAGTTACAGATCTGCGGCCTATAAGCATCTTGCCATGTCTATCCAAGGTATTAGAAAAAGTCGTGAGCTACCAACTTACAAAGTTTTTGGAACAAAACAATGTGTTACCCGACCTACAATCTGGTTTCAGAAAACGGCGCAGCACCTCCACGGCTTTACTAGATGTTACAGATAATTTATTATCAGCCCAAGATAAGGGAATGTGCTCAGTACTGGTTTTGCTTGATTTTTCCCGGGCATTTGACGCAATAAATATCCCGCTACTAATCGCAAAGCTGAATTATTACGGTTTTGACCCCGGTTCTATGCAGTGGTTCCAGAGCTACCTTAGTGATAGGAAACAACTTGTCGAATTACGTATGGATGACGGTACTGTCCTTACATCGGCCCTAACTTCTATAAAGAGAGGAATACCGCAGGGCTCCATATTGGGTCCAATTCTTTTTATTTTGTACTGTGCGGACATAATTAAATGCCTCCGCAAATGCAAGTACCATATATACGCTGACGATGTCCAAATTTATACATCCTTTGCACCAGATGAACACGAAAGAGCCATTAAGGATCTCAACGATGATCTTGATAGGATCGTCGCCTGGTCCAGGGATAACTGCTTGGCACTGAACCCAATAAAGACGAAATATATGGTATATATAATATTTGGTACTAGGCAGCAGCTAGTAAGAATACCGGTAACATTTAACTTGCAAATTATGGGCGAACCCATTGACAGAGTAAATGAAGCTCGAAACCTTGGAATTATTATGGATAACGAGCTTCGATATGAAAAACATGTGGTCGACTCGGTGCGAAACTATTTTTATCACCTAAAGGTTATGTATAGGATGAGGCCTTTCCTATCCGAAACACTACGGGAGCAGCTTGTTGAATCCCTTGTTTTATCTAAGTTAAACTCGCAGACACAGTGTACGGGCCATGGATATTAGCTCGTACAGATCGGCTTATTCAAAGGGTTCAAAACGCTTGTGCTCGTTTTTGTTACAAAATACCTCCCAGAAGCCATGTAACACCACTCCTTAACAAACATTACACGCTTAAAATTAAGTCAAGACGCAAATTACACCTGGCATGTCTTCTTTTCGGTGTTGTCAAATATCAAAAACCTGACTACCTATACAACAAGCTAAGTTGGGTAACTAGTAGACGAGAATGCGAGAGAAGGCAATGTTCACAACAGCTGTCATCTAAGTTTCACAGTACAGCAGCTTTTAGAGGTAGCTTCCGGTATGCGGCATCGAAAGTGTGGAATAACATACCCCCACCTATTAGAAGAATCAACATGATCGAGACGTTTAGAAGACGCTTACGGCAGTATCTGATTGATGCTCAGCGGAAACAGGATATGGTCAAAATAAACGTTTCAATAATATAGTAACAGACACTACTAACTACAATTTTCAACAAATATGCCTTACTTGAATATATTCAGTCTGTGTCTGTATCTGTTATCGTTGCATGAATGTATAAAACTAATGTTCCAGGTACTCGGGAGAGTGCCGCTGTCCCTTCCAACAACATGCTATCGCTTATGTGAGACCTGTAGGAAACGAAACAACAAATTAGCTAGCTTTTTGTACCATCTCGTCGTGCATTGCTGAATGTCTAGTTATTATGATCGCAACGTACCCAATGTGCCTGGTCTACTTGCGACTAGGACGTATGGTGTTGGGATTGCACTATTCTCCCTCTTTCCAGCAGGTATGCATCTCGTTTTTGTATTTTGGCAGTCTCAATATGACGCAAACTAACCTGAGGGAAAAAATAGAAATGGGTTGTATATAAACTACATATGGATAACCAAATGCTATAACGAGACATTTAATACGCACTTACTTTCTTATATCAAGCTCGTACTTAAATATATCTCTTCGCTCACGTTAAAATTTAAATTATGAACTGCCGCTTTACTGTCCGACGCGCTCGACCGCCTGCAGCGTATTGTGAATTTTGTGCACGGATCAATGCACAGCCACCGCTCGAAACAGTTGACGACCCGTATTTTTATTAATTTATTATAGCTTTAGTGTATGATGGTTGTATTTCTAGTACATTTAGTTTTTCTGTACGTAACAACACAAACATTAATTTTATTTATTACTTCTTACCTACATACTACTTTCACTATTGT
Organism: Diloba caeruleocephala; assembly: GCA_947459985.1. Classification (NCBI taxonomy): domain Eukaryota; kingdom Metazoa; phylum Arthropoda; class Insecta; order Lepidoptera; family Noctuidae; genus Diloba; species Diloba caeruleocephala. The sequence continues at coordinate 21,831,874 of OX381612.1, read as the reverse complement.
TATTTGCTACACGTAGGTATTTTTATTTATCCATGTTCTACAAACTGATTTACATCCGTAACACGTCACTACTTAAGGTCCAGTTGAAAACCAGCGCCAGGCACTAGTGGTCTGGCATGTTTGCTGAACTGGTCCTGTTTGGCGCAGCTGTGGGGCACACAACAATGTTCTCCTTGTGTTTTTATTGTATTTTTTTTTCTTTTTCTGTATATGTGTACCACATTGTCTGTGTCAAATAAATTTATTTTCTTTCTTTCTTTTCTTTAGCGTCCCCTCTGTTGAACAGTAGCCATTCTGCGCTCACCAAACTGGTTGCCAAGCGTGGTGAGTACTGGTAAATTCTATCCAAAATGACGACACGAAATGTAACCGGTCATCTTATGCAAGCGACTTTTGTTCAGCAGTGGAAGTTTTTTGGGTTGACATGATGATGATGAAACAATATTGCATAATTATTGTTTTATTTTAAATAGTTATATACTTACTACCAACATCAGTAAAATTTTGTATTTTGACAAACTATATTACATAGGTACTAATAAATACATAATTATGGGTTTTTAGGGGGATTTTAAAATGATCTTGGGGAAAAATTCTGTAGGGGTTGGCAACACTGGCGCCATATGTCAGTATTATGTAAAAAGTCTATGGTGGTCTGTGCTGTGTAATGTCAAGAAATTAAGGTTATTTCGAGAATTACATAATTTTCGAACGAAAACAATAACTTTACTTCTATGATAAAAACCGAAAAAATGTGGAAGTACGTTTGTGAATATCGAATTCCACACTTATATCCTAGGGAAGTATTGTGTGCAAGCTTGTATGTTTCTTTCCAACTTTTTTAGGTTTGGAATAAAATCAGCTGTATTTGGCGCTGCGGTATATTACACAATTGATAAAGGCGTTTGGAAAGACAGTGCTACAACGTGTGCATTGTACGAAGAGCTCGAAAAAGGAGTTTCACCTTATGTTGGGGAGCTTAAAAAACAGATTCCATATGAGGTAAATTTTTTTAAACTAAATTGAACCATAAACTAAATTCATACTAAAATAACAGCCCACAGTGAGTCAGTTGTGTTAATTAGGAGTTTAGTATTAGGAGTAGATTAGAGTTGCTGCCTTGTCCACTTTGTTAGTCAAAAGAAAGAGTAGTGAACTAAAACGAGCAACTTGCGTCTGAGCTCTAGGGCGAGGTTGAGAAACCAGAAACTCTAATTCTAGTCCAGAGTTTTAAAGACATCTTCCAATGTGTTTGTGAATAGTTTCAAGGATATAGCATGCAATATCTCCGAAACTAGCGGGCAGTGCCCCGATGCAGTTCGATAAGCATCTTGTGGTTCTGGAAATGGATGGTCATAGTGGCAGTGTTATACAGACATATCAACGGTTCGACAAACGCCCATCGATACTGCACCTCTGCAGAGAATCTACATGGTGCTTTTGTGGTGTCTTTCAAAAACATTGAATAAGAACTATTTAAAATAAAATAGTTTATTTCATTATGAACATTTATTTTTCAGTATTATTTTGGCCTTTTTGTATTAATTCATTTGCACTTTTATAAATGGCGTCAAAAATTGTCTTACAATGAATTGTGCACAGAGGTCTGCTTGGCATTTACACAGTGTATCTTGACCTTGATCGCTGAAATTATTATTATAATAAAATAATGAGGTATTCTGTTAGTAGGTATAGAAAACAAATTACGTAATTAATAATAATATTTGTCTTCCCAATGATGATAAAAAAAATTACATATCCCTATCTTTTTATCATCATATTATAATTAAATAAATATTTTGTGGTTTTAGTGAATTTATTCGCTCAGGATTTATATTCTAATTATCTGTCCCTATTTGCCGTAGTGTTATATTTCAGTAGCTTGGTTACACAGTGTAAACTTGGTTTTATAATACAATATTAGCATTTTCGTTCGCTATCTCTATCTGAGGATTTCGGTTCAGTTTTCTGAAGGAGCAAATACTATATTTGCCATCATAATTGAAAGAAAGAAAAACATTGTACTTATACTACACTTTTATTGAGAAACTTATACTGAGATCTGCATCTGCGTCTAAATATATGATACAAAAATTTCATCAGGCAAGAAGACAATGCATCGTAAGACAATTTTTTTTTGATATTGTTTATTTATAATTTCGATAAATAAATGTTCATACTAGACTAAAATAAACTGTTTTATTTTAAATGGTACTTATCGTAGGATTTTGAAAGACATATTTGTTTTAAAAGATAAGCAAGAAATTAAACCTTTGTTTTTATTGTTTTAACTAGTAACAAGAAGTAAATCAGCGAATAGAAGTTTTCGAAGTAGTGAAATTAAAATTACGTGTTCGTATAGATCAGTCTTTCCCAACGTGGGCGATAACGCCCCCTTGTGGGCGCTGCAGGCCTAAAGGGGGGCGGTAAGAGACCCAGAAAAAAAAGGGGGCATTGTGTAGGGCTTTGGGGTCGATTTATAATTTCATCTACCTAGCTAGGAAGACTCTTAGACACCGACTGAGCTCTCGACTCTCGACTACATCTTGTGAACATCAACTAATATTAATTAAGATATAGCTCAAACTCGGTTCGATATAAAAGACCGCGGGCAATCATGTTTTCACAAGTTTTTGTTAAATAATCCGAATTGTACATTCCTATACCAATCGGCTGGTTCTATAATACTTGTTCTTGCTTGTCGAGTACGATTGGGCGTCGAATGAGATAAACGAGTTTATGCACGTTTGTCTTATTCCTGTTGGTGCGTGCTGCTTATGCAATCCTATATAAACGACGTAAATTTATTTTATTTTCATTTGCGGTTTCGCGCATAATAGATAAGCAGTACTTGATTTCAACACTTACGTATTTCTTAAAACAAAACAATGTCGGAAGTAAAAAAGAAGAGACGGCAATACTCTGCGGAATATATTAAATTCGGATTTATTGAAAATCCCACAAACCCGTCGTCGCCTTTGTGTCTTCTATGTCTAAAAACATTTTCGAACGAAGCAATGAAGCCTTCAAGACTGCAAGATCATTTGAATAAAATGCATCCAGATAAGACAGAAAAGAATGTAGCATATTTTCAAGACCTAGAGAAGAAGCATAATACTCAGCCAAGTGTATCAAAACTATTTTCGGCGGCTGCTAAGCAAGATGACGACGGACTTCGAGCTTCGTACAATATCTCTTTGTTAATTGCTCAAAAAGGCCACACAACATCGGAGAAGAGTTAATTTTGCCAGCAATAAAGGAAGTAATACCTACTGTGCTTCATAAACCGGTCGCAGATATTATCCGAAAAATTCCTTTGAGTAATAATTCTGTGCAAAGACGAATTGATGAAATGGCTGAAAACATTGAAGAATCATTGTGCAATCATCTGAGGACTAGTCAATTCTCAATTCAGCTCGATGAGTCCACTTTACCAACTAATGAAGCGTTGTTGCTATCTTACGTGAGGTTTATTAAAGATGAGAAAATACGTGAAGAACTATTGTTTGCCAGAAATTTGGAGACAGATACAAAAGGCGAAACCATATTCAATACATTGGAAAAGTTTTGTGAAGAGAAAGAGATTCCTTGGAAAAAATATTATATCAGTTGCTACGGATGGCGCTCCGGCTATGACAGGGCGCCATAAAGGCTTCATAGCATACTTAAAGAATAAAATTCCAGATGTCCTTGCTATACATTGCGTTATTTATAGACAACATTTGGTTGCTAGAAACTTAAGTGAACGACTATTTCAATCACTGCAATATGTCATCAAAGCAGTCAATAAAATCCGTAGCAGCTCTTTGAATGATAGATTATTTCATCAGCTTTGTGTTACTAATGACGAAGATTTCAACCGTTTGTTGCTTCATACTGAAGTTCGTTGGCTGTCAAGAGGCAATTGTCTGATTCGATTTCGATTTTACAACCTGTTTGACTCTATGATAGAGTTCTTGGAAACTAAAGATACAGAACTGCGCAACAAGCTCATAACATCAAAGAATGATATAGCTTACATGACAGACCTGTATAAAATGTTCAACGACATGAACCCCCAACTGCAAGGCGATGAACTAAATTTAATTAAAACAAAAAATGTCGTTGCTGCTTTCGCAGCCAAACTGCACAAAAAGAATATGGGCAGACGTGAGTTTCACAATTTTCCGAATTTATCAGTATACTGCAGTAACGACGACTTGTTTGCCTACTGCCAACATTTGGAAAACCTCCACATTGACTTCACCGAACGATACCAGGACATTTTAAACTTGGAAATACCAAACTGGGTGTTGGATCCGTTTTCAAATGTCAACACAGCAATGTCACCTCAGCTGGAAGAAGAACTTATAGAATTGACAACAAACGAAGAAATAAAAATCAAGTTCAAAAATGGATATCAAGAATTTTGGCTACAAAAACCGATCCCGCAATTGTACCCTGGATTGTGGTCAATTGTTCAACGATTTTTGATAGCATTCCCATCGTCATATTTGTGTGAACGTGGATTTAGTGCTGTGGCAACGCTGCTTACTAAAAAGAGAAATCGTTTGCGTGTTACCGAACGTGGCGACTTGCGGCTGTTTTTGAGTAAATTGGAACCTGATATCAACAAACTTATTGAACAGCATCAGATTCAACCTTCACATTAGTTTTTATATAAGAATTGATTATGTTTGTTTTATTTTCAATAAAAGATACTCTGTCCGAATACTATAAATTTGCGTTTCAATAATCAGTTATAAGTACTTAGCGGTTTTTAAGTATGTTTAAAAAGGGGGCGTTAAAAAATAATTTATTCTTAAAGTGGGCAGTAGACAAAAAAAGGTTGGGAACCCCTGGTATAGATCAAGTTATTGAGAAAAATATTTGGTTTTCGAAAGACGAATCAAAGATAGTGAGAAAACGAAAATTAGTTCTCGAGTATATATATTGATATATATATAGATATTGACATCTGTGAATCTCTGTCGAAATATAAAAAGATTTTAAAACAGCTCTTTTAAAATAACATTTCGTTTTTTATTTGAACTTATACATGTACAAGCAGTTCTTACATTATTTTTACCTTAATGTATTTATTTTTAATTTAACTTAAGTTAGTTGTGCTTAAGCTTAGTCGAAATTTTTTGGATGCTGTGGCCTCCTATAACTGAAGGAGTACACTGTTAGAGGACCCATTTTAATTTGTATTTCTTTATGATGTTATGTGTATGTCCTTTGTTGGAAGCCCTTAATAAATAAATAAATAAGTAGTGTAAATTGGCCTGGATTGCCTCTCATCCAGATAGCCCAATATAACATTGCTAGCGCCTCTACAGTCCAGGCACCACTATCATATATTGACTTTAAATGCATCAATGCTTGATTTTCAGTGGTTCCTATCTTGGCATAGTATAAATGAAGGTAAGTACACCTGTTTGACGCTTCCAGAGTAGTAGAGCCTGGAGTTGCCGTGCCACTCAAAATATTTGAGTGTCGACTATGTATACGCTTGTTTGTTACTTCGGTCCACTTGACTTGTTTGAATCACAGTATTGTTGGTAATTGTTATAATCTTTTATAGTTTCTAAAAAGAGATTATTATAATCAGAGTGGCGGTTTTTTTTCGAAACTAAAGTCGTGCTTCAGGCTAGTTACGTAACAACTTTTCCTGCTCAAATTTCTCCTCATATCTATTGACATTGGCTCCCTTACCATTTTCATAATGGTATGTCGTATATGTGTAAATGGTGATTGATGGACTGATTACACTTCTTTATGCTTTTGTTCATGTAGGGTTAGTTTCGCCTCTAGTTTCCCTACAGATTCTTTTAACAGGGAGATTTATTGGTATTTTGTTTTTAGTTTCAATTCGCATTCGCTTATTTATGGACACCGAGATGCTCGACACCACTTTGCTTCTTGAGCTCAGATGATGAATCTGTACATTCATTGTTATCGACAGCTTGATTGGGTGTTGCATTTATAGGGCTTCCGCGTGACATGTTATCGTTAATATTGTCATTGGACATATGGCTAATATTGGTTGCAGAGCCCACAGGTGTGCAAGTTGCAATAGTTATAAGAAAGCAATAATTGTTCAGAATATTTTTACAGGATATACAGCGCTAGTACTTCTTTTTATTACATGTAAGCGGCATTTTGCCTATTATTGTTAAAATTGTATTGTTACCAATCGCTCGCAACACCATTATTTTCATTCTTATAAGTAAGCATTGGTGCCTCACCTTTAGGCACATCTCGGAGGGGATGACTGTAAAAGACTGTAAAGTAGCACACGATGGTACGTGTCCACTTGCGCGCCTCCGTCTTCCCAAAGGTCGGTTGGTATGAGGACGCAAACTCCCCAATCTACGCACCTGCGACCCCCGGGCCACCCCGCTGTATAAGAACGGCAGGGGGATGCTAGATAATTACCTGCCTACTTTAAAGTTAGAATACGGTTTGTTCGCATATGCATAACTTGTTACCATGTATTTATCAAAATTATAATATCACTTTTTCATTTATCACAGAGTTTTTTGTTGGCTCTTCTCCAATAGGACCGATTTTTCGAACCGTGCACCTAACTGTTGAAGTCTGTTAGTGTCTATGAAATAAAACCTTTGAATTGAAAATTCTGACATAATAATATTTGACACACTCGACAAGGAGCGTGGGAAGTAGTGAGGAAAGGAGCCAGAGACATTCGAGTCAAAGGACCGGCTATATGAGCGCGAGTACGTGGCCATAAAAGCGCACTACGCACGTTGCCACAATGTCGACGTCCATTGTCGAAAGTCGAAAGCCGAGTGCAGGCCATAGATAATATACTAATATAGGTAGTGCAGGCCACGGCGCTCAGTAGCGCGAGTAAAGCAGTGTGTGGCTGACTAGGGCATTATCGCGGCAGTGCGATGAGCAAACTCGAAAGGCCGGGGGGATTTGACTTACAGGGGATATAAGCCCGTGAAGAGAATGTATTAAACACACAAAAACAATTACACGTAACAGTTACACGTAAATGTATTAAATTGAAATTACAGTAGCTGTTCAAAAATCGTTCCCATTACTCTCAAACAACTGACATCGCCGAATGAAATTTGATTTTTTGACGAAGTTGTTCCTTGGTACCGCTCTCGGTCTCGTATACCATCCCTTTGTAATAACCCCATATGAAGAAATCTATGGGGTTTAGGTCAGGGGAACGTGTTGGCCATCGAATGTGTCCGCTTCTTCTGATCCAACGACTAGGGAAAGTTACGTCTAGGTGTCTCTTACGACTGTTGCGTAATGTCGGGAAGCCCCGTCTTGCTGCAATCACATGTCTCGACGGGTTTCAAATGATATTTCGTCAAGTAAACCATTTAGGTCATTCTAAAGAAATCTCAAGTATGAGGGGCCGTCGAGTCTAGTAGGTAACCCATGAGGACCTATTAGCTGTCCTTCTGCTATCCCAGCCCACATGTTTACTCCGAACTGATGTTGGAAGTGGTCAATTCACACAATGTGTACACACACACCACATTAACCACTTCCAGCATCAGGAAAACATGTTTTCAACCCTAACGTACGCCTAAAAATTCAGATTATGCATGTTAAATATCCCCACCCTTAGGAAACTTGTTTCATCGCTCCATAAAATTTTATTAAAAAATAGATTATCTTCACGAGCGACGTAACATTTCCCAATATTAACCGTGTGGTGGGGCAACGGAATCCCAGGGGACAGAGGCTGGCTGACTTTTTGGAAAAGGAGGGACTCTTCGTGATGAACTCTTTTTTCCAAAAGCCGCCTCATAGGAAGTGGACCTGGATGAGCCCCGAATTTCACCAAAAATTGAGATTGATTTCATCATGACCAATAAAAGACAAATATTCAATGATGTATCTGTGATCCATAGGGTGAAAACCGGTAGTGATCACCAAATGGTAAGAGGCATATTGAATATTAATCTCAAAGTTGAGACGTCTCGTCTGATGAGGTCTACGCTCCGGCCCTCTAGTGCTCATATCCAAAACCCCGAGAGATTTCAACTCTAACTCCAAAATCGCTTCCAGTGCCTAGAACATGCATGCGTATCTGTGGACGATTTAAATGGTAGGTTTGTATAAACTCTGCTGGCGTCAGCTTAGTCTGTTACGCTGATGACACTCTGGTGTTGGCCAGCGGGGAGTCCTTCGAGGGAACCATCCGGCTTGCGGAGCAAGCGGTGGCAATTGTCGTGGCCAAAATCCACGCCCTGGGTCTGCGGATAGCGCCTCAAAAAACCGAGGCGCTATGGTTCCACAAACTGCCGAGAAGCAGAGAACCACCCAGTTCGTGGATACGCGTTGGTGACGCGCAAATCGGGGTGGGCCGGTACATGAAATACCTGGGGCTCACCCTGGATAGTCGTTGGGGCTTCGAAGAGCACTTCCAGCGCCTCGTCCCCCGAGTCGAGAGGGTAGTGGGTGCTCTACACCGGCTGCTGCCCAATCTCGGGGGACCATGTGAGGAAGTTCGCCGTCTCTACGGAGGAGTCGTGCGGTCCGTGGTCCTATACGGGGCGCCTGTATGGTCAGCTCGACTATCAGGCGCCCAGCGCTGCAGAACCAAAATTCACGGTCTGCAGCGCAGAGTGGCTATCCGGATCGCACGAGGATACCGAACGGTGTCCTACGAGGCGGCAACTCTCCTGGCGCGTTTTCCGCCTTTTGACATCCTGGCGGAGATGGATGCGTGGGTCTACGATCAGACACGCTCCCTCCGCCAGAGCGGCGAAGGCGCGCCTCCAGGGGCGTTGCACAAGCTGCGGCGGCTAGCTCGGCGGCGCGCACTTGTAAAGTGGCGTCATCGCCTGCGGATGCAGTTTGCAACCAAGCGCGTCGTCGAGGCCGTCCTGCCGCTCTTTGGAGCCTGGCTCCAAAGGAGCGAGCGCGTCACCTACCGCCTGACGCAGGTGCTCACCGGGCACGGTTGTTTCGGCGCGTACCTGCACAGGATAGGACGCGAGGCCACGGCACAATGCCACCATTGTGATAGCGACCAGGACACCGCACAGCACACGCTCGAGGCGTGCCCTGCGTGGGCCGCCGAGCGGCGGATCCTGGTCGATCGGATCGGGCAAGATCTCTCTCTGCCAGCAGTAGTGTCGGCTATCTTGGCAGAGCACGAAAATTGGAATGCAGTGGTCTCCTTCTGTGAGAGCGTCATGCTCCGGAAGGAGAGAGAGCAGTATAAGGTGGGGGACCTCTGGGTTCGCGGGTGCGTAGATTGGGGAATCTGCGTGCCCACACCAAGCGACCCAAGAGAAGACGGTAGCACGCATGTGGTCACGCGCTGCCGTGGGACGCTTTGGGGGATCCTTTACAATCCCCCTGGGGGGGGGGGGGGGGGTGACCGCTTTACAGTCACCCTCTCCGAGATGTGCCGATAGGCGTGGCACCAGTGGGTGGCTCTAGTGTGATCATACGAGGACCTGGAGCCTCCCTTAGGTGCCGAAGATGACCGCCCTAGTGGTTTTAGCCGGTAGGAGTCCGGCATACCCCTTCGTCCTTCCCCGGGGCGAAGGAAGTTCATGATGAATTTCCACTGGGCACCAATAAAAAAAAAGGTTTGTATAAACTGTCCAAATGGTTGGGTCTAAATTCTGTAAACCCCACCGTAAAGGTAGACCAAAAAAGTTCTTCGATCACACTCTCGACCTCATAGCAGAAAGACGCGCCATGACGCTACAGTCCTCCAGTGATACTGAAGCATACCGACTGCTCAATAGACGAGTATGGAAGTCCTTGCGTTTCGATATCCGCACCTTTAACATCAACGGTAGATCCATAGAAGAACTAAAGTTGCCGACATAGCTGAAAGGACAAGTAAGCTGAAGTGGCAATGGGCAGGGCACATTGCTTGTAGAACTTATGGCCGTTGGAGCAAAAAGGTTCTCGAGTGGAGACCGCGCACCGGAAAACGCATCGTAGGACAACCTCCATTGAAATAGACGGATAATCTAGTGAAGGTAGCTGGGAGCCGATGCATGCATGTGGCATGTAACCGGACTATGTTGAAATCTGTTGGGGAGGCCTTTGTTTAGCAGTGGACATCCTTTGGCTGATATGATTATGACGATGATGATATTTTGCTAACAAAAATTATACATTTATTAAGTATAACCTGTCTTTTATTCAAAATAATATCACACTTGCTAATAATTTTATAGTAGGATATGTTTTATTTCAGTAATTTATTAATATCAGCATCCGGTGATATTGATCTGAAAAAATCTGAATCAGCATCCACTGATACAGTAAAAACCTGCATCAGCAACAACCCTGATACATACTCCTTGTTTATAATATTCTCTAACTTTTAAACTGATAAGAATATCCCAGTGATTCATACCTTCAGAGAATCCCATGACATGGGCAAGTCTTTCTAATACGTGGTCAACTTTCGCTAGTGTAACATTTTCACATGAAAGTCACTCGAAAATTGAGTAAAATTTTTGCCAGACTGAAGCCTGTTTCTTGTTGCGTAAAAGTATTACCACAGGTCAGGCCCACTTTTGTACAACGTTCTGAAAATTAAATTGATAGCCCCGAAAATTGATAGCTTCTTTTCTTTGGACAACGAAGTGATCGAAAAAGAAACATAAATTGGTTGAACTTTTGAACCATAAAAAATTGCAGATATTATCCGGGTTAAAAGTTTGGAAATGACCTTGCCCACGCCCTTATTCGGTTTGATCCAAATTCCAGGGACAACCTGTATAACAAACAGAAGCTGTATAGAAAGTTGCTATAATGTGACTATAGAGTATATGCACGACCAAACAATGTACATTAACAGCTCAACTGCGATCGCCAACCCGTCTGCCAAGCGTGGCGATTATGGCAAAACCCCCTGATGAGCCCACAACACATTCATATCGGTTGTTGTGGTGATCTTTGGAGGAGGCCTGTGTCCAGCAGTGGACTTCATTTGGCCGAAACGAATATAAATATGTGTAAGTTAATGGATATTTTTTTTTGAGTAGAATCTATCTTTATCGTATGGTAGCAAAACCCGATTTACAAAAACTATTTTATTTTATTTAGGTGCATTATTATTATTCCATAGGTAGCAGATGTGAAATGTGTTAAAATATTTATTGAAAATAAAATTATACTGTTATTATTCTTCACAAATTATTATAATGAGTAATAGCACTTTAATAGTATTTTTGTAATTTATTTTTGCCATATTGACATGCCCGTTTTTGATATTGTATCAAATGCCATACTTGATGTTCTTTTTTCATTAATATCATGACTTAAGCCATAAGTGTTTAATCTATGACTTAAGCTTTTAATGGAAGATCGTTATCATTTATCACAATTTTAATTTTGTATAATGACGTTTGGTTATTCTATATCCGTTTAAATTTAATTACTTTAATGTTTTTTTGGGTTTCAAACGTCCGAAGGAAAAAACGGCGGAACCCTATAGGATGATTCGTGTGTCTGTTTGTCTGTCGCGTCTTTCACAGCCAATTTGCTCCGAATCTACTGGACGGATTTAAGTCGAAATTTGGTACACATATGGATTACTGCGACCCGAACATGGACGTAACGTAAATTAATGAATTTTGAATATGTCACTTTAGGGGGGCAATATAGAAAATTAAAGAATAAAGTTTTGGAAACCGTACCGTGTAACGTGTAACATATGAAATGAAATGACTTGTGAGGGTTTCAAAGTCAAAGTCAAAGTCATTTATTCGCTAAAATATGGGTACAAAGATGGTATTTAAAGATTTTAAGCTGCCACATATTGACCATTTCTGGTATGCGAATTAATATTATTTATACATCATACTATAGCTACATGTAGTTTAATGCAAGTAATAACTGTCTTCTGACTTAATAATAGTTTCAGAGCCACTGTAGAAAATAAAATGAACACTTCGGTATTCCCTGTTACACATTACTATTAATTCAAAATACATAATTTTTCTGTTCGACATCAGTTACATTTCATATATATCGGATGCGCTACAATAATAACAATAATTTAAATATTTTAAAATAGATGTTTTCAATAATACTCATGTCATCCATTAAAACCTTTACAAGTAATTCATAATATAAAAATAGCCAGTTCATTTACCAATTTCCGGATAAAACATCGGATAAAATACAAACAATAACAATATCATCAACAATAATCTATAATACGTCATTTATTAATTAATATAAAACAATTCAAATTAATTCAAATTCTATCCATAATAACAAATAATATGTATGTCATCAAAAACTTAGTCGTGTTCATTGCTTCCAAATGCTCATTATTGATTTTACCTGTCCAAATACTCTTGGATGCTATAAAAGCATTTCAATAACAACCATTTACGTAATTTATTTTTAAAATTATGAAGAGTTAGCTCTTTTATTACATTTGGTAATTTGTTGTATATTTGTATGGCCATTGGATAACAATTTCTCTTGTATAGCTGCGTGTTTATTCTAGGCAAGAGTAACCTATCAGGATACCTAGTATTGAAGTTGCAATACTGGCCAAATGTATTAAACAAATTAGGATTTGATTTTACAAATACGCAAGATTCATATACATAAATGCAAGGCAGAGTAAGCAGTTTTAGTTGTGTGAATAATGGCTTACAGGAAGTCAGGGGTGATACCCTGCACAGGGCACGGATGCATTGCTTTTGTGCCACAAATACCCTGTTGAAATCCACAGAGTTACCCCATAATAGGATACCATATCTTATATTAGAGGCAACATATCCGTGATATGCCGATAAGGCCGTTTTTTGATTTGATATTTTAGTAAGGCGCCCTAGTGCATATACAAATCTATTAATTTTAGTGCATATTTTGTCTATATGCAATTTCCACGTGCATTGGTTGTCTAGACAAATACCAAGAAAAGAAACACTATTTGATTCCAATATAGGCTGGTTATTGTATATTAGATTTATATTGTTATCCATTTTCCTTCTGTTATAAAATTGAATATATTTGGTTTTTTCTATATTAACCATTAGATTGTTACTCTCAAGCCATTTGATTATGTTTTCCACTGCAAGGTTGATTTCCAGATTATAGTTGGTTATGTTTGGATTTTGTGCAATAACTACTGAAATGTCATCTGCGAAAAGTGTGCAATGGTGTTCAGTAACTTCTGGCAGGTCGTTTACATATATGAGGAACAAAAGGGGGCCCAATATGCTGCCCTGTGGAACACCAACTGTATTAGCAACTAGGTCAGATTTGTACGTTACCTCTGTTTCCTGTTCGCCAACAATAGTGATTTCAACGTATTGTCGTCTGTTACTGAGATAACTCAGCAGCCATTCATACGCTACTCCTCGAATACCATACGCGTCACATTTTTTCAGCAATATCTCGTGGGAAACATAGTCAAAAGCCCTGCTCATGTCAAAGAAAATAGCCGTAGTGTTTACTTTTTTGTCGATATTTTCGGTCAGATTAGTTACTAAGTTGAATGCAGCTAGCGTGGTAGATTTTCCTTTTTGAAATGCGTTTTGTTCTGGTCTTAGAATATTAAATTTATTAAGAAAATTTGTAAGTCTTACATGCATTACTTTTTCAAATATTTTTGCGAGTATAGGTATTAAAGCTATAGGCCTGTAATTATTGGTCGATAATTTATCACCCTTTTTATAGATTGGTTTGATGACCGATATCTTTAGCTTGTCAGGAAATGATCCTTCCGAGAGTGATAAATTTATTAAATAGCACAAGGGTGGAGTTATTAATGTTGAACATAGTTTAAGGATGTGTGTTGGTATGTTATCGTAACCTACGGAATTGGTATTCTTTAGTGATTGAATAATACTGAGGACTTCATTACATGTAGCAGGTGTTAAAAATATACTAGCGTTTACATGTTTTATTGATTTAACGCTATAGGGACGTTTTGAATTGACACATAAACGATTTTTGTTCGTGAGCTCAATGAAATAATGATTAAATATATTTGGTATTTCGGCAGGATTAGTGACAGTTTTATTGTTGTGAGTGATTCTGCTTATTTGTCTATTACTGTTGGTCTCTTGCTCATAACTCTTAATAAGCTTCCATGAATCCAGACATATATTTTTCGATCTCATTAATATACGTTGGTTATTTAGTTTTTGTGCTAATGTTACGCATTTTTTTAGGATTTTATTATAAGTATGATATTTGTTTTTATTATGAGCATTATTAGTAGTATAAGCTTGGTATCTTAGTTTTCTCTTAGTTATACAAGATATAACTATATATTTATTTAATATTTGACTCGCTTATTAAGATTTCATACCGTAACTGTGTTATTAATTTATTTTAATTGATGTGATAGTTGTCTGGATGTCTAGGTATGTCATGCTATCTCAAGTGTGCTACTACTGACGGTGGCGTCGTGTATTCAGGTCGCTGAGTTTCCCTACAATACGGTTGAGCTAAGCGATGCTGATACATGCGTCATGCTAAGATTTAAATCGTTAGTGTCTTGCTCGTGAATGGGTGCAGTCTGTTAGAACCGAGTGTATCCGCCCTGTCCCGATTAAACAACAGGTCTCGTTACCTTCGAGGAAATCTAATACTTATCTGGTATATCGAACGCCGTGACGCTGGTCAGCCTGTCAGCGGTCGGCCATGTTGCCATGACAATTTAATCATATACTTTAATAAATATCTATTGTAAATCAGGCTTGTCCGGTGTAGACATTTTAAGAAGTTTACACTCTTTTCACCTTCATTGTCCCCGTAATCCTCATTTCGAGAATAATTCACTCATTATATTG